>CM071926.1:15106310-15648760 GCA_016081115.2 Rehmannia glutinosa
AAGCCACTGCGTGACCAAGGCATCTCCAGATCGAGTCCCAAAGGATCAAGTCATTTGTGTGATCAAGACTTGTATCCGGACCATTACCACTTTTATATCGATCAATACTTAGTGGATTCCTCCGGGAGTTGGAGAAGAGAGGAGTAGAAGAATTACCCCATCTTCGAACCTCTATAAAATCTTATCGTGTCATTTACATTTCAAAGACTTTAATTCCTCGCATCTTATTTGTTTAACTCTCGATAAATTTGCTATCCACTTGATAATCCCTAAGTACTAAAACCAAGTATTAAATCTTTACTAAATCAATTTTAAGGGTGTAAAGTCTTTCACTGAAAAACAAACTGCAGTTGAGCTAATTCATCTTAATAAATTTGAGTTATTCTATCAAACTCAATGAGTCTGTTGAGTGACTAACTCTTGATTAACTAAATTGGCTATCCACCAAGGACACAAATTGTGTAGTATCAACTCGAACTTTAAAAAGGACTAAATCGAAAAGTTGGTAAGGTTTATTCAACCCCCCCTTCTAAACCTTACACTCACACCCCTTGGGACCTACATCGAGACATGTTGGGAACAGATTCACACCCTCCTCGAGACATCACACAATGCAATCAAACATTCTCTTGAGAAAAGCAGAAATGTAGTCTTACATAAATACAAATCGGTTGTATTCATGTCACTACGCGGTATGGTTTCTATACATGCATTGAATTTGATCTATACTGAAATGCATCGTGTAGCTGAGGGTAGCGTAGACCCTTTGTTGTGTGGTTGTGTATTGAGAAAGACGTGCAGACTCCCATGTGCTCATGAACTTTCTGAATATGTGAGTTTGGATAAGCCAATTCCACTTGATCAAGTGGCTTCATTTTGGCGAAAATTAGATATATTACCGACTAGCAAAGACGAAGCTGGAGTTGGGCCCGAAATTGGGTCTCGATGGACTCAGTGTTTTGGTGATCTTTTCACCAAATTTGAACAAGCACCCGAATCGAGAGGTTATTAATTTTGAAAAGAATTACGGAGATTACGAATCCAAGAACAACCTCACTAATTGAGCCTGAAGTACAGCTTCGCACACGTGGTCGTCCTAAGTCCGTAAAGGTTAAACAATCCAAATCAACCAAACATGACCCGAGTAAGTTCGAATATGTCGAGTCTATTAAAGATAGTTGTTCACCATGTGAAGAAGTAATCTTTAATGTTGGTCCATCGAATCAACCTATGTTCTCTCCGATGCCGAGGCAAAAGCTACCGGTAAATATCGTCTCTTTTATTTGTGCATGTACACATGACATATTTGTTGCTAATGTCCCACTGTTCTTCATGTTGTGTTTCAATAGGTTGTGCGTCAAAAGGACCAGAAAGTGACCATTAGTGGTTTTTCATTTGTAGGTTTTCTTGAGTGGCGGTCACCCATTGCCTCCCGTGGTCGCAACATGGAATAATTATCGCCATGAATATGCAGCAAATTGGAAGAATTTGTATATTAAACAACTTGAATTGTATAGTGGAAGTGTAGGAAACAGTCCCATTGTCCGTAGTACGGAGACTATAAACTTAGGTTAGAATTATTTGTTTGTTATGTATTGGATAAGTTAAAGAACTTTGTTGGAAATGCATGTGTTTTTAATTGGTGTGATTGCTGTCAGAAATGCTTGTTTTAAGGTGGCACATTTTTTACAGGGATTTTGTTAAGTTGACTGTCAAATGGCACGATGGTGGCACAATCACATACTATGATTGTGCCTACATAGACACGATGGTGGCACGGTCACATACTATGATCGTGCCTTTTAGACACGATAGTGACACGGTCACACACTGTTATCGTGTCTATAAAGGCACGATCGTGGCACGGTCGTAAATGCAATGATCGTGCCACAAGCGTTGATCTATTATTATATTGTCACGTTGAAAACGTTTCATAACAACTTTATTATTACATCACAATCCTCCATAGTACATTACCAACCTTCATAGTACATTACAACCTAACAGAGTACACTACCAACCACAACACAAGCAAAGATTACAAACATAGCGCACAACCACCCAACTAGTACACAACAGACACCAAGAACCAGACAGCTCAATCAGTGTCAACTTCTGAGCGTTCAGCATCATCCTGAGTGTAAGTCCAAGCGGCTACGATAATCTAGAGGGGGGTGAATAGATTATCTCCATCTTTTCGATTTCGCCCTCTTTTTAGAATCGAATGCTCAAAGACAATAATAAAGGTACGGAATGTAAATAGCACACGTCGATTTATAGAGCTTCACCCCACCTAGGGACTACGTGCTCTACCACCCCAGTATATCCGGGATGGGTTTCGAAAAGAGAAAAAGATTTTATTAATAATTACCAAAATTATTACAACAAAATCTTACACCAACACCTTGAAGAGCACCACACTCTTCTTCAACACCACCTTTTGAGATTTCCACAATCTCTTCTTTAAGATTACCACAATCTTCAAACGGCACCTTGTGAAGATTACCACAATCTTCACCCTTGAAGAGCACCACACTCTTCAACACCTCAACAAGAAGATTACCACAATTTTCTTACACCTAACACCTAGTTCACCCAAGTGTGTTCTTACCACAAGAACACTCACAAGGATATCTTGTGTTTGAATGACGACCACAAATTCAAGATTACAATTCGATAATTGATAATACAATAGAATGCAAGTGTAATCAAGAATAGCCTAGACCTCAAAGATGTGAAAGTGATAAGCTAGGCAAAATTTACAACAAGAATAATAACAATGAAGAACAAATATTTGCTTGAAGCGTATCTTGTTGTGTTGTATCTCAATTGTTGTATTGGTTGCTCCAAAACTTCCTATATTTATAGGAGATGATTGATCAAGCATAGGCTCTCTTGGGATTGAAAATCTATCTGAGAAAAATACAATTAAAATCAAGAATATAGCGTTAGAAATCAATCCCACATTTGAAGGAATTTTGTCTCACGCCAAACGGTCACATTTTTGTTTGTCAAAGATAGATGCGACGGTCGCACGAAATAGACGTTAGAAAATTGCACAAAGAAAATAACACAGGGCGACCGGTCGACGTCTACCTCGATCGGTCGACGTCGACTTCAACCGGTCCCCCTCATGGCTTTGGAAGAGAGAAAATGTTCTGTTTCAAGAAGAACGTTTGTGCACCGGCCGACTGGCGACCGGCCGACCGGACCGGCCGACGCCGAAGCGGCACGGCCGACCGACCGCTTTACACTTCCGTCTCAATTTTTGTTCCAAAGTCATCTTCAGGTACGGGTTGCCCTATAGGGCGACCGTCGACCTTGAGATAGAAATGTTGTCCAATTTTTATCGAAAATAAAACTCAAGAAATACTTCCGAGAATATAGTAAAAACATTTTAAACCAATCGGGAGTATTTAGGCAACATTTAGGAACCTTGTTTTGAAGTAAAAAACATATAAACGTAAAATCATTAGAAGTGTTGTCCAATTTTATCTAAAGTAAAACTTGAAGAAATACTCCGGAAAATATTAAAACTATTTTAAATCATTTAGGAGTATTTGGACAACAATTAAAAACATTATTTTGGTGTAAAAATAAAATCTTCAAAATTAAGATAAAAATATGTGTCAAACAATCTCCCCCTTTTTAATGATTACAAACCAAAACAATTTTTACATAAAATAGGAGAACAATTTTAGAAAAGATTTTCCGGTAAAAACATTTAACCGTTTGGGAGCAACCAACATTTCCAAAATATAAAAGCAACCAAGTAGGGAGTAAATAAGTTCAGAAATAAGCACAAGCTCCCCCTATCAACTAGCACATCAAGAATAATGTAAAAGCAATTATCCATAAGCTACATTTTGATCAAGAGCTTATAAGTTTCCCCTGTCACAAAACTTCATTACACAAGTATAGACAAGTATATAAGTCCATCAAGCAACAATTGGACAAAAAAAAAATCACAACATATGGCTTTTATGAGCCATAGCTTATAGCTTTTATAACAAGCTTTTATTAGCTTCTTTGAGCTAATGAGCCAATATCCTGTTTCTCCCCCTTTGGAATCATCAAAAAGAATGTTAGGATGATAAAAACATCATTCAAGTTTATCAAAGTGTGCCAACAATACGATTTATCAACCATTGAAGAATAAAATTTAGAATCCAAGAAAAAATGGGAGAAATGTATCATAAGACATCCATAAGCTCATTAGTTAGCCAAAAACATGATCTCAAAAAGATTTTAAGACTTTGAAAATAAGAGATTCATGTATGTGATGATATATTCATCGAAGCATTATAACGAACACTTGGCGGGCGTCAAAGATTTGAAGAATATATATATAGCCCTTGTAAATGAAATCTAGCCAAGTTTTTCATACCATCATCAAAGCCATTTTTCAACATATTCCCAACAAATAAAAGGCATAAACAAAGTAAATTCTCAAGGGTTCAACCCAATTGAGATAATTTTAGCCAAAGAGAGATCAAGGCATTACCAATGCCACCAAGCAAAAATTAAAGATCCATCAAGTAATACATGTTAAGCATCAAACAATGTATATTAGACATTACAAATGTCCCAAATAATCCATCTAAACAAAATGAGCAAGACATGTCAAGTGCATTTAAGCACAAATTAAAAGAAGCACTTTTACCATCAAGTACTTCATACCAACAACAAATTATTCCAAACTAGAGTATTTTTACCATCAAATACTCCATCAATATCATGATCACCCTCAAGATATTATCAACTTGCAATATTAACCCTTTCAAGAAAACAAGCAAATATCATTAGTGCAAAAGAGTTTTACAAAGTTCATAGAAGTACAAAGCAACATGAAAGAAAATGCTAAAAAGTAAAGGGGTGGGGACATCATTCCTCGTCCGAGGAGAAGCAAGATCCGGGAATGAAGTCTTTGATAAATTTCTTCAATTTGCCGATAGACTTTTGCATTTTGGAGGTCTTTTGCTCCAAAGCCTCATACCTCGCCTCATGAAAAGCCCTTAGCTCATCAAATTCGGCTTGGGTATACCTCCTAGGCGGTTGAGCACCGGTATTACCCTCCGAATTGCTCGGTTCGCCTTCCTTCGCCAATCTCGCGGCCTCGGCATCATCAAAGAAGTCATTAGGATCGGGGGAATCTTGACCTCTTCCTCTAGCCATTTTAGTTGGTCGGATGTCCATATTCTTGCGCATAGTGACCATTTGGGAGATGTTATCAATGTCAAAGTCATTTTGAAATACCTCCGAGTTACATTCCGATGAAGGTAGTCCCGATTGTATAAGAAGTTTACAAATCCAATTTCCCATAACCAACTTCTTATTACCTTGAGTGTTGGACTCGATTAGACATTGAATAAGTATGGCGCCAAAGTTAAGCGGTTCCCTCCTAGCAATCTTATAAGTCAGAAAATAATCCATGTTGCTAGGCATCTTACCCGCCTTTCCACAAATACAGTAGGCGACAATAACAGATAAAATACGATGCTCAAGTGTCATCGCCAACAATGAATACTTTGGCCATACACCCAAATATGTCTTAACTTCTTTCATGGACACCCCCAACATTTCATCATTCCAAGTACCACAAGAAAAATAGTCCCAACCACATTCTCTAACATGTAAAAGCCGACAAATATCATTAGGAGTCCACCTAAAATGACGACCCCTTACAAACGAATTAACGGCAATCGGCTTCCTTTCAACATCATATTGCACCCACATATTAGCATAAAAATGTTGGATAATATCATCATCATACAAAACATAAGCATGCTCCCATAAATACATCCAACCTTGCTCCTCAAAGAATCCTCTAATGGTAGGATATTCATTTGTAAATGAATTAAAACGACACATTTTAGTCCGAGCAATAGATTTTCCTCCCATTCCCGAATCCTCATAGTACCATTCCGCATACTTATTGATGAAATTAAGAACATTATTAGAATGAGGAGCTTGAGGAATAAAGGATTTCTTACTTTTCGCCCAACGGCAATTTTGGAGCGAAATTGTTCCACGAAGCTCGGTAATTTGGGCCCGAGAGAGTATGGGATTTTGAATGTCGTCACCTTCTTGAGCCACGTTTCTCTGGGTAGCTCGAATATCCCTTTGTTCGGCTTTTTCTTGCCGATTTCTCGAAGAACCCTTTCCGCCTCTTCTACGCTTGGAGGTGGGATTTCGACCGGTGGAATTCTTTGGGGGAGCCATATATGTAAGATTCTTGTGAAAATAAGAGTATTAGCAACAAGAATCATGAAAAATGATGAAAAATTGAAGAACTTAGGAGAAAGGGGATGAAATTTGCGCAGCAAGGGTTTGAGGGGGTTTTGAGCGTCTGTTTCGAACTGAGGAACATAACGTTTTTAATCTGAAAAGTTGGCCTGGGCGATCGGTCGAGGCATGGTGCGACCGGTCGACGTGCAGGGCGACCGGTCGCCCCTGCTTTGACCGTCCTAGTGCAATTTTTCATTCTCCAGGTTTTTTAAAAATTCAATTTTACGCCCAAAAGTTTTAAAACTTTGCAAAAAGATAATTTTGGACCTGGTTCAATAAATACAGGTTTTGGGAAAACATATATTTGATAAAATCGAGACTTAACGAGTAGTGCCCTTTTAAAAAAATTTTCAAAATCATTTAGAACCTTGATAGTTTAAGAACCTTGATGATGAAATAGCCAATGAATGTGAGAGATATATCCTACACAATTCTTAAACAAAATTTGCACAAAAGCACAAGTGTAGGCAAGTAATAAGAGATATCAAAAAAGAATACTTATGCTATAAAATACATAAGAGATAATAAATCACATAAGTCTAATTGAATGCACAAGAGTTTTAGAAATATCATACAAGGACTTTCCCTTTTTTTTTAAAAAAAAATTTTGAAACTCACAAATATATTGAAGACCTAAATTTGAGAAAAATAATGAAAACCCATTTGCAATAAAAACATGCATACTACAAAATAAAATGCATATTTAAATGGGGAGATACGGTTTACCAATTACGCCATTTCCATGGGTTGTATCGTTCCCATTGTTGATGATATCTTTCCCTTGAGAAGTCACTTTGTTGATGATGACTTCTTTGATTTCTCCATTTCCAAAGTTTGTTGCCTTCCCATTGTTGAAGGTCTCTTCTTCTTTGAAAATCATCTTGTTGATGATGTATTTGCCTTTTCCAAGGATTGTGTTCATCCCGTTTTTGATTATTTCCTCTTCTTGGAAATTGGCTTTGTCGAAAATAGTTTCTCCTTCTTTGATCGAATGAAATGATCATTTGATGCCTTCTTGGAGATATGAATTTTTTCGATCATTATTTCATCGGGTACCTAATGTGACATTATTTTGTGGTACCCTCATGTGTTTGGGTCCTTTGGGATTAGACTTGAGACTTTTAGGTCTCCAACAATAATTAGAGCTATTTCTAGCCCGACAAGTATTTACCGTATGACCCTTTTTACCGCAATAGAAGCAAGTAATATTACTAACATGCATAGGAACTCGATTCTTTTTCATATGATTGACAATGTTAGGCTCATGATCTAGTTCACTATTTAAACTATCACAATCATCATCATTCACAATTTTTGGCAATTCATTGGTACTCAAGTTGGATTTTGATAAATCATTTTTCAAACACTTAACATTATCAACAAGAGTACTATTTTCTATCTCGAGGTTTCTAACCTTATCAAGAGTGGTGGTGTGAACACATGATAGTGATTCATAGGAAGTAACTAAACTATCCTTATCATTCTTCAAAACATTGAATTCATTTTTCAAATTTTTGTATTTAACAAGTAAGCTTTGGAATTCATTTTGAAGTTCATCATAATCATTTTGCAAATCACTATAATCATTTTGTATAACAGTATCATAGGAAGTAGAACGTTTAAGACATACCTCGTTTTCTTCTTCGATGCCCATAAGACAATGTTCAACTTCTTCATAGTTGGAAGTTGTAATAGGCTTGTTCCTTAGATTTGGACTTGTATCCCTTTGAGAAGTAGATGCCTTTGTTTGACTCCTTTCATTTGCATAAATTCCATAGATGGCTTCTAATTTTTGCCATACTTCATGTGCCGATCGAATTCCTACAATATGTTCATATTCTAAATTAGTAAATGAACAATACAAAATATTGAGAGCTTTACCGTTTAAGGAGATGATTTTCTTCTTTCATCATTGAGTTTTTTGAAGCCTTTTGAGGTGTGTGGTGTATCTTTCATTGGAATGGATTCTCTATTTATGACGGTGTTCCAAATGTCGAACCCGCAACCTTGTAAATAGCATTCCATTCTTTCTTTCCAAAATATAAAATTTTTGGAATCAAATAGTGGTGGCTTGGTGGTGGAGGCGCCAGTAAGATGAGCTTCGTTCGTAGCCGACGATCGTTCCTCTTCACTCGCGATGTGAAACGAGCTTGCCAAAGAGTTTGGCTCTGATACCACTTGTAAGTCCAAGCGGCTACGATAATCTAGAGGGGGGTGAATAGATTATCTCCATCTTTTCGATTTCGCCCTCTTTTTAGAATTGAATGCTCAAAGACAATAATAAAGGTGCGGAATGTAAATAGCACACGTCGATTTATAGAGCTTCACCCCACCTAGGGACTACGTGCTCTACCACCCCAGTATATCCGGGATGGGTTTCGAAAAGAGAAAAAGATTTTATTAATAATTACCAAAATTATTACAACAAAATCTTACACCAACACCTTGAAGAGCACCACACTCTTCTTCAACACCACTTTTTGAGATTTCCACAATCTCTTCTTGAAGATTACCAAAATCTTCAAACGGCACCTTGTGAAGATTACCACAATCTTCACCCTTGAAGAGCACCACACTCTTCAACACCTCAACAAGAAGATTACCACAATCTTCTTACACCTAACACCTAGTTCACCCAAGTGTGTTCTTACCACAAGAACACTCACAAGGATATCTTGTGTTTGAATGACGACCACAAATTCAATATTACAATTCGATAATTGATAATACAATAGAATGCAAGTGTAATCAAGAATAGCCTAGACCTCAAGGATGTGAAAGTGATAAGCTAGGCAAAATTTACAACAAGAATAATAACAATGAAGAACAAATATTTGCTTGAAGTGTATCTTGTTGTGTTGTATCTCAATTGTTGTATTAGTTGCTCCAAAACTTCCTCTATTTATAGGAGATGATTGATCAAGCATAGGCTCCTCTTGGGGATTGAAAATCTACAGAAAAATACAATTAAAATCAAGAATATAGCTGTTAGAAATCAATCCCACATTTTATGGAAATTTGTCTGTTGTCAAACGGTCACATTTTTGCTGTCAAAAGATAGGGCGACCGGTCGCACATAAATAGACGTTAGAAAATTGCACAGCAAAATAACACAGGGCGACTAGTCGATGTCTACCTCGACCGGTCGACGTCTACCTCGACCGGTCCCCCTCATGGCTTTGGAAGAGAGAAAATGTTCTGTTTCAAGAAGAACGTTCGTGTAACGTCGACCGACCTGGCGCCGGTCGGCCGACCGACCGATCGACGCTGTGGCGACGGTCTCTCCGACCGTTTACACTTCCGTCTCAATTTTTGTTCCAAAGTCATCTTCAGGTATGGGTTGCCCTATAGGGCGACCGGTCGACCTTGAGATAGAAATGTTGTCCAATTTTTATCGAAAATAAAACTCAAGAAATACTTCCGAGAATATAGTAAAAATATTTTAAACCAATCGGGAGTATTTAGACAACATTTAGGAACCTTGTTTTGAAGTAAAAACATATAAACGTAAAATCATTAGAAGTGTTGTCCAATTTTATCTAAAGTAAAACTTGAAGAAATACTCCGGAAAATATTAAAACCATTTTAAATCATTTAGGAGTATTTGGACAACAATTAAAAACATTGTTTTGGTGTAAAAATAAAATCATCAAAATTAAGATAAAAATATGTATCAAACACTGAGAACCTTCATCAGAAGAGTAGCCATCAAACTCCAACGAATTGACACGAGTGTAACCTGGTAGCCCCTCGAAATCAATGTTCGGCGCCTCACGAGTGTTGAAAACTTCAACACAGTCACGGTACCTTGGGAAGCCGTTAGTCTGGAAAAACCGTTGCATCGTTGTTCTCTTGCCTAACATGAGCCCAATAACTGGAGAGATGGAAAACTTTGTTAGTGTACGGGTTGAAATTAACACCCGGCAATCTTCAGAAACGCTGGTAGTCATGAAAGTGGGTGCGCATCATATGGATCTTAATCTTGACTTTAAGGACAGGGAAATCCTTTTGCATGGCTTCAGATAGCATACGACTCAGTTCAACAAATATGCCGTTGAAAACAGCAGGGCGCCGTATGTTGTTTACCATACGACATAGCATGAAGAAATTGTCAAAGCAGGCTTTTTCCTCCTGGGAAGTCCAACCAACACCACGCCTATTGGCCCTAGCGATCTCATTTCTTGTTCTTACCATTTTTCCTATAACAAAAATCATAACAAACATGTTCATCCAAGATTTAATTAGCTATTTCTCAAAAAAAAAAAAAAGATTTAATTAGCTATGATTCATCAAATTAGCTACTATGTAAAAAATTACCTTTATCGTCAACACAACCAAGATTTAATGCAATTTTATTATCTACATTTGAACATACGCATGTATTTATAAGTGTAATGTATGGACCCATGTGTAATGTAACTTATTTTCACCATTTATTGCATGGACCCATGTGTAATATGTAACTTATTTTCACCATTTAATGCAAGGACTCAGTCAATATGTTACTTATTTTCACCATTTAATGAATGGACCCATGTTATACAAGTAACATAAATCTTACTCTGAATGGAAAGATTGTCTGTCCCCAACTAACAAGTCCATTTAATGGATGGACCAATTGAATATGTTACATACTTTCAATCATTTAATGCAGGACCCGCATAATATATGGCACGATAGGCAATATCATGATCGTGTCAAACTTATTGATCATTCCACATGAGGCACGATCGATCAAAATGGCGATCGTGTCATCGTGCCTCATGCATGGCACGATCGTTGAAAATGGCGATCGTGCCATCGTGCCACATTGACAACAAACTCACAACCAATTCAAGTTATACCAGAGAGTTAATCAACAACCAGTTCATCCAAATCATTCCCAAATCATACCTAGTTAATCAAGTTAAACCAAAACATATTATATAAAAACTAAATATACAAAATATACACAATTCCAACTAAATACCCACAATATACACAATATAATCAAGGGGGAGGGGTCCAAGTCGATGCATCAGTGCTAAATTTATACACCGTAAATGCTACATGCCGACGATATGTTGTTTTTATATACTCCTCTATGTTAAGCGTCGGGTCAAATACATTTATAAGAAAACTCTCCACCCTCCTCAATGCAACGGTCCACAACTATGACTATCATGTTGTTCGTAATTCTTTGATGGACCAACAATCTTGACAGTGTTGGTCCAAGCGGCTACGATAATCTAGAGGGGGGGTGAATAGATTATCTCCATCTTTTCGATTTTGCCCTCTTTTTCGAACCGAATGCTCAAAGACAATAATAAAGGTGCGGAATGTAAACAACACACGTCGATTTAAAGAGGTTCAACCCACCTAGGGCCTAATCCTCTACCACCCCAAAGATATCCAGGGATGGATTTCAAAAAAAAAAAAGATTTTATTAATTTACCACAAATTAATACAACACCAACTTACAACAACACCTTGAAGAGCACCACACTCTTCTTCAACACCACCTTTGAGATTACCACAATCTCACTTGAAGATTACCACAATCTCCAAAACGGCACCTTGTGAAGATTACCACAATCTTCACCCTTGAAGAGCACCACACTCTTCAACACCTCAACAAGAAAATTACCACAATCTCCTTACACCTAACACCTAGTTCACCCAAGTGTGTTCTTACCACAAGAACACTCACAAGGATATCTTGTGTTTGAATGACGACCACAAATTCAAGATTACAACTCGATAATGAATAATACAATTGAGTGCAAGTGTAATCAAGAATAGCCTAGACCTCAAGAATGTGAAAGTGAATAGCTAGGCAAATTACAACAAGAAATAAGACAAATGTAAGAACAAGTGTATTTTTGAGTGTATCTTGTTGTGTTGTAGTTTTCTCTCATATTGTGTTGCTTCAATTCTTCCTCTATTTATAGAAGATGTCTTGTACATGATAGGCTCCTCTTGGGGACATGAATTTCGTAAAAAATTGCAAGACAATTGAAGAAAAAGAGTGTTAGAAATTAATCCCACAAATTAAGGAGAAGATGTCTCACGTACAACAACGGTTACATTTTTTTTGTCAAACTTAAGGCGACGGTCGCGCACAAATAGACGTTTGAAAATGAGAATACATATTTACACAGGCGGCCGGTCGGCGAGGAGGGTTCGACCGGTCGTCCTTACTTCAACCGGTCGCACAACTTCAAAAAACGAAGGGCAAATGTTCTGTTTCAATTTTTGCTCCAGTACACGGCCGCGAGGGGTCGGCCCGGTCGACCGGTTGCCCTAAGGGCGACCGGTTGCCACGACCATTTTCTCGCAAACATGAAGTTTTCTGCTTTTTCTCAACTTTCAGTGCGGGTTGCCTATACGGCGACCGGTTGACCTCAAAACAAAAGTGTTATCCAATATTATATCGAAAATAAACTTCAAGAAATACTCAAAAATAGTGAAAATATTTTAGATCGATCGGGAGTATTAGGACAACATTTAGAAACATTGTTTTAAAGTATAAACATAAAATCATTAGAAGTGTTGTCCAATTTTATCTGAAATAAAACTTGAAGAAATACTCCTTAAAATATTAAAACCATTTTAAATCATTTTGGAGTATTTAGACAACCTTAAAAAAACATTGTTTTGGTATAAAAACTAAATCATCAAAATCATGATAAAACCATTTATCAAACAATCTCCCCCTTTTTTGATGATTACAAACCAAAACAATTTTAACGCGGTCGATTTTGAAAAAATAAAACAATTTTAGGTTAAAGAGAACTATCCGTTGTGAGCGACAACATTCCGTGCAATAAACACAAGGATGGGAGTAGAGAGATTATCAAACACATATAGCAAATACTCCCCCTATCAACATGCACAACAAGAGTTATATAGAAGCAACTTAAACATATGCTAAAATATTAGCTTTTCGATATTGAGCTTAAGTATCAATAACTTAAAAGCTCCCCCTGTCAAAGATACATCATTAGAACCGTATATAAGTCCATACTACAACCAATGGACCATGATTCATACATAACCATAATGCACCAAGTGGACTAAATATGATCCACAACTTATGGCTTTATGAAGCCATAGCTTATAGCTTCTTTTCGTTAAGCTTATCTTAGCTTTTATTTAGCTAATGAGCTTATAACCTGTTTCTCCCCCTTTGGAATCATCAAAAAAAATGTTAGCACGATAAATACATCATATATTCTTATCAAAGTGCGCAAGTAAACCGATGTATCGAGCCATTTAAACATTGAAGCTTATAGGCCAAATGGGAGCGAAAAGTCGATCATACGACTTGTAGAAGCTTATGAAAAAATCATTTGATTTGTAAAAATATGATCTCTATAAATATATGAGACTTTTTAAATCGAGAGAATCATGTAGGTGATGAATTTTTTATTGAAACGTTTTATCGAACACTTGGCGGGCGTCAAAAATTTAAAAGGATATATATAGCCCTTGTAAATGAAATTAAGCCAAGTTTTTCATCACCAAATGCAATTTAACAAATATCATTCATCAACAATCAATAAGCCCATCACAAAAATATATGAATTTAAAAAAATACATATAAGCCACAAACTCAAGGGTTCAACCCAATTGAGCTAAAGATAGTGAAATTCTTACCATTCAATCGGTAAAGACGAGCAATGATGATGATAGTCGAGCTAGATAATCCCCAAAATATATAATTCATGTATCAAAACTCATTTGAAGTGAATTGTGTGTGAAATTTGCAAAGGGGACGAAAAATTGCCAAAATGTGTCAAAGTGACGAATGCTGAAGACAGAACCATTTTTAACCAAGAAATTGTCGAGCGACCGGTCCGGTCGAAGGGCGACGGTCGGTCGGCGGCGAGCGGCCGGTCGGCCTTGCCCCCATTTCAACCAAATGGTTCTTTTTCTGTTTTGAAAATCCGAAATTTGATCCAAAAATCTGATTTTTTGCCCCTAAGTTTTAAAACGTGCAAAATGCAAACGTAGACCTCATTCAATATATATTATGTCATAATCAAGCTCGAAATGAGGTAAAATACTCGGCGGTTAACGATCAAAAAGTCCGCGAGTTATCCTTGAGACGGAATTAAACACATCTCAAGTTTTTGTTAAAAATCATAATCCCTTAAAAAATATATCGAATCTCAATATGTTTAGTTCGATTATGACGAACCAAATTTTGAATACGAATAACCGTATAATAGATACCGAACTTGTTATCCCGAAAAAATAAGAACGTTTTAAAGCTTTGGATACAACAATCATAAGAAGAAGTGCTTTTCAAATATTTGAAAATTTCTTTTAATGACACTTTAATGAGATTCGTTGGGATAATTTTTGAAGTCGAGCATATAGACATAAGGTATATGGAATGTCGAGTCTATAGGAATAATACAAGAAGACATACCTCGAATTTGTTTGTCAACCGACATGCCTTTCTCAACCTTTGTCAATCTTTTCATTGATAGCCATAGAGGTTGGAATGATTCTTCCTTCTTCAATGCCTAACTCCTTCAAGAGTTCTTTTGAAATGTAACCATCTACTTGGCATTGAATGATTTGAAGTCCAAGCAAGAAATCATGCTCATTTCAAGTACACCTTGCATCAACTTAGAAAACCATATCTTGCACAAATATTCATTAGTAGCACCAAAAATATTCTCATAAATATGCACAAGTTTAAACAATATTGCCCTTTTTCACAAAAACAAAGAAAGAGTAGTATCAACTTTACCTTTTGTAAAATCATTTAGCAAAAAATAGCTAAGTCTATCATACCATACACGGGGTACTTGTTTTAAACCAATACAAGGCCTTAAAAACAATCATTTGGCCTAGAAAAAATTTTAAACCCCGGAGGTTGTTTTACATAGACTTCTTCTAGAATAAAACCATTTAGAAATTTGGATTTAACATCCATTTGGTAAAGCTTGAAATTTTCTTAAAACAAGAATGGGCAAGTAAAATGCAAATAGCTACAAAATGTGCTATGAGTGCAAATGTTACATCAAAATCGATTACCTTCTTCTAGAAAATACCTTCGAGCTACTAACTTCGCCTTAGTTCGACCAATGTTGCCTTGGTCATCGAGTTTGTTAGGAATACCCTTTTTATCTTCTTCATCACTATCATCATAGGGCATCCAATTGATCTTAGGTGTTCATAATAGAACATTTACATCCAAATATTTTGAAGTAACTAATATTTGGAGTACATCATTTCTCATCTACACAACTTAACAAACTCATTAACGGCATCGCTTATATAATCAAGAGAAAAATATCCCAAGTGTAAAAGCATGTCTCAATCATCAATAACAAAATATCTTGCAAAAGAGCATAGTAGTAAGAGACATTATATATATAGACCATGAAGCAAGAAACACATACTATGCATTTAGAAGATCATCAAGATTCTAATAAATCATGCAAGTTCAAATAAGCTTAAGAAAGCTATAAAAGGTCTCTTTTGAAATTTGAAAATCCGATAGCATATGGTTGAGACCTCATTTAAAAGAAGTATTTGAACAAGAGTTGACAAAGCAAATATGTGCAATCAAATATCGAATAGTGCCTTTCAAAAAAGAATCTAAAAATCCTCTTAATGGCACTTGTATGAAATACTATGAAAAACAAGCACATAGGCACATGACAATACATATATCGAGTCTATAAGAGTAAGAATAACACAAGTAAACATACCTCGATAATTTATGCCTTTCTTGACAAATAATGACGTAAATGGCCATTTGTGAAAATATGTAAATCCTACACAATTCTTAAAACAAATCTAGCACAAATCATAATGATAGAAGTGTAGGCTAAGAGATATCACAAGTAAGCTCATGCCATAAAAATCCATAGGAGATGATAACACACTCTAGTCTACAAAAATGCACAAGAGTTTTAAAAACATCATATGAGGTCTTCTTTTTCAAAAAAAATTTTAAAAGCACAAATATATATTGAAGACCTTAATTAACAAAATAAATACTTGAAAACTCATTTTCAATATAGGCACAAATAAAAACATGCATACTAACTAGATAAAATGCATATTTAAAATGGGGAGATACGGTTTACCAATTACGCCATTTCCATGGGTTGTCTTGCCGCTCCCATTGTTGATGATATCTTCCTCGAGAAGTCACTTTGTTGATGATGACTTCTTTGATTACTCCATTTCCAAAGTTTGTTGCCTTCCCATTTTTGATTATATCCTCTTCTTGGAAATTGGTTTTGTCGAAAATAGTTTCTCCTTCTTTGATCAAATGAAACGGTCATTTGATGCCTTCTAGCGGTATGAATTTTCTTCGATCATTATTTCACGGTACCTAATATGACATTGTTTTGTGGTACCCTCATGTGTTTGGGTCCTTTGGGATTAGTCTTGAGACTTTTAGGTCTCCAACAATAATTAGAGCTATTTTAGCCCGACAAGTATTTACCGTATGACCCTTTTTACCGCAATAAAAACATGTAATAATTCTAGGAGCATAATGACCAACGTGCTTAGAGATTTGATTCTTTTTCATGTGGTTGACACTCTTAGGCTTATGATCAAGTTCTAGTTTAGAATTATTACAACAATCAACAATATTGGTCATTCTATCGGCACTCAAGTTGGATTTAGATAAATCATTTTTCAAGCAATTTATATCCTCAACAAGAGTACTATTTTCTTTCTCAAGGTTTCTAACCTTGTCAAGAGTGGTGGTGTGAGCACATGAAAGTGATTCATAGGAAGTAAATAAACTATCCTTATCATTTTTTAAAACAATGAATTCCTTTTTCAAATTTTTGTATTTAACAAGTAAGTTTTGGAATTCATCTTGTAGCTCATCATAATCATTTTGCAAATCACTATATTTATTTTGCAATTCATTGTCATAAGAAGTAGAGGGTTTAGAACTTACCTCGTTTTCTTCTTCGATGCCCATGAGGCATTGTTCAACTTGTTCATCATGGGAGGTTGTAGAAGGCTTATCCCATGTTGTTGGATTTGATGTTGTATCCATTTGTGAAGTAGATGCTTTTGAGTTGCTCCTTTCATTTGCATATACTTCATAGATGGCTTCTAATTTTTGCCATACTTCATGTGCCGATCGAATACCTACAACATGATCAAATTCCAAAGTGGTAAGTGAACAATGTAAAATATTAAGAGCTTTACCATTTAAGGAGATGATTTTCTTCTCTTCATCATTGAGCTTTTTGAAGCCTTTTGAGGTGTGTGGTGTATCTTTCATCGGAATGGATTCTCCATTAATGACGGTTTTCCAAATGTCGAACCCGCAACTTTGTAAATAGCATTCCATTCTTTCTTTCCAAAATCTAAAATTTTTGGAATCAAACCGAGGTGGCTTGGTGGTGGAGTCTTAGGAAAGATGAGCTTCGTTCGTAGCCGACGATCGTTTCTCTTCACTCGCGATGTGAAACGAGCTTGCCAAAGAGTTTTGCTCTGATACCACTTGTTGGTCCAAGCGGCTACGATAATCTAGAGGGGGGGTGAATAGATTATCTCCATCTTTTCGATTTTGCCCTCTTTTTCGAACCGAATGCTCAAAGACAATAATAAAGGTGCGGAATGTAAACAACACACGTCGATTTAAAGAGGTTCAACCCACCTAGGGCCTAATCCTCTACCACCCCAGTATATCCGGGATGGATTTCAAAAAAAAAAAGATTTTATTAATTTACCACAAATTAATACAACACCAACTTACAACAACACCTTGAAGAGCACCACACTCTTCTTCAACACCACCTTTGAGATTACCACAATCTCACTTGAAGATTACCACAATCTCCAAAATGGCACCTTGTGAAGATTACCACAATCTTCACCCTTGAAGAGCACCACACTCTTCAACACCTCAACAAGAAGATTACCACAATCTCCTTACACCTAACACCTAGTTCACCCAAGTGTGTTCTTACCACAAGAACACTCACAAGGATATCTTGTGTTTGAATGACGACCACAAATTCAAGATTACAACTCGATAATGAATAATACAATTGAGTGCAAGTATAATCAAGAATAGCCTAGACCTCAAGAATGTGAAAGTGAATAGCTAGGCAAATTACAACAAGAAATAAGACAATGTAAGAACAAGTGTATTCTTGAGTGTATCTTGTTGTGTTGTAGTTTTCTCTCATATTGTGTTGCTTCAATTCTTCCTCTATTTATAGAAGATGTCTTGTACATGATAGGCTCCTCTTGGGGACATGAATTCTGTAAAAAATTGCAAGACAATTGAAGAAAAGAGTGTTAGAAATCAATCCCACAAATTAAGGAGAAGATGTCTCACGACAACGGTTACATTTTTTTCTTTGTCAAACTTAAGGCGCGGCCGTCGCGACAAATAGACGTTTGAAAATGAGAATACATATTTACACAGGCGGCACGGTCGACGTAGGGTTCGACTGGGTCGTCCCTTACTTCAACCGGTCGCACAACTTCAAAAAACGAAGGGCAAATGTTCTGTTTCAATTTTTGCTCCAGTGCAGTCGGCCCCAGCGGGTCGATCGGTCAACGGCATTTGCCCTATAGGGGGCGACGGTTGCCTCGACCATTTTCTCGCAAACATGAAGTTTTCTGTTTTTCTCAACTTTCAGTCACGGGTTGCCTATACTACACGACGGTTGACCTCAAAACAAAAGTGTTATCCAATATTATATCGAAAATAAACTTCAAGAAATACTCAGAAAAATAGTGAAAATATTTTAGACTGATCGGGAGTATTAGGACAACATTTAGAAACATTGTTTTGAAGTATAAACATAAAATCATTAGAAGTGTTGTCCAATTTTATCTGAAATAAAACTTGAAGAAATACTCCGTAAAATATTAAAACCATTTTAAATCATTTTGGAGTATTTGGACAACCTTAAAAAAACATTGTTTTGGTATAAAAACTAAATCATCAAAATCATGATAAAACCATTTATCAAACAGACAGTCCAACAATCCTCTCGAGGTGTCAACTCCGGACGCTCTTGGTAGAAACCGGTTTGCCGTAGCAAAACCGGAATAATACGTGCAAACGGATAGAGAGCCGCGCTCACGGCCAAGTTTCAACCTCAGCGGTAGCTTGTGGATGTTGGAGTCATAAATCCAAATCGTGCAATCCTTTAGCGCTATCCTCACAACAATCCAATGACTGCCGATGTTGTGGATAAAAACAACCTGCAAAAAATCGATTAGAAATTAGGGAGTATGAACAAAACAATAATTAGTTAATTAATTTATACCGAAAAGAGATAGTTCTTACGTGGTCCAACGAACTCCATGGAGGCACCCCACCCCAAAGAGGTCGTTCACCATGGACGTACTCCACCAACGGCGCTAGAAGGTCATCTGGTATGACCTCTGGCACGGTCCCGTCAAACTCTCCACCCGGTGGGTTCTTTCCATGTAGATCGGTCCATACTTTGCCTAGATCAAGCTGTATAATGAAAACATATTTGTTAGTAAAAACACGAATGTACCGAAACAAAATAAATGACACATTATGGACTATTTATCTAAGAAATACATGAAACGAACTGTGTGTCAACCAATCCCATACGACCTCGCACTTGGGGATGGACCACTACACCAGCCAACTCAGGCTGGCAATGTAGTACAACTAAGTAGGCATCAATTTGCTATAACAAGCAAACAATAAGATCAATTGTCAATGAACATGAACAAATAACACCCTGGAAATGAAAGAAAAAAAACATTAACATTGTGTTACCACAGAATCCAAATCAATGGTCGGCGACTCGATGTCCTTAAAGAAACTACCGCCAAATGTGCATAACGCGTATCCAACATTGCGGCTGAGACAGAAAACTCGTGTTAAAATCACAAAACAACAATAGTGTATTTGAATTCATATATTGATTTAACTTACGTCTCATTGCGTTTTAAGAACCGCATATACTCAACATGTGTGGCATCCTCCTTACGGTGCTCGTTTGCTGTGAAAGGGCTACGAAGATACCTAGACGACACTCGTGCTCTCACAACACGAAGGGACATATCATCCCCTCCAGATGTGAGCGGTGAGGCCACAACCGATGCACCAATCCCAATCAGTGTCCGTACATCTGTAGGGGACAGATCCAACGCAGCCCCCTGCGGCACCGCCGGTGGATGAGAAGTAGTCCGCTGGCCCACCTGGGGGGGAGTAATCTGCTCACCCACCGTCGTGGGGGGAATAGAATCCTGTACAATGAAGGAAACTTCATTAAATAACATAATTCAAAAGATATTCTATTCTAAATGTTCAACAGAAAAACAAATAAATGCGCACTGAGCGAGATCATCAGTTGAATGGCAGGATCAATCGATACGACGACCTCCTTCCGCATACGATAGGCGGTACCATAGCAGATATCGTGCTTCGGACCCCGCACGATCCGCCGCACGAAGGTGGAACCTCCGCCGCATTTGAGGAACCTCCTGCTGCATCCCAGTCCGAACCAAATCCGGAACCAACGCCTCGATCTCCCGACGTACTAAACGCGGGACCAAGGCCTCAATGACACGCTCAACCAAAGTCGGCACAATGGCCTCCACCTGCTGCCGCACCAATTCTTCTAATAGCGCTCGATCGGCGCTAGAGAGGTGTAGAGGTGTGTGGAGGAACATCTGGAACAACGCCCTCGGGGGCTGGACGATCATAATCACCCATCTCAATATGTGGATCGGCATCAAGGCTATCATCATCATCCATCAATGAAGTCGACTCATGTGTGGTGCGTCGACGCTTTGAAGCTTGAGGAGTAATAGGCGTCGTGGGCTTCTTCTTCCCGATCGGGTTACCCCGATGAACATAAACAACACCGGATCGGAGCTCGAGATTGATATGCAATAAATAAGGAAGCTCATTGTCCCTCGCAGTCAAGGTCCGATGCGTATCAACCTACAAAATTGCAAGATCAAAATCAGTAATTACTTAATTATTACCATAAGTTAAAATTTGAAAAATACAAATTACATTTTGTACGACGACGGAAAGAAAGCATGCAGATTCACGGAGGACTTGGAAACTTCCACGTGTGCGGCATGGAATAGCAAATGTCTCGAGGTCGGAACCCCACATGAATCCCCCAGATTGTGTATGGCCTCGTACGCCCAAATCTAAGAAGAACAATAAAAATAGTTAAATTATAAGATGTATGTTTGTACTAAATGTAAATTATAAAATGTAAATTATAAGATGTAAATTACATTAATATCACTTACCAAGAAAGCCCAAACAAATCCGTAAATACGGAAAGTACTCTTGGGCTCGGCGGGTAATGTGATGAAAGGTAGTGGCATAAAATGCGAACGAGTACTTTCCCGTGAAAAGACTCCCACCGATCAACGTGATCAACCAAAGTCCACCACGAATCCTCAATGATATTTGTGGACCTTGAATCCCATGCGAATAGCAAATAATATGCAACCAACAACTTCGCCACCTTCAACTCATCAGAAGGATCATCACGGAATGCACCGCCTGCAAAATGCAAGAGTAGATCCTCCATCGACACCTTAACACCACGGTAGTATCTATCATACAAACCATTGGGAGGCGGACGTGGTTGGTGTTCGGATTAAATGTGGTGGGGGCAAAGGATAGCCTTGAGAATCAAAGCGTACTCATATTTGGAGAACCGAATCAAACGGTTTCCAATCCGAAACCAAAATTCGTCCATTGCACCTTTCTTAACAACCTCATTCGCAATAACGGCATGAAGGGCGGCATTACAACTAACCGCACGGTTGTCCATCCGCAATACAAAACCAAAACATGACTTAGAAACTCTTCGTACAAAAATCCCCGCATTTTTGCAACTCGATTTCTAAGTCGTCAAGAATCGACAACCTGCTATACAAATTTATCTTCGGCTTTATTGCCATAAAGTTCGCCTCTTCCAAGCCCATCGCTGCGAAAAATAGTAAAAAATCAAAATTAGCAATCAACCACTATCAAGAAATCACATAGAGAACTCTAAAAAAATTGGACTACTATGGAGACGATGGCTTATTCATCGATCGCGTGCAAGAGTAAAGCCATCGTGCCAAAAAGGCACGATGGTGGCACGATCGATGAATAAATCGTCGTGCATCGCACGCGATGGTGGCACGATCGATGATAAGCCATCGTCATCGCAAGTGGCGCACGATGGTGGCATCGATCGATGACTAAGTCATCGATCGTTGGCACGATCGTTCAATCGATCGTGCCCACCAGGGCTTCATCGACCGTGCCATTTCGTCTTCTTCAAAGTTCCATATTTCAAATTTTACAGTACAAATGGCGCCATAACTACACCCATCTCAAACCCATACCCATACAACTACATAGCACACACAAACTACAAAAATGCAAGTTATTATAAGGAAAAGTTGAGTTATAACAATACCTCATCATTTTCTTCGCGAGCCGCTGCCGGGGCCAGGGCCGCTGCCGGTGCCGGTGTCTCGTCTCGGCCTGTTGTGGATGGTGATGCACCATCCACGAAGTCATCATCATCATCAGGAAGAACCATCCTTCTTCTCCGGTATGTTTGGAAATCTCTAACCATTGCCGTCGAATATAATAGTCGCTTGAGAGGTCGCTTGAGAGGGTGGGTGTATTTTTTGTTTCAGTTTGAGAAAGTGGGGGGGGTGAATGGTTGGAGGGTGTATTTTGGGGGAAAATAAGACTAAGGGCAAAATTGGAAAAAGGGGGGTGAACTCATCAATTGGGTCATATTTGAAAAAGTGGGGGTGGATGAACTTATAAGGTGGGTGTACTCATCAAATTTGGGGGTGCCAATAGCGCCACCCATTTGGAAAACATATATATTAAATTTCCTTCTTTGTCAAAACCTTCTTTATATTTCCCTAAAAAAAAACCACCTTTATATTATATAGTTTTTTATTTTGAGATGTATATTATATAGTATACATATTATATAAATTATATAATATATACTATATTATATAGTTAAATCTGTCCCAAAGGGAAGAAAAAATTGCTGAAGAAAAGTAAAAAGTAAAAAAATTCCAAAACTAAATCTTTCTTGTCAAATTTCCTCAAAAAAAGAAAAACTTTCTTGTCAATACTGGCCACGTATATATATTTTGTGTCCACCCATTTAACATCTTTCATGTCTCTGCTATCCATCCATGGAGTCCAAGAAATCTTCTTTCCCTCTCTCTTTTTCTCCTGCGTGACAAAAGAAAGAAAAAATGTACTCTGTGTGGTCATCATCGTTCCGAATGATGGTCCCTCAATGGAGACACAGCCACAAGAACCTTCGCTATTGGATATTGCCACATTCCAAGAGAAATTTGAGCTTTATTCCTTCCCCAATCTCCTCTTCTTCCAGCAGTGATGATAATTCTGCATCTCCCAAACAACCACAAGTAAATTGTTGCTTTTATAGAAATATAAAGAAAAAAAATGCTTGCTAGTGTTCTTTTTTTTTCTTGAAATTCTGAGATATTGTCATTTGATTTTTTGTTGCAGTTGGGATACGATCCTTCTGAGGAGCTATTTGGACTTGCTGTTGATTTACAACCAAGGTGTTTGCGAATTATTGGTGTTTAATTTTTGTAATTTATCGTCATTCTTGGTTTTAGCATTGTCTATGTTTATCTCATGTCCCTTTGTAGATGATATTCTGTGCGTTTCAGTTGTTTTTTAGCTGGGTTTTCTTTTATGAGTTAGACAATGGAATTACTGAACATTTGTTTACTCTAGATAACTGTAAAATAATTTGCTGCTTTTTTCACAAAGTGAACTATCATGCATCGAATATTTGCTGTGGTCTTTTGGAGAATTAGATACACATACATGTTAATTCAGTATATATTCTGTGTAATGACAAAATTTTTGCTTAGAGCACGGCAATGAGGGAATTGAGAAAAAAGCAACAACATGAAGCTGTATTTTCAATGACTAGAGTTATGCATTGACCATATTCTTCAAGATTACCAATTTAAGCACCCTCAAAAGATTCCATTTGAAAAACAGCCTATTTACTATTTTTATTCGTCATAGTCTAATTTGAAATATATGATTTTGTTGAAACCATCGATAGAAAGGTTTTGTACATTATGGTGATTTAAATTGTTAACCTTTTTCCGATAATTCTAACAGGATAGATAACACTTTGCTTGAACAATCTGATCCTAAAACAATCGCTATGCTAATTCATGAATTTTTATTTAGGAAGGTTGCTTCAGCTGCATCCAAAAGATCATGGTTTGGTCCAAATGGTCTTTATATTCGAGAATTACCTTGCCCAAGTTGCAGGGGAAGAGGTTATACCCCATGTGCAGAATGCGGAATAGAAAGATCCCGATCCGATTGTTCACTATGTAATGGAAAGGTAATTTATATCCATTTTACTTCTAGAATTGAAGAACACTAAGCAAATCTCTATCTCACTTAAATTTTTTTCTTTTTGCAAGTCATTGCTTTTCGTTGTTCGTATTGTAATGCGTTCTCAATTTGTAACAGGGTATAGTTACCTGCAATCAGTGCAATGGAGATTGTGTTATTTGGGAGGAGTCAATTGATGAACGCCCTTGGGAGAAAGCCCGCTCAGTGTAAATAAATCTTTTTCATAACCATTGCGTGTAACTTTCTACTTGTTAGTAGAGTCTACTATATCCCACTATTTCATCATTTTGGCATCATATGTTGATTGTGAAGTGATCATAATTTACATTTTTTGCTTTTTTGCAATCACTAGACATTTAATTATCTTTTTTTAGTACTTCCCAATTGTGTTTTTAACTTGGTAATTTTTTTCTAGCCAATAATATATAAATCCATACTTGATAAGACTTGTATTATCTTTCTACTTGAAACCTTTTGGCAGTTAAAATTTCTTAGCTGGTTTTGTTTCATGATATGCATAGTAATTTTTGGATTGTAAGATCCAATATGATGTCTTGTTTTGATTTCTATAAATGATTAAATATCTTAGTGAATGCATTCCAGTTCTCCCCTAAAAGTCAAGGAAGATGATGAAGTCGACAACTTGGATATAAAGCTGGATGCGAGGAGAAAATCCAAGCGTGTTTATCAATCCCCTACTCCTGAAGTTAATTTGAAGATCAGCAGATCATTAAAAGTTAGTCAACCTCTGTGTTATAATATTCTTTCTTTCTAATCTATTGCACGGATCATGAGTTTAATCTTCTTTGTTTAGTTGGATGTTTGCAGAGCCTCAATGCCAAAACTGGAATATTTAGTAAGAGGATGAAGATAATCCACAAAGATCCTGTGCTTCACGCACAACGAGTGGCTGCTATTAAGGTTTGTTGTACTTTTAATTGATGAGTTTGCATATATAATCCTTTTTGGTGATTTCTTTAATGTGCAAAGGGAAAATTTCGAGCTCCAGGAACGTGTTTGGAATAGTTACTACAGCTGTTGAAGGTTATGTGCATGAAAAGATTATGCTGGTGGGGAATTGCGGTTTTCTTTTACCATTTTCTTACTTCTTATCACTGCCCAGTTTCGTGATGTTCTGTTGCATTTTTCTTCTTTCTCAAATTTTTCCTCCTAAAAAATGAAAAATGAAAAAAAGAATATGGAAAACTTGTGAACTAACGCATACTAATCAACTAACGTCTAACGTTTACTTAAGCAGAAAACGAAGGGGACTGCTGCTGCGCGGAAGCATGCTTCTGAAGCCATGAAAAGCTATTTTTCTGATCCTGAAAATCGTCGGAAGAGAAGCATTGCAATGAAAGGTCTGTTTAATTAAGACGTGAGAGTCATACTGGCATTCACATAAAGCAAATTTTACTTGGTTAATTACAAAATACTCTTGAGGTTTAGTCTAAATATCCCCTTGATGTTTGTTTCTGTTTTACAAATTACACCAACAAGGTGTTGGTATACAAACCTGAAGGGAATGTCTGTAATACCTTAAGGGGGTATTTTTATTTTTGAAAGATATCTTTTTTTCTTTTTTGGTAATTAGGCTAACCTAAGGGATTTAGTAATTATCCCTATACATTTTTTGAAATTATTTCAATACAATGTTGTTTTGCAGGGACAAAATTTTACTGCCGAAACTGTGGAGGTGAGGGTCACAGGAGAAATTATTGTCCAGAAGTTAAGATCAAGGTCACTGACAGACGATTCAGATGTCGGTTGTGTGGTGAAAAAGGGCACAACCGAAGAACATGTCCGAAATCAAAACCAAATGTTGAGAAGAGCATCGTTCACAGGAATCACCATTGCAAGATATGCGGTCAAAGTGGGCATAACCGAAGAACATGTCCACAATTGTCTAAAGTAGAATCAATCGTTGCTGTGACTAAAGGACATATTGTCTCTAAAAGGAATTATACCTGCCGTCTCTGCCGAGAAAAAGGGCACAACATAAGAACATGTCCACATAGAAAATGACAACTCACTTTGCCAGCTCTCAACTTGAGGAAAATCTTGAGGTTGTTTTTTTTCGTATCATTGCATGTTATAAGCAATATGTGGCTCAATGAATTGGTTAACTTCGCGTAGCGTGCAGAAACACTTGAGGGCTTTGATTTTCTGCTTCAACCAGATTATTTGCTCCAAGAAATGTGTGCCCGGAGTGTCTGATATTGGTCCGAATGTTCGAATAGCGTTGTTATAAGTTCGATTTGTTTACTTTAATTACCTTCTTAATGTGATATTCAGTATTGTATTCATCATGGAAAGGAAATAGTTGCTTATTACATTTATATCAAGAAATGCAGACTCGGGAATAACCGTAGTGCTATTTCTCTTTTTAAGAACAACTTTTTGATAGAACTTTCCTACTAAGGGAGTGTTTGCAAACTCTAGAAAAAGTGATTTTTCCCTAAGGTGTTCTTTAGAAAAAGTGCCTATTTATGGCTGATGTTCATTTAAGCTGAAGAAGAGCTTTTCCTTGCTTACTGAACAGGTTTCTTCAACATGCTTGTATGGGTGCTTGAGACTTGAGAGAGTATTTTGCTTCTGTTTAAAATAGTATAGATGAAACACCTTTTGAAGCAGCAGTTTTTCTTGGTGAAACGTGGTTTTTTGTTTGAGAAAAGGGTTTTCCTTGCAAAGAGCTTCCGTTAAAGCTGCGCTTTTTCTTGGAAAGCCCTCTTAAACTCATCTTCAAGGAAAAAGTGCTATTTTGGAGAAAATTGTTTATTTAACCTTGCTAAGCTTTCCAACTTCCAACCCTCCCACTCCCTTTATGTTTTAGTGATGAAGAAAAGAAAAAGAACTAAAAGAGTAATCAAGCTTGCTATCACAAAAATTGGCTAATTACTACTAAAACCATCGTTGTGGTTTGGCCTATTTATAAAAACTGTCCTTTATGTTTTGAGATAATAAATATTTATTACTTTTTGTTTCTGGATCCTACCAAACGCAAAAAATTTGATTTTTTTTTAATGAATTTAATTTTGGGTTGAAATTCTATTTATAGAATCCATGTCATACGAGTTTTTACCCTTACGGATTAAATTGTTGTCTATAACCTTAAAAAAGAGATGGAGAAATTCTATTTTGCCCCATGGTATAGTTACACTTGCTCTTTACCTTTATATAAATATTACAATTAACCCCACAACATTTAAGACGAAATCCAGAATTTCTGTAATTTTGGGTTTTTTCTGTAATCGCGCAAAATCTCATATTTTTTCTGTGTTAATTATCCCTAATTGAAAACATCACTCGAGAAAATGCAATCTCCCTCTTGAGATTTAAGTTTAAGCTCCATCCCAATAATGGAACGAAACAAACTCCAAAAGAATCGATTAGCATAATTTGCCTGCACGGCACTTGAGCGCACCAGCGTAGCGTGTGAGTCTGCCGGCATATGAACCAGGTCTGAATTTGATGAAGTTTTTCTTCGTGAATGGATTTCTTGTGTGTTTAATTTTTGGCCCTGATTCAGAAAAATAAGCTCCATTCACGAACTTGTCACCCTCCGACCGCCATTGCCATTTCTTCCACTCGTTCTCAGTAGCCTCCCTCTTAGTCACCTAAATGTGATTTTTGCAAATAGATTTTTAGGAAAAAATAGTTGCCAAATGAAAAGGGTAAATTTTATTATTATTTTTACCTGCTTGGTGTTTGGATTATTTGATGCCTTGAATCGATTACCCTGGCTGATAATGGTGGGATGAGCGCTGCCGCCAATGGCATACATTCTCCATTTGGAATAAACATTGTTGATGACGTGGAAGAAACCCCATCGGCATCTTGGCATCCTCTGAACCAAACCTTCTCCGAATCGGTTGAATGCTACTGTTACTTGCATGATTGAATCTTTTGTATCACTATCATGTGCACCCAATAGCATCACCTGATCCACCAAAAATCAAGAAACCCTCAAGAAAGTGCAGACACAAATTAAGGGGCATCCTGGTTTCTGATTGTTTATTTGATTTGTGATAATCTGCTCTCTTTTTTGGTTGTTCTGTTATTAGTTCGATCGAATCTCCTATGTTTTATGCTATTCTTTATGTATTTCATCTCAATTCACTAGGTGTATAGCACCTAGTGTATGGTAATTACATCATTTTGTAAATATGACATTCATACATCATATGATGAAACGCATTAGGAAACAGAAAATCCCGTGTGTTCCCATCTGGGACTAGATTTCCTATTCCATTTTATTGGATGGATGACATGTGTCTTTGAGATAAACATGTACCCTTGATTTTGTTTGGATGTATCTACACATGTCATTCTTGTGGATGATGGAATATGAAGTAAAATAGGAAATCTGATTCATTACTTTATAAGTTCTTTTTTCGTTTTTCAAATTATCAAACGCAGAACGAGAAGTGTTGTTTTTTAACTTACAGCATCGTGGTGGTTGAATTTACAGTTGGAGATGGTAACAGCGGTGGAGCCCTCGATCACGTCGATGAGGCCATCACTGGCTTTGGACAGGGAAACATGGTCAATCCATATGTTGTTGGAGCTAAACACAGAAATGGCATCTCCATCGCTCCTCGTACGTAATCCGATGTGAGCAACCGCGTCCCTGATCATTCCACCAGATGTCGGAACAATATTGTGAATCCATATATTGTGGATTATTACATTATGGACAAATTGAAGGGTTAACCCTGCTCCACCAGCAATGTGGACTTGTACTCCCCTGCCATCAATGGTTTTGTCGCTAGCAAAAATCAGCTCTTCTTTCAGCTTGATGACCATGCTGTGGTTGAATATGATCCACAACGGCTGCGGCTGGATGACCGCGTGGCGGATGGTTCCGGGCTTTGGCTTGTCCATGTCATCATCTGATGGATCGGTGACCACATAAAATTTACCGTCTTTGCCTCCGGTGGTGTGGTGGCCAAAGCCTCGGGCACATTCGGCTAGACTTTTTCTGTTTTTAGCCCAGTTGGGGTCGCAACGCCAGCACCGGTCGATGGGGTTTGTGGCCTTGCAATCGTCTTGTTTGAGGTGCCTTCTCGTGACATTTTCACTTATCAAGGTCCTATATATGCATCATGCATGAATGTTAAAACATCTCAAACTTAAACATGATAAATATATGTGAGAATGCATCGACGTAAATCCAATAAAATCCATATTTCATTTGATATATAGTATTATTAGGTCTTTGGATCATAAATTTGGTGTTATTCTTATATGAAATATATTGTTCATTGGATGTTTGAATTCCATGTATACGATATGTAGTTCACCATATGTAATATTTAACATCTTCTGCTACATTCTCTGTGCCATATGATGTTCTAATAGATTATATGAATGTCACGTGTATAATAACCTCACCAGTACGACGACGACGAGCCTTAAGTTAAGTATAATATATACCAATCATTGGCTTTCTTTATGGTTAAAACTTATGAGAAAAACATAAATGTGAAAAATAAATGGACTAACTCGCCAACTTGTTCGTTCAATTCATCAGCAAGTTTCTCAGGGTTTGGGTCAAATGCCTTCAAGGACTCCTCATAGGATTCCTCAGCCCTTTTCAGCAAATAGTCATCGTACTCTGCAATTGCGGCATGCGATTTTGGCACTAATGCAACAAATGATAGTATACAGAGGAGGAAAGTCGATATCGTGTGATTACTGGACGACATTGGCATGCTGCCTAGAATTTTTTTTTGGGGGGTTTTAGTTTTTTTTTTAATATATAATTTCCCTCAACAGGACATGAATCACCTGGAAAGTTTGCAACAGAGATTCGATTTATTCCCTTCTTACCCTAAAAAGCATATTAGGTTTAACAATTTTGGTAAGATAAGTTGGAAATCTTGAGAAGACAAGAAGTATGAAGATATATACAACAAAGAGGAATTGGGTTGATGAAGATGAGACGGGAAGAATGGAGAACCATTTATAAGTAGTAGAGGTTGAAAGATAAATGTAGATCATTAAACAAGTTATGAATCCTTATCAAGAATTACTTGCAGTTTTCGGCTATTTTAGGAAAAGTGATGCTTTGCATATGCCCAACTAACTTTTATTTGAGCAGAAGATCTCAACTGTTTTTCTTGACTTTCTTTTATTCGACAATCAGGGACTCGTCATTTTTATGAAATTGAAATGAATTCATATTTCCTTGTGATAAAAAATAAATGGTATATGTATATTTGCTTCATGACAATAATGGGTGACAACCATAATATTTGTAGGTTAAATTTATGTGGAGTGAAGGCTTCTGTTTGGAAGAAAATGGCTGGGATTGCGTATTGTTTAAGTCGAGGCCAGAATTCGATTCTGTCTCCGCAAGACGAAAACGCCCCGTATACAAGTGCTTACGGTTCCGGCGCTCGCCTCTAAGATACAACGACTTTTTGATTAGGTTAGCGGCCCTAGCAAAGACAAAGGAACAACAACGAACAAGCAAAGTGTTTGACTACTTTCAAGCTTTCAAGGAGGAAAATGGGCAAGATGCAAAATGCAATGCTCGATTTAATGTTTTCTGATTAATTTCGTGTGTTATTTCATCGGTAGAGGGCTCCATTAATAGGTGCAAGTGCGTCCGACGGAAAATCGCGTCAGTAGGCTCGAAAAAGCACATTTTTTTGCCGAACGACGCACTGCAGGGGAGCACGACCAGCACGCACGGGCGTGCTCCCGCGCGTGAACGGCGCTCAACGTCGGCATGGCGACGACCCGACGCGACGGGACGCGGCGCGCTACTCGAACCCGGCATGGCGCGACGACCCGATCGACGACGGCCGTGCTCTGCCCGTCTTGGGCCGAACCTTTCCAGTTGTTGAACTCCTCGATTTAATTAATTTACATTAATTAAATCCATTTAATTTAATTAATTACAAAATTAATTAATTAATTATTTTAAAGGTTTTTGGTCCAAAAAGAATAAGGCGCCCAAGCCCACGACCCACGAGCCGGCCGGCCGAGCGGCGGCGGCGGCGGCATGGCACAGCGTGTGTCTTTGAACCAAACCCACAAGCATGAGGTCCTCTCCCCTTTAAAAACTTGGGTGCCCCCAAGGGCCCAAACCCATTTGTCCAACTTGGGATAAATAAAGTGTGCAACTTTGCCTCATTTTTCCTATGTGGGATGGAGCATCTCTCCTCCCCCACATTTTCCATTTTCTATACCATTTATTTGTATTAAGTGGCTAACTTCTAGCATTAATTTCTCATTCACCCGGAATCGGTTTTGAGAAATTCCAAATGATATTCTCATCTACTCTCTTAGTAGATTTTTTACAAATAATTTAATTCCATTTTTCACAAATGGAAACCAGTTAATTAATTGGTCAAAATCGGGTCGACACCCAATTTCTCAAAGACCAATTCCAACAATCCCCCACATGAATGAAATTAATGCATGCGTGTATGCAGATTCGCTTGAAAGTCTCGGCGAATCGTTATTGCATCAGGATAGGTAGCTTGTGGCTTTGAACCTTCCTTAGTAAAATACTATCGGATTTACTAGCTGCTTAGTGACGCGATGTCTTGAACTACTCAGCCGTTTGTGTAAACCGAGACAACAATACTTACACAATAACAACTCTAACACTTGTTGTTCTCACGTTGTGTCCATTTCGGCCCTGGACCATATCTTAGATTCATAAGTGTTTCATTTGAAGCGGCCATTACTTCTCACTTATATAGGTGATCTCCTATTGAAGAGTATCATGCAATACTCCACCTTTCGGTATAGGAATCATTAAAAGTCTCAAACTTAACCTCACCACATTCAGCAGGTTTAAATACACTTGGATGTATCGAGAATGAGTTAACACATTTTCCAAGTGTTCAGCTGAACATTCATAACTTAGTTGTCCCATTGAACCAAGGTCTTGGGATCTCCAATTCACAAGGTTGGGTTACCGCTATGAACATTCTTTAAGTTGTGGATTTTAAACCCATTTCCCTTAGTTTATACGGTGATCTCGATTTATGCCTTTTGTAAGCGGATCCGCAGGTTTTCCTTTGACTTCACGTAGTCAACCAAAATAACCCCATTCGAAATCAATTGTCTAATGGTATTGTGTCCGACGTATATGTCTCAGACTTACCATTATACATCTTGCTTTTGTGCCCCTTCCGATTGATTGACTATCACGAGTGTATCAAGACAAAGAAAGCACGGGCTTATTCCAACAAGGAATATCCTCTAAGAAGTTTCTAAGCCATTCTCGCTTCTTCTCCGGCTTTATCAAAGCAATGAACTCGGATTCCATAGTGGATCGAGCTATGCACGCGTCTGCTTAGAAGACTTCCACGACACCGCTCCTCCACCTATTGTGAAAACAAATCCACTTGTGGACTTGGAGTCTTTTGTGTCCGATATCGATTGGCATCACAAAGATCCTTCTAATCTGCTTTGGATATCTTGTATAAAGTATTCCATAGTTCATGGTATACTTTAAATATCTAAGTACCCTTGTCACGGCTTTCGGTGATCCGTACTTGGGTTACTTGTGAACTACTTAGTTTACTCATGAATATGCAATGTCCGGGCGTGTACGATTCGTTAAGTACATCGACTACCAATTACCCTTGCATATTCCACCGAGAAACGGTTCGCCTCTATTCTTGGCCAAGTGTAGACTTAGATCTACAGTGTGTCTTAGCGGAGTTTGTCAAAAGCATTAAACCTTCCGAGTATGCTCTCGACATAATGGGACTCGTGACAAGACAATTCCATCCAAGTTCTAGAGATTTTAATCCATAATATAACATCGAGATAATCCCATATCTTTCATGTCAAAGTTCTTCTTTAACATGTTCTTAGTCTTCATGATTAAATCATGACTACTTCCCATAATCAACATATCATCTACATAAAGGCATACTATGACGTAATCATTTGTAGTACCTTTAATGTAGACACACTTGTCACATTCGTTGATCTTGAAACTGTTTGACTTCATAGTCGAAGTCAAACTTTTCGTGCCATTGCTTAGGTCTTGTTTTAGTCCATAAAGTGACTTAACAAGTTTACACACCTTTCTCTTCGACCAGGGTGCAATGTACCCCTCGGGTTGTTCCATATAGATCTCTCTTCAAGTTCCCCATTCAAGAAAGCGGTCTTAACGTCCATTTGATGTATCTCGAGGTTATGCAAAGTGCAATAGCAATGAGAACACGAATGGACGTAATCCTCGTGACGAGGAGAATATGTATCGAAGAAGTCATATCCCTCCTTTTGTCTAAACCCTTTAGCTACCAATCGGGCTTTATACTTGTCAATAGATCCATCCGCTTTATACTTCCTTTTAAGGATCCACTTGCATCCCAAAGGCTTGCAACCCGGTGGGAGATCAACCAACTCCCAAGTGTGATTTTGCATGATGGAATCTATCTCATTATTGATAGCTTCTTTCCGAGAGAGGAGTTTCGGACTAGACATAATGCTTCTTGAATAGTTCGGGGTTCGTTTTCTAACATATAAGTTAGAAAATCGGGACCAAAAGACTTAGCTACTTTTTGTCTTTTTCTTTGCGTCTTGGTTCCCCTTCATCATCACTTTGAGGTAACCTTGCGGTTTCATAAGTCCGTTTACTCGAACTTTTCTTCTTTCCGTTCTTTGTTCGGAAAGATATTCTCGAAGAATACAACATTCCTTGATTCAATGATCATACCTTCATTTATATCGGGAATATCGACTTGTGCACTAAAAAGCGATATGCACTACTATTGTTAGCATATCCAATGAAAGCACAATCGATCGTCTTCGGACCGATTCTTACTTGTTTTGGCTTAGGTACTTCGACTTTAGCCAAACACCCCCACACTTTAAGATATTTGTATGACGGTTTACGTCCCTTCTATAACTCATATGGAGTTTCATTTTTACCTTTGTGTGGGATCTTATTAAGAATGTAGTTCGCAGAAAGTATGGCTTCCCCCACAAGTTTTGGGGTAAGTTTAACTTAACAACATCGCATTCATCATCTCCTTAAGAGTACGGTTCTTTGCGTTCGCAACACCATTTGATTGAGGTGAGTAAGGTGCGATCATTTGATGAATTATACCCGCTTCCGAGCAAAATTCTTCAAACGGAGCAACATACTCTCCGCCTCTCTATCACCGAATCATCTTAATTTTCAAATTAAGCCGATTTTCAACTTCATTCTTATAAGTTTTAAAAGCTACTAAAGCTTCATCTTTGCTTTTCAAAAGATATACATAACAATATCTTGTGCAATCGTCTATAAACGTTATGAAGTACTTTTTCGCACCTCGAGTTTGCACAAGTTTTAAGTCACACACATCGTATGAATTAACTCGAGTGGTTTGGTACTTCTCGTTATCGAATGAAACGTGCCTTGGCGATTTTGCTTCAACACAAATTTCGCATTTGTCTTGTGAATCGGTTTTAAACGTAGGTATTAATTCGATTCACTAACTTTTAATTGTGTTGAAGTTTACGTGTCCTAATCTATCATGCCATAAATTAGAACAATCCAACAAGTAAACGGAAGTAATAGTTTTATTCTTCGCCTCTTGGCGGAAAACAGACATTACAGACATTTTGAACAGGCCCTTATCAAGGTAACCTTTACATAAAAACTAACCATTCTTGGTCATTACAAACTTGTCGGACTCAAACACTAGTCTAAAGCCGACCTTGCTAAGCAACGGATCGGAAACCAAGTTCTTGCGGATATCTGGGACATGCAGCACATCTACAAGCATAAGCTCCTTTCCGGAAGTCATCTTGAGCACCACCTTTCCAAGCCCAACGATGTTGGAAGTCGAGGAGTTCCCCATGAACAACTTTCTTCCATTGATCGAAGTGTAGGAGGAGAACATCTCCTTATCGGCACAAATGTGACGAGTAGCCCGATGATCTATCCACCACTCCCTTGGGTTATCCACCATATTGGCTTCAAACACAACGCGGAGAGATCGAGCTCCGATGCAAGTCTATTGGAACCGACTTGTCCTCCGTCACATTGGCTTGTTGGTTGCCACCTTGATTGCCCCTTCTTTGGGTGTCGGCAATCCTTCGCCATGTGGTTCGGTTTGCCACATTTGTAGCAATTCCCTGAACTTTTTGGCCTTCGCCTTTCTCCTTCCCGGAGTGCTTACGTTTCTTGCTAGTGCTCGACTCAACAAGATTGGCCTTAGCCTCCATTCAGATTTTCTTGGTTTTAACATCGATTTCGGTTGTCTTCTTCGATGCGGCCGAACAATCGATCCTCAAGCCCCATTTCTTTGCGCTTGTGCTTGAGGTAGTTTTTGAAATCCTTCCACAATAGCGACAATTTTTCGATAATTGCGCCCACTTGAAAGGATTCATTCAAAAACATCCCTTCGACACTAAGTCGTGAAGGATGATTTGAATCTCTCGAACTTGGGCCGATCACCGTCTTGGTGTCAACCATCTTGTACTCCAGGAATTTGCCGACAACAAATTTCTTTGTGCAGCATCTTCCGTCTTGTATTTCTTCTCCAAGCGATCGCCAATTCCTTGGGACGTCTTCAACGCGTCTATAGGCATTGTAGAGAGTGTCGTCTAGCCCGTTCAAGACGTAGTTGCGACATAGAAAATCATTTGTTATGCCAAGCATCCACGGCGATTCTCGATTGTTGTCAACTTCGTCTTCTTCAACGGCGGTGAGGGGTCGATCCTTTAGGAAACGAGCCAACCCCAAAGTAGTGAGGTAGAATAGCATCTTTGTTGCCAACGTTTGAAGTCGGCACGAGAAAACTTGGCGACTTTTCGCGTGAGCGGAGCAAAGAATGACCATGGGTGTGAACGAGATCGAATCGATGCCATTGTCTTCAACAGAAACAAAGAACACGTTTTTCGTCTTGCGACTGTAGGTTAAATTTATGTGGAGTGAAGGCTTCTGTTTGGAAGAAAATGGTTGGGATTGTGTATCGTTTAAGTCGAGGCCGAGTCGATTCTGTCTCCGCAAGACGAAAATGCCCGTATACAAGTGCTTACGGTTGATGGCGACTCGCCTCTAAGATCAATGACTTTTTGATTCAGGTTAGCGTTAAAGACAAAGAAACGGAACAACAGCGAACAAGCAAAGTGTTTGACTACTTTCAAGCTTTCAAGGAGGAAAATGGGCAAGATGCAAAATGCAATGCTCGATTTAATGTTTTCTGATTAATTTCGTGTGTTATTTCATCAGTAGGGGCTCCATTAATATAGGCAACGGTGCCCATACGAAAAAATCGCGTCGTAGGCTCGAAAAAGCACATTTTTGACGAAGACGCACTGCGCAGGAGCACGACCAGCACGCGACGCGGCGTGCTCGCCGCGTGAGCGGGCGCTCAACGTTCGGCATGGCGCACGACCCGACGGCCACGGGCGGCGCGGCTCGAACTGCCGGCATGGCGCACGACCCGATCGCACGGGCCGTGCTCTGCCCCGTCTTGGCCGAACCTTTTTAGTTGTTGAACTCTGATTTAATTAATTTACATTAATTAAATCCATTTAATTTAATTAATTACAAAATTAATTAATTAATTATTTTAAAGGTTTTTGGTCCAAAAAGAATAAGGGCGCCCAAGCCCCCGACCCACAACCCGGGCCGGGCCGAGCCGGCGGGCGGCGGCGGCGCGCGTGTGCTTTGAACCAAACCCATAAGCATGTAGGTCCTCTCCCCTTTAAAAACTTGGGTGCCCCCAAGGGCCCAAACCCATTTGTCCAAGTTGGGATAAATAAAGTGTGCAACTTTGCCTCATTTTTCCTATGTGGGATGGAGCATCTCTCCTCCCCCACATTTTCCATTTTCCATACCATTTATTTGTATTAAGCGGCTAACTTCTAGCATTAATTTCTCATTCACCCGGAATCGGTTTTGAGAAATTCCAAATGCTATTCTCATCTACTCTCTTAGTAGATTTTTTACAAATAATTTAATTCCATTTTTCACAAATGGAAACCACTTAATTAATTGGTCAAAATCGGGTCGACACCCAATTTCTCAAAGACCAATTCCAACAATATTTACATTAGAGCTTTACTATCCCGAACCCTGCCCAAGCATGTCTCGGCCCGACAGTGTTAAGAAATTTTGAAAAAAGATTAGTTATAGTTCATATGATTCTTTCATGTACCGGTCCTCAAAAATGAAAAAAAAAAATGGTAAAGTAGACATTTGATCTCAAAAATGGCTAAAAATCATGTTTTCAAAAAACATGGTAAAAAAATATTTTTGCTATGGAGAAAAGACCAAATATCCGACGGACCTAATTTTTTATTTAACTTGCTAAATATAATTTGCCGAACTTCAGGCAAAAACTCTCTGCCATGGAATAAATTGCACAATCAGCTACATATGATGTTACTTTCCCAGCATTAGCTTTAAGTGCCAATAGGGCGGGTTAAAACCCATTCCGTCGGGACGGGGGACAGGTCCTGGGCCCCAAACTTCAAAACCCATCCGGGTCCGCGCAAGGGGAGGGGGGGGATTCCGGGTCCAATAGGACCCGCCCCACCATATTAATTTTTATTATATTTTTGAATATGTATTTAGATATTTTTGTATTATTTACTTTTAGATTGGAGTGTTGTTGTACTCAAAAAAAAAAAAAGATTGGAGTGTTGTTTTTTATATTAATTTACTACTATAATATCTTGTAATATTGTACTTTGAATATTTATTTGAGTATTAGTTTAGTACTATTGCAAGATCCTAATAGTAGTTTTTTTTTTTTTTTTGAAAAAAAATCCCAATAGTTGCTTAGTTGTAAAATGTAGTTATAATAAGTTGCATAATTACATTTATATTTTTCACCTATTGGCATTAGATTGCTTTTGAAAAAATTGGCAACAAATACAAAAAAAAAATATATTATTGCAATTAGAAAAATAAATTGGCGGGCTTGGAGCAGGCTGGGCTGGGCGGTTCCCCAATTTGGTCAAACCAGCCCCATTGCCATCCCTAAAGGCTACCTTGTTTCTGCACAATAAGATTTCGTTATAAACACCACCTCTCCAAATATGAAAATCAAATATTCAAGTTAGCAAATTTCTGCAGCTTGGAACACATTTTTGCACCCATGTTGCAGCCCCAGCTACTTCTGTTGGGCCGTTGGCCAATGGTATGAAACATTTCATGTTCATATTTCATGTCAACTTGCAAGATTTGATAGGCCCTTGAGGTTTAGTCCAATTACCAAAATATCCAACTGTGTTTAAAATTACAAATGCCCCATTGACATTTATTCATATTTTATAAATTGCACATGTGAGGGGTATTTGTGAAACAAAAAAAAACCTCAATGGGTTATTTGTAATCCCTGAAGAGGATATTTGTAATTTTAAAATATCATCAGAAGTAGTTCTATATAAAGTACAAAAACGATCATTCACACTGTAAAATGTGAAGCCATATATCAACAAGGCTAAAATAGACTTGAGCAATATGAAAACTTTACCTATTCTTAAATATTCATGTTCTACTAATATACCCACAAACTCTTTCAGAGAAATACACCCTCTGTTTAAAATGAATCTGCTTCTTGTTTGACTCCAAGAGATCAATAACTTGACCATTATTTTTGAGTGAAATTTAGTTATAAATTTTCAACTTCCGCGTCTAGTCCAATTAAACTGTAAACATATATATATATATAGGATAAATTTAGGATATATTTTGTATTTTTTTTTTTGTTAATAAGTTAAATTCGTGGGTAATTTTTTTTTATTAAAGATAACCAGCACCCACTGCCCGAAGGTGTGCATTGGGTAAATCCCATCCCTGTAGTGTACAGTAGTAACCCACAAACCACACAAAAGAGGTAAGACTAAAGATATTTGGAAACAATATTGCCAAAATAAAGGACCATTGTATATATCACTATCACTAAAACCTCGTGAAATCAGTTAAAAGAAAAAAAATATCTCATTATCTTGATATTGCTCTACCCATTATTCACCAATGTCATCATTTGAGTAAAATTTCAGGACAAAGAAGAAAAACTGTTGGTTTCAGATATGGTACGGGAAATTTAGAGCTATCACACAAACAACTATTGCAGTCAAGATGAGATACCAAGAGTCATCATCAAAATAAGTTTTGTATCAAGTCCAACTGTAAAATGTGAAGCTATATATCAAGAAGGCTAAAATAGACTCTAAATATTGAGATAAAGCAATATGAAAACATTACATGCTTATATATTAATGTTTTATCAATACATCCACAAAATTCATCCGGAAAAATACACCGTCTGTTTCCAAAATATATATTGAGACTGAGCGAGTATTAAACTTTTTGAAACCCGGAAACACTATCAACAACTTAGGATGACAACTTCACGTATCAGCTGCAACAATGCCATTAAGGCATGGGAGCATTCATCAATATTCAGCGCTAACAACTGTTTTATCCCTCAAAAGACAATTACATTTGAAAGCTACTCTCTCTACCATTAGGCTTCAACACGATGACAGTTTGAATGAATCTTTATTATCATGTAAAATACAAACTGAGTGAATATTAACAACTATCACATGATGCTGTTACATGGGTAATTATAAACTGAAGACAAGAGTAACTGTGTAAAATCTAGCCATTTGTTAACAGTTGACAACAATCAGCAACAAACTGTATTACAGTATCAAAGGGAGAAAATCAATGGTTCCACAACAAGCCCATATTCAGAATCCTATAATGCCTTGAATCTAATGAACTAGTTTCCCACATGTATGCAAGAAACACCGCAATCAAGGACTAAGAAAATACCCAAAACAATTTCTTCCAACAATCTTGGCCCTTCATCTAACTCCCGTTTCTGAAAATTTTTAGGTATTATGTTGCAATACTTTCATCTTTCACAAATTATATAGACATGAATACTTTCATTACGAGAAACAGAAGACAAAACTTCAAGTAAAATCAAGCTCATGATCAACGACCATAGACACATTAGAAAACTTCAATACCTTGTTAATTATTTAAACACCCAAACACTCCAAAACGACAACTTGTACACAGTCAGAAGATTAATTCTGATAACAGTACAAAAACTCGAGATTGGAATATGAAAACACCAGATTACCAAGGTGGATTGGAGCCTTCTCTTATGGAAGGCGACCTGGAACCCATGCTGCCATCTCTTCCCAACCTAGACATACTCCTGCCACTTTTAGGTGTATTCAATCCAGGGCTTCCACTACGATAACTTGCTCGTAGAGACTCATCGATAGTTTGGGAAGACTTGGCAATCGCATTCCTCATAAACTTTTGGGCAGCAGGTGAAAGCCTCCTTGTGTTTGGACTTGCACTTCCTCCTCTGACTGGTGAAGGCAATGGTGGTTTCTGAAACATTTTTGACCTCTCCCTGAGTTTCCTTGCAGCCTCCCTAGACAAAGTATGCGCTCTCACATCTCTTGAAGGCGGCATTGGGATTTTAAACTGTGGGCCATCCCCACTACCCCCAATATCAATTGGAGTGTCCTCTGGCTCTAACCTCAATGGTGTCCCCTCAATCTCACCCCACGTAATAAATGGTGACTCATCGGCCCCGGGAGCAGGGGATGGTGTTTTCACAAAACTATATCCATTGTCTGCCTTCTTCTCAGACTCCACGTAGAACCTATTCGGGGTTTTCCTCAAGTCCTCCAAATCATATTTCTTCATCTTATCACTATCTCTACTGGACATTGGAATTGGGGTGGCCCCAGCCACGGGTGAGTAAAGCACAGCAACAGTGTCATCATCCTTCAATTCATTTATATCCATTGTTTTCCCATGGAATCTCGTATTTGATCTACGAATCTCCTTTGTCATCGCTTTTAGCCTCAGGGCTCTCTCCTCTTCAGTCAAAGGCGCCTCCCCTCTATCAGCCGGATGATACATCAATAAGTTCTTGGGTGTGTAATTCCACCCTTCCAAAGTACTCACAGGCTGATCTGATGTTCCATAGCCATCAGTAGCAGTTTTCTCTCGTTTATTCCCGTTCTCAATCAAATTATTCCCAGAATTTTCGTCAGATGAACCACATTCTAACAAATACCCATACTTTTCCTTCCTCTTCCGATTAACTTTCTCGATAATTCTCGAGAAGCTCTCGTTATCCTCACTCGTGTACTTCTTAAAAAAGTCATCAAGTGACAGCGAAACATCTACTTGCTCTTCTCCTCCATCACCATTGCCCTCAAGTTCATCACTTACAAGAACTACTTTTTTCTCATTATAAAAGGCAGGCGTAACAGACGTATTCCGTAAAAAGGACGAACCAGGGGTCGCAGTGGTGGAGCGGAGGGAAGAATCGGCGGCGGAATCTCCACTTTTCCTCAGGCGACGGCGTTCGATGATCTTGAGCTGGGCGTCCCGGATGAGCACAGGGTCGTGGGTCCGAACAGCCTGCAGCCAGTCGAGGCGATCGCGCAGCTTGGGGATGTCCGGAAAGAAGTCTCGCTCGATAATCTTCTCGATGGCGGCAACGTAGGTGTCCTCGTCTAAAACGTTGGGGCTCCGGCGGCGCTTACGGGTGGCGAAATCGGGAGTTGGCGTAGAAACAAGGGCAGAATTAGGGTTAGGGTTTGGATCGGAGGAAAGGGAAGGGGCGGGTGAAGGAGTAGAGAGATGGCGAGGGGAGTGGCCTGGGGATAACAACATGATTATTTCTGTATTCTGCTCTGAGATGCTTTGAGAAGCAAAAGAAGACGCAGAGATTTGAGGAATTAGGGTTTGGAATTTGGGGAAATTCGGTTTCGACTTTTGCCAGAGAAATGCAAGAGAGAATGCCTACACCCTCCTGGAGCTTTCCTGGCCGAATATTGAAGATCGGTTGGTGACATTATTATTTTATTTTATATTTTTGAAACCGACATTATTATTACTATTATTATTATTATTAAACTTTTTTTTTGAAAGATTATTATTATTATTAAACTTGAAACTTTAAATAAGAGTTAAAAAGATGACAATGTTTATCTAACAACAAATTAATTGACCAAAATGTGCCCACATAAGCTACATGTTTTGATATGACATAATCGAAAAGAAGTATGTTTCATCTGTCACGTGTTCCAGATAATAAAGTGCAAATATTAGATATTTTGAAAAATAAAGCATAAAAGAAAAAAATTTCCAAAAAACAGAAAAAAAAGCTATAGTTTGAATGAATAAACCCTTTTCGCCCACATAATTTTTTTAACTCATTGCAATTCAAATATATAAAATAGAAAAAAATGAAGGGGGGGAAAATTTAAATTTTTTAAAATAAACCAAGATGAAAAAAATTGATAAGTCAATAGAAAAATTGGAGTGGTTCACTCCGCTAGAGCGGATGGGATCTTCTATTTCAAAACCGTGTTTCATCTCCTATTCCAACCGTGTGGATAATTGACACGTGTATTACACTTACCATATTAGAACCCCACAATTTATGCTTGATAATAAACATGGTAAATGTAATACACGTGTCAATCATCCACGCGCGGTTGGAATAGAGAGAAACACGGATTTTGAAATAGAAAAATCTCATCCGCTCTAGAGCCAATAAATATGTACCGGTACCTTTTAGGATTATTGACACACCTATAATTTACCTCCTTAAGTTATCAAGGCTCCAGGGACAAGTTGATGAATTGACGGGTCGATGAATAGTTAAGTGGAGTCTTAAGTTGAGATGTCTAGAATCTATATTATAAAAATAAAAAAAATATACCGACCACATAATATAACATGTCTGAAATTATTGGAAGTAACTTGAAAGTTTATCTTTAAATGGTTGACTCAAATTCAAATGGTTCTCTTGATTCACTTAATAGATTAACCACATGCAAAATAAGATGTAGCAAATTCAGACTTTTTTTTTTCTGAGAAGGAATACCAAATTCAGGGCTAATTTATGAAATTAATGAAAATAAAAAACTGATTTAACAAATAATACCCAGATTTTTTTTCTTAGGCGGAATTTGTTTTCTAAATTTCATTTAAAAAAGGAAATTCTTGTTAAAAGAGCACTCCGATCGCTGTTTTCCAATCTTACTCTTTTTGGGGTTGTTTTTTGATAAAATCTGAAAATACATATTTTTTTACCACTAAAAGTATGCTTATCATGTATACATGTTAGAGTTGGACTACCTTTAGGCTTGACCTATTTATCTAATTTAGATATTATTGTCCCAAATCTATAATAACTATATTTTAAGATGATCTAATTTTTAGCTGAGTTTTAAAACATATTTTTTAAATCTTTATATATTTTCAAGTTATCATCTCTATTAAATAACAATATGATATTATATTAATTGTCAACTAATATTTTATAATTCTCAAATTAATTCCTTAATTTTAGGGGATGAGGAATTTTCATTTTATCTAATTGGGGATGGGGATGAGGCATAGACGAAAGGGATAATTTCACTTTTGATACCTAAAGTTTACCACTTTTTCGTTTTTGGTACCCAATGTTCCCACTTAATCAATTTTGGTACCCTAAGTTTCAGACATTAGTCACTTTCACTACATACCGTTATTTTTCCATCCAAAACTGACGGCTAACCTGTTGCTGCAGGTAAAAAATTAGGGATAATTTCACTTTTGATACCCAAAATTATTTAAAATATTTTAAATTCTAAACTAAAAAAACTCAATATTATTTCCAAAAAGATATTTTAAAAAATAAATGATGTTTTAAAAATCTAAAATATTGTTTAAAGAACTAAAAGTTGTGTCAAAAATCTGACAACTACTTAAAAAAATGAATTCAATATAAAATTAAAAATCTGGAAATTTTCTAAAATTCTGAAAAATGGATTAAAAACTGTAAACTATAAGATTTTGAAAAAATTAACTAAAAAATTTGATTGACTTAAAAAATCCAAAAAGGGTAAAAACATTGATTTTTTTAAAAAAAACTAAAAAACTATTTTTAAAATATAAAAATTAACGAAAATATTGAAATTTGTTTTGAAAAAATAAAAAAATTATTTAAAAATCTTAAAATTATCCCATAATTGGGATATTTAAATCTGATAATTTTTAAAAAAATCCATAATTTTTTAAAACATATTTCGAAGTTTTAAAAAGTGTTTTGATTTTTTTTTTATTTAGGACTCCATAAAACTCCAAAATCAAATTAAAAGAGGTTTTCGATTGTTGGGTGAAGAAAATGGGAAAAAATATGAAACGGAGAGGACGAAGTGGAAGAGAAGAAAAAAGAAAAATTAATTTTTTTATTTTATTATATATATATATATATATATATAAGGGATAATTTTATTTGATATATAAACGTGACTACTCTTTCAAACTGAATCAATTTTTAAAAATTATAAAAAAAAGTCCTATGTATAAAAAAAATCACGTTTATTTTTCATACCCAAAATTTACCATCTTTTCGCTTTTGATACCCAAAATTTACCATCTTTTCGCTTTTGGTACCCAAAAGGTTTTTTATTCTTCATTTTTACTAATTTTAACCGGCTTCCACCTGCTACAACAGGTGAACCGTTTGTTTTGGATGGCAAATTAACGGATTGTAGTAAAATTGATCAAATGAAAAAATATTGGGTACCAAAATTAATTAAGTGGGAATATTGGGTACCAAAAGCGAAAAGGTGGTAAATGTTCGCCATATTTTTAGCTTCACCGCAAGTGTACGGTGTAGTTTATAGAATAGGGTAAGCAAGGTCGTATCCACGGAGACTAATAAATTTATGCGCTAAGTATTGAACTAAGATAGTCTTATTTTTATTTAGACGATCGTAATTTAATGATTGTTGTATTGAGATTAAGACAATTTAAATCACTAAAACACAAGATTAAGATAATACAAATGATAGAAGTATCAAGATAATGAAATGGATTTCCAAGTTAAGGTTTCGATTAATAATCCTCTTGTTATCCGGTTTAATCAAGCCACGTTATTATCAATATTCCTATAAGACGATCACAAAGCTATTTTATCCTCCCTCTCGAGATGCATATAAAACGTAGATTGAAATACTTATGCTAGCATCTCTACTCAACATGAAGCATTCAACTCCCAAAAGTTTAAAAGATCAAATATCCTCACAAATATTTACAAACCTCTCGATTCATGCAAATGTTTGTGTCGAGTATTCAAGATCTAATATTGAAACTCATCTCTCGAATTATGAATCAATATATCAAACAAGTTAAATCATTGATCAAGTGATAAAACAAGAATAAGCTCAAAATACTCAAATAGGCTTCAAGATAATAACTTCAACTAAGATTAAAACATCCAACAAGAGTTCATTAATCTACTTCCAAAACCCGGAAATCTCAAGAGTTTAGCTACACATGATTTCTAAACAACTCATAAACAAAGTGTTCAAAGCCATTACAAATGAAAATGAAGGATTGAAACTAAAAGAGAAGCAAGAAAAACTTAGGAACATCGACAATCTCTCGATATATCTACGTTCTTCAAGCTCCGATGCAACCCGATTGTCTCCTTGATATCTTCTTCCAAGAGTTGACCCTTGTCTTGTGTTGTAGATCCCAAAAATGCCAGAATATCCTTATGTGCGCCCCCCAAAAAGCCTTTTTATACCCACCTTCAAGTTTAGGGCATAATGCTGTAGATTATGGGATTCCAGCGCAGACGCACGGGTGGTGCGTCGGAGCACGGGCTACCGTGCGCCACCCTGTTGAAATAATCCAAGTCTCTGTAGAGCGCACGAGTGGTGCGTCGGAGCACGGGCTACCCGTGCGCCATCCCGGTGAAATCATCCCTTCTCTGTAGAGCGCACGGGTGGTGCGTAGGAGCGCGGGCTACCCGTGCGCTATGCAGAGGCTCAAAGTTTCTTTATTCAAGGGTGCACGGGTGGTGCCTGAGGCACGCCCAACCCGTGTGCCCCCTATCTTTTCCTTAGACGCTCAACTTTCGCTCTTTTTGGCTTCACTTTTCGTATACTCATTCAATTCTCCGTGTTTCCACTTTGCTATCCTCGTATTCCTATTCAATTTGCTTCAAATATCATGAAATTCCTACAAAATAAGCAAAGTGTAATATCTTTTCCACAAGGAGTGAATATGTAACATTTAACGCGAGTATGTGTATGTTTACCCATCATTATAGCCAGAAATACGCCTCAAAATACATGCAAAACTCACACCTATCAAAATCCCCCAAACTTAAACGGTTGACCGTCCAGATCAACAATGTTTAGAACACGATAAGGCACAACAGGGAGATAAGAATAACAGCGCACACAGAGAACCCACAAGAAGATCCATATTGTTCGTCATGAATGTTGAGCACAACCCAATCAAGCCTCAAATATCTGATCAAAGAACACGCCTCAAGTAAAACAAAGTGAAATGCTCTGAATTCCAACTCTCAAAGTTAAGTGTATACTCTCATCTCACGAGGATATATGACGTGTTTACGCTCAAATCAATTCGATGTCGCAAAATTACCATAGGCTTGCAATTCGTCTCATATCTTCGCCACTAGAGTGTATGCAATTTGTGAATCAAAAAGGACTTTCCCATTTGGTTGTAATGAAGGCTCTTTGGTTTGGGTAGGAAATTTTGGATAAAGTGACTCAAACTCGAGTATATAGACCGATGAGCATATCAATCATTTTCATTACAATCCCATATGCTACTCCAATCATCCCTCATTTTTATCAACTTTATTTATCTCCATTTCCTTTCTTTTTTTTGAGAATCGCCTCAAATCACAATCCTTCGCCCCCCAAGTTTATCAACTTTTCAATTTTTTTTCATTTGTGCATTTTCAACACTTCTTTTTCAACTTTTTTCCTTCCTCTTTTTGTTCCATTTAACCAAGTATGCCCACTTATCCTACTCCTTCAACTCCATTTATTCCCTTTACTCTACGTTATACACTCGAGTTTAGGGTGATGGATCTATCAAGTTCAAAGCTTAAATCTTGTGGTTATCAAAAAAATAGGCAATAGGCTCAACTTGGCTAACAAGGAATTTCATCATTTGTAGGAAAGCAAAAGGCTTGAAAGGCTAACAAAGATGGCCTTTTATCACATTCACAATTCGCATACAACATGTGGCTTTGACAGAGATACCCAATCAAGTTCTAGAATTCTGACAACACGAATGATACCCTCAATCAACAACAAGACTGCACAAGATATAAGCAGTAAAGGCTCAAAGCTCACAGGCTTGTCAAAATGTAATTCAAAGCATCACACCAAGTTTTTCATATTAACATGCTCAATGTCATCTATTCAAGGCTCAATCAACTCATACTCGTCATCCAATTCCAACAATATGAATTTTCAATCAACACACAAACAACAAGTTGCAACATGCCGGTCAACTCACTCTCTAACCACTACGAAATGCAATAGACGTGCTAAAGCCATAAACGTGCTCTGATGCAATGCTACCTAGAATGCTCTAATGTAACTATATGAAAACACAAAATGCATGATTTTTTTTTTTTTGTATCCACACTTTTCATATATTAAAATACTATCTCTCCCCCAAACTTGAATGAAATTATAGTGTCTAAGGGGAAAAATAAATTTCAATAACGAAAAGTGGGGATATACCTAAATCATTTGTGGTGGCGGTGGGAAGTGGCCTTGGGAAATATGCCACATTTGTAACTGTTGGAGCACTTGCCACGTCTCCTCGGAACGCCGATCATAGCGCTCGCTGAACGCGAGAAAATCAGCCCGATGTTGCCTCAAATCCTCCCCTTGTTGCCTCAACTCCTCTCCTTGCCGACGCAAGTCCTCCCCAAACGCATATAACATGTCGTGAAAATCAGTGCCAAGTTGGGGCCCTCCACTATGAGAAGTACCGAGACGATCCCCGCTTTGAGAACATCGGGGGTAATCGCCTCCGTGTAGGACTCGGGTATATCATATCCAATTTGGGGGTGATGAGGTTCCACCCCCATTTCTCTTCCATGTATCTCATCCTCCTCCGCTACCAAATCTTCCTCATCCTGGAAGCCTTCAACTCTGCGCTTCTTCCTTGCATCTATGGCCTCCGTAATTCGGTTATGTGCGTCGAGTTCATTAGGAAAGTTGGTGGTGTCCGCCAATGTATCGACTGTGGTGTATGGCGGGTTAGGCAACGGAAATGCAACACCTTTCTTCTGTAGAAGTACCAATGTGTTGTCTTCGTTTGCTATGAACTTCATGTGGTGCAACGATGCCAAATTAACCCGAGTGCTGCCCGGAACAGGCTCCAAGCCTCGGAAATCAACGTTGAAATGCGGGGCAATAGGGGTAATGAGGTCCCCTATAGAAATCGTACCCCCTTCCCGCCTAGCTAACTGTTCGATTTGCTCTGCGAAATTGACGGCTGTGTTGTAGGGGGTATTTGTGAGCATACACCATAGTAGATACAGCTCCTTAGTAGTCATCCCTCCAATATTTTCTCGCCCGAACATGGAAGATGCAGTTACGCATTGTATGTACCGGAAAATTGGATTCCGGATTCAAGAGGCTTTGGCGGTCCGTGCGGCATACAACATAGGCCCCGTTTGTGGTGTTTCCACAAGCATTCTCCAAAAGTCATATTGATCATAATTGGTGTTAAGTTGGTATTTTACCAACTTATTTGAGTATTTTAGATTAGAATTTGGTTTTATTTTGGGTGTTTTTAGAGTCTTTATAGTCCAATTTATTTCAAATAGTGTCGATGAAGAGTCACTTCAGATTTGGTAGCCAGAAATGAAGAAAACGATGAAAAAAAACGGCGCGAAGAAAGAAGAAATCGCATTTGAAAAAGGAAAAATCGCACTTTGACCCAGGACGGGCGGGCGGGCGGCCTGCAGGCCAAAGCCCTGGCACTGAGCGCCCGTGACAGGTGTGCAAGTTTGGAGCAGAGCATGTGGCGCTGCAGCCTTAACGCCCGGACTGCTAGCGCCGGCGGAAGAAATTGACATTGCGGTTGGGCGCTGCAGCGCCCAACGCCCGGCGCTGCAGCGCCCGGGCGGAAGAAATTTACATTGCGGGTGGGCGCTGCAGTGCCCGGGCGGTCAATTGTATGCGGAAGTTTTGGGCGCCGCAATGCCCATGCCCGGGCGCCGCAGCGCCCGGGGCAGAATTTCCTAGGCTTACCTACTCCCTTTCTTGGATTTTTGTGGCATATAAATACTAGCCTTGGGGCTTGAAATTGGGGATCTTGGAACCCTTGGGAAGAGAATAAAAACAGCTACAAGACAAGGAAGAAGGATTTAGGCATCTTGAGAAGAATTTGGAGAAGAAGATTGGAAGCTTCTATCATCTAGAAATAGAGAAGATCCCTCTACTCTTGTTCTTATTTTGTTGCTTTCTTCATATCTTGTAAGATGTATTATTGTATTTTCATGGATTCATTTTCTTTAATCATGAGCTAAACTCTATAATTCTAGATGAATGATGTAATCTATGTTTGAACTTATGTTTTGAGATTGTGGTTTGTCAATCTAGATCTATCAATTTATTTGTGCTATTTGGATCTATTGCTTCTAAATTACTTGATCAATAATTTAGATTGTTTGGTGTATTTGATTTGACACTTGAGAAAGGTAATTGAATACATGACCTTGGAATAGCATAACCTAGGATTTCATAGAATTGAGAGATTTGTGAATCCTTTGAAGTCATTTATCAAGATTCATAGCTTTTATTGAGATTTTAATTGGTGATTTTTATAGAGATGTTGATTTCCCAATTGAATCTAAAATCATTTGGCACTTGAGAGGGGGAATGATTATTGTAGAAATCTTGACTTATAAATTGGTAATTTATGATTGATAAACCATATTGACAACATAAGGGATAACTAGATTCATCATACCTCTAGAATTCATTTAATCATTTGGATAAACTCATTAATATTTTCATATTCTTGATTTATTTTTAGTATTTTTAGTATAATCAACTCCATCATATATTGAATTTCTAAATAAAGTTAGACTACTATATTATAGTACTTAGCAATAATTCGATAATTATTCCCTGTGGATCCGATAACCTTACTACTCTATATTAAAACTTGACACTGTAGACTTGCAGTTAGAAAAATTTTCTAACAAGTTTTTGGCGCGTTCTTGGGGAATAATTCATCTTATTTGCGCTAATATTATTACTTAGTAGTTTTACTTTAATTTAGATTAGTTCTTGTTACAATAGGGTCATTGTCATTTTTGTGTTTTCTTGTTGATGCGAAAAAATAAAAGTGCTAATTTAATCTTATTTGATCCAGAAATTGAAAGAACGCTTTGAAAGATTAGAGCCGCACAAAGAATCGAATTCACAAAAATGGCAGGAATCGGTGATGATGAAGAACGCATACTTATTGTTGCACCACCGGAAAGGGCCATTCGGGACTATTTTCGACCAACCACGAATCAAAACTATTCGGGCATTGTTCGCCAACCTATCAATGCGAATAATTTTGAATTGAAACCGGCCCTAATAAACATGGTGCAATAAAATCAGTTTGGGGGTAGTGCCGTAGATGACCCGAATGCTCATTTGGCTATTTGTCTCGAGATATGTGACACTATCAAAATGAATGGGGTCCCCGATGAAGCTATTCGGTTGAGGTTATTTCCGTTTTCACTTCGTGATAAAGCTAGACAGTGGCTTCAAACCTTCCCACCTGGAAGTATCACTAGTTGGAATGATCTCACTGAAAATTTCATGGCAAAATTCTTTCCACCTAGCAAGACACTTCAACTGAAAAGTGAGATTGCTCAATTTCATCAACTCGACTTTGAGCCACTCTACGAAGCTTGGGAGCGATTCAAAGAATTATTGAGGAGGTGTCCACAACACGGATGCACGCAGATTGGCAAAAAGTTGAGATTTCTACAATGGTATGAATGGGCATTCGAGAACTATTATAGATGCTGCAGCGGGAGGTACATTGATGGCTAAAACTCCAAGTGAGGCCATGCTTTTTACTAGAAGAAATGGCTGCCAATAGTTATCAATGGCCTTCTGAGAGATCTACGCCAAGAAAAGTTGCCGGTGTTTTTGAACTTGATACTATGTCCGCATTGGCCTCTCAAATTTCGCCTTGTCAAAGCAAATTGCTACACTAAATTCGGGTGGAAAACAACAACTAGAGGCAGTCATGGAGATAAGTCAAGAAATTGTGAATCCCGATACGGAGCAAGCGAATTATGTGAACAATCGGGGTTTCAACAATCGAGGGAATCAATTGCCGACGCATTATCATCCGGGACTTCGCAATCATGAAAATTTCTCGTATAGCAATACGAGAAATGTGTTGCAACCACCTCCAGGGATATCATAATCAAGCAATACAGTACACATGTGGGAGAACAAAAGCCATCTTTGGAGGAATTACTTAGTTCATTCCTTGTAGAATCAAGAGCAAGGATGAACAAGGCCGATTCTAACATAGAAAATTTGGGTTCAAGGGTTACAACAATTGAAAGTCATCTCAAATCTTTGGGGACACATGTGGGTCAATTGGCCACGGCTATTAATTCACAACAGAAAGTTGATACGTTCCCAAGTAACACCGAGGTGAACCCGGGAGCATTGCAAGGCCATTAAATTGAGAAGTGGAACGGAATATGATGAACCAAAGATGCTACTCACGCCACCAATGAACCGAAGCAAGCTCGAACCACTCCACAATGAAGAGGGCATTGATAAGCAATCGAGAAAAGGCAAAAATTGAGGTAAAACCAATTTCCAATTCGATAATGTGTTACCAAATTCTCTTCCTTTTCCACGAGAGATTCGAGAAGAAAAAGTTGGACGCTCAATTTTCCAAGTTTTTGGAAATATTCAAGAAAATTCACATCAACATCCCTTTTGCCGATGCACTTGAGCAAATGCCAAACTATGCAAAATTCATGAAGGATGTGATGTCGAAAGAGAAGGTTGGAGGCATACGAGACGGTCAATCTCACAGAAGAGTGTAGCGCTATTTTGCAAAGAAAGCTACACAAAAATTAAGAGATCCGGGGAGTTTCACTATCCCTTGCACTATTGGTGATTCTTATTTTAATAAAGCTCTTTGTGATTTAGGTGCTAGCATTAATCTTATGCCGTTATCCTGTTTTTGAAACTTGGCCTTGGAGAAATAACGTCATCCACCATCACATTGCAATTAGTCGATAGATCACTCACCTACCCAAGAGGAGTGATTGAAGATATGTTGATCAAAGTGGATAAATTCATATTTCCGGCGGACTTTGTGGTGTTGGATATGGAAGAAGATCATGAAATGCCATTGATTCTTGGAAGATATTTTCAAAGAACGGGACGAGCTCTAATTGACGTGTAAGAGTTATTACGGGTAAATGATGATGAGGTACTATTTAACATTTATAAAGCAATGAAATTTCAAGAAGAACCTCACACATGTCATTTTATTGATACGATCGAACAATGTGATCAAACGAAAGTTATAAAACAAGATTTAAAAGATTCGTTAGAACATTGTTTGATTAATTCAATAATGAAATGTGATGAGGAAGATAATGATGATATTGACTTGCTTGAGTTTATTCTTTCCTTTGAGGCTAAAGAAATTGTAAAAGAAAACAAAAGGAAGCATTAGAAAATGCCAATATTGAAAATATTCGAAAGGTACTTTAGAACTAAAGGAACTTAGGAACATCTTCAATATGCATTTTTGGGAAAAGATAAAACTTACCCGGTAATTGTTTTCGCTTCATTATCTTCATCCGAATTAGATAAGTTGTTGCGTGTGCTTCGTGAACATAAGTCGGCTTTGGGTTGGTATATTTCGATTTGAAAGGTATAAGTCCTTCCATTGTAATGCACAAAATTTTAATGGAAGAATCTTATAAACCATCTATTGAGCATCAAAGACAACTTAATCCCATGCAATGAAAGAAGTTGTGAGAAATGAGGTTTTAAAGTGGCTAAAGGCGGTATTATTTATGCCATTTCGATAGTTCATGGGTGAGTCAAAAGACAGTTGTTCCTAAAAAGGAGGTATGACAGGTTGTGAAAAATGATAACAATGAATTAATTTCTACACTTTGTCACATGATGGCGCAGTATGTATTGATTATAGGAAATTGAATAAAGCTACTCGTAATGATCATTTTCCCTCCCCTTTATTGATCAAATGTTGACGAGGTTGGCGAGTTATGAATACTATTGTTTTCTTGATGGCTATTCAGGTACAATCAAATCGCCATTGCCCCTGAGGATCAAGAAAAGACCACTTTTACATGTCCATATGGTACTTTTGCATTTCGCAGGATGCCATTTGGATTATGTAATGCACCTGCTACTTTTCAGAAGTGTATGATGGCGATTTTTCATGGTATGGTTGAGGAAATCATGGAGATTTTTATGGATGATTTTTCTATTTTTGGTACTTCTTTTGACCATTGTTTGCATAACTTATCTCTGGTTTTGCAACGTTGTGAGGAAACTAATCTTGTACTTAATTGGGAAAAATGTCACTTTATAGTCAAAGAAGGGATTGTACTTGGGCATCGTATTTCTTGTACAGGTTTGGAAGTTGACAGGGCGAAAGTTGTGGCTATTGAAAAGCTACCCCCACCTTCAAATGTGAAAGACATAAGAAGCTTTTTAGGGCATGCAGGATTTTATAGGAGATTTATAAAAGATTTTTCAAAAATTGTTAAACCACTTTGTAATCTCCTTGAAAAAGATGCTATCTTTTGCTTTGATGAGTCGTGTTTGCAGGCATTTGAACAGATAAAAAAGGCACTTGTTTCAGCTCCAATTATGATAGTGTCGGATTGGACTCAACCATTTGAGCTTATGTGCGATGCAAGTGATTATGCAGTGGGTGCCGTTCTTGGTCAAAGGCGAGACAAAATTTTTAAAGCTATTTACTACGCAAGTAGGACCATGGACAACGCCCAACAAAACTACACCACCACAGAAAAAGAGATGTTGGCGGTAGTTTTTGCATTTGATAAATTCCGAGCTTACTTGGTAGGTACAAAGGTGATTGTTTATACGGATCATGTGGCAATCCGATATCTTTTCTCCAAAAAGGATGCAAAACCTCGGTTAATTCGATGGATTTTGCTCTTGCAAGAATTTGATATTGAGATTCGGGATAAAAAAAGAAGTGAAAATGTGGTTGCCGACCATCTATCCCGCCTTGAGCAACCTCACGAGGTGATTGAGAGTCCAATAAAAGAATCATTTCCTGATGAACAAATTATGCGTGCCGAGACATCATTACCTTGGTACGCAGATTTTGTTAATTACCTCGCGGGAGGAGTTTTTGCCACCGGATTTGACTTCACACCAAAAGAAAAAATTCCTACATGATGTTAAATCTTATTTGTGGGATGATCCGTTACTGTTCAAGAGATGCGCGGATTCTATCATTCGCCGTTGTGTTCCTAAGGAAGAAATTGGAGAGATTCTTCAACATTGTCATTCCTCATCTTATGGGGGACATTTCGGGCCAACCCGAACAGCTGCAAAGGTACTACAATCTGGTTTTTATTGGCCAACATTATTCAAGGATTGTTATGCATTTGTGAAGACTTGTGATCGATGCCAAAGGGTTGGTAATATTTCACGGCGTCATGAGCTTCCTTTGACAAACATAATGGAGGTGGAGTTATTTGATGTATGGGGTATTGACTTTATGGGGCCATTTCCCGCGTCCTATGGAAATTTGTACATTTTGCTTGCGGTTGATTACGTCTCCAAGTGGGTTGAGGCGATTGCTACACCAACGAATGATGCTAAGGTAGTACTCAAATTCTTGCACAAGCATATTTTCACTCGGTTCGGTACACCTCGAGCTATTGTAAGTGATGAAGGTACGTATTTTTGTAATAAATTATTTAATAACCTTCTTGCTAAATTTGGTGTGCGTCATAAGACTGCGCTTGGTTACCATCATCAATCTAATGGTCAAGCGAAATTTCCAATCGTGAAGTGAAACAAATTCTTGAAAAAACGGTGAGTTTTAATCGAAAGGATTGGGCACAAAAGCTCGATGATGCTTTGTGGGCTTATCGCACGGCTTATAAAACACCCATTGGTATGTCACCTTATCGATTGGTGTTTGGTAAAGCGTGCCATTTGCCGGTTGAACTTGAGCATCGAGCTTATTGGGCAATTAAGAAATTGAATTTTAACTTGAAAGAGGCTAGTGAAAACCGATTACTTCAATTAAACGAAATGGAAGAATTTCGTCAAGAATCATATGAAAATGCCAAAATGTATAAAGAAAAAATGAAAAAATGGCATGATCAAATGATTCTGCGACATGAATTCTTACCCGGCCAACATGTGTTATTGTTCAATTCTCGATTGAAACTCTTTCCAGGTAAACTCAAGTCGCGATGGTCCGGACCATTTGTGGTTGAACGTGTGTTTCCTTATGGTGCCGTCAAGTTGAGAGGAAACGATGGGAATTCGTTCCAAGTAAATGGACAACGATTGAAACATTATTTCGGGAACGAAGCAAGGAAGGTTTTAAATCTTCCACTTGGTGATGAAAATTCTTGAGCCCGAGTAGTTGAGTCCGGCTAACGACTATAAATTTAGCGCTTCTTTTGAGGCAACCCAAGTGATTTTTGTGTGATCGAATTTTTGTGTGATTTTATTTTCTTTTAGTTTGGTGTGTATTTATTAGAATTTTGGTGTGATTTTTGTGTGAATTAATTCGTGTGTGATTTTAAATTTTGAGTTTGATTGTGATTTTTAATTTTATATATATAAAAAAAAAAAATTCTTGCAAACGACGGCGGCGCCTGGACCGCTATTCTGGGACCTACCGGCCCATTCACCGCCCATGACGAGGCGCGCGAGGTGAGCGGTGTGTGCGGGCTGCTGGTCCGGTCCACCTGCGGCAGCGCCCGCTCGATGAGAGGCAAATTAAAAGGCTGATTCAGCCTCATTTTTTTACAAACAAAACACACACACCTCACGCCATCTTGCTTTCTTCTACAAAAATCCCACCTAGCATTCACTTATACACCATTCAAGTGGGCAATTGAACAACTTAATCATCAAATTCATCTTCTTCATCAATTGGGTAAGTGAGCTTCAATTGTACACCAATTTTCTTCAAATTTTCAAGCTTAGGTTAAAAATGTGGGAATTTTCAATATCATTATAATTTCGAATTTCTTGATAAATTCTTGATAAATTGTGATGATATATGATTATATTGTGCTTGAATTGGTTGGTGTTGAAAAATGGGCATGAATTGAATTTCAAATTTGGTGTTCATCTCTTCTTTGCATAGATACCTACAAGGTGTTTGTTAAAATGTCTTAATGAAAAATATCACATCTAGGCATTTGATTCTTGTCATCATTGTGTACTAAAGGTCATTTGATCATGAATTGATGACGAAGATGCATAATTCTTGAGTTATTGCAAAATTCCTAACCCCTAACTCCTATTGTGCGTTCTATGTGTTATTTTGCTTGTGTTATTTTCAGGTGATTTTCAAATCAATTACAATGCCAAGAACAAAGAACCCAAGCAAGGGCAAAAAAGTGGCAAGTACTTCCGAGGAGAATGTTGAAGATCGTTTTCTTCACTTGGCACAACTTGATTGTATTATGACACATTATGCTCGAAGAGCATAACGGCGAAACGGGGGTTACAACCGGGGCCGAATGATGGTGAACTTGCACAAATGATACATCAGAAGCAATGGAAAAAACTTTGTGCACAACCTAGACCATTCGCACCAAATATAGTCCGAGAGTTTTATGCGAATGCGAAGACCAAAAATGGCTATAACTCAGAGGTTTTCATACGTGGAGTAGACAAGGTATACACTCATACAAGAGCGATAAGAGAATATTATGGACTCCCGGAGGTGGATCACTCACCGTATGTCGAATTTATCTCGCAACCACCAAGTATGGAGGAGATTTGTAATACCTTATGTCGGCCTGGAACTGTGGTACGTCATATAAAAGTTGTGGGAGGTGCTACTGCTTTTCCGCACACGAGTCTTAGTCGGTATGGGCGAGCTTGGTACCACTTCATATGCAACAATTTGATACCAACCAAGCATGTCAGTGATGTAACTAAGGAACGAGCCCATCTTCTATATGCATAATTCTTGACATACGATTCGACCGGTAATTATTGCAACGCCCTTTATCACAAAATGTTACACCCAAAAACAGGGGGACTAATCTTACCGAGTTTAATTTGTGGGTTATGTAAAAAGGCGGGTGTTAAATGGGATAACTCCGAGCCGTTGGAAAATCCTAAGAGACCTATAGATTCGGCTACTATTGCTTCCTATGACGAATGGACAGGTGGTGCGCCTAATCCGAAGGGTGCGGGATATATCCTTGATCCCGAATTTGCCCTACCAGCTATTGAGCCTGATACTTATGCCCAACCACAGAATATCGACACTCCATCCGGTTCAGCGGCAAGACGTTCTCGTCCTAGACGCTCACATAACAGCCCTTCAGACGCACTAGTTCGCGAAGTACGAGAATTGAGAAGGGCTTTTGTAGCTGAGCAACGCCACAGAGCGACACGAGAAGAATATGAGAATGAGCACAACCGAGTACTTGCCCAGATATATAGCCAGACACACCCGCAATTCCAGTTCCCAATACCACCACCACCGGGTCCTATTGCTCATTTTTCACCACACGACTCCGATGAGGAGTCCTAGGCGCTCCGGATATCAGGAAAGTTTTCTCACTCTCCATTGAGGACAATGTTCAATTTAAGTTTGGGGGGGTGTAATCTGTATTTGTGTCTTTTGAGTCATATCAAAGTCGTGTCAAAAAAAAATCGAGTTGAGTCGAGTCGGGTAGTTTGTTGAACTATAGAACTACATGACTAAGTAGATTTGTTGATCACGAGTTGAATTGTCACGAAAGCATGCTTTTAAGTGGTGATCTATATTTTGCTTCATTGATTTCATATTCATGCATAATTCTGTTAACTTATTTGAAAATGATTAATGAAGTCGAGTGTTGTTTGTATGATCCCACCGGATTCTAGAACTTGTTTGATCACTAATTGAGGCGAAATCCTAGGTGAAATAACATAAGGAAATGATTTAGGCCATCTTTGAATAAAAGCTAGAGCCAAAATGACTACCTTTGTACGATATAATTTCACTAGTGTCCCCTTTTGAGCCTATTAAACCTGTTCTTTGGCAACCAATTTTTTTACCTTGAGCTTACATGTGAAAATCCTAATTACCCATCACTCATACACACAAAATGATTGAAGGTTGAGGAGGATGTGATAAGTAAGGTAGATGTTCACTCGCATGAAGTTGCCGAGAAAAAGAAATAATGAAACCCCATGTGTTAAAATATGCAAAAGATAAAGTTTGGGGGTCTCGAAAAAAAAATTGTTGAAAATAGAGGCTCGTAAAGGGAGAATAATTGAAAATTCAACAAAAGTGAAGGTAGCCATTTTGTTTGGCAATTGGTGATTTGAAGAGGTAATTGTGTGTTAGGGTGTGTTGAGCCACTTAATCCTAAATTTTCCTGCCCGACCCTAAGCCACATTACAAGTTTTGGAAGTCCTATTGATCCATGTGTTATATTAGCCTACATTAGTGGAGATTAGTGTGAATAACAAGCCTATGGAATCCGGTAGTCATTATCTTTTGATACTTAGAAGTGGATCATCTTGATAGCGTTTGATTGCGTAAATCAATCTGAATAATGTAAACGGAATTTTCAACACTTTTGATCACAATGTTAAAATGCATGCTTGATTGATAGTGAAATGAGTTTTTAGACAAATTTTATTGGTTTATGGAGTTTTGTAGTTGCTTGTGTTGTTGTATTGTTTGTCTTTCATTTTGGAGTTATAATTGTTTGAGGACAAACAATAGCTTAAGTTTGGGGGTATTTGTCAAGTTGGTATTTTACCAACTTATTTGAGTATTTTAGATTAGAATTTGGTTTTATTTTGGGTGTTTTTAGAGTCTTTAGAGTCCAATTTATTTCAAATAGTGTCGATGAAGAGTCACTCTGATTTGGTAGCCGACAAATGAAGAAAACGATGAAAAACGGCGCGAAGAAAGAAGAAATCGCGTTTGAAAAAGGAAAAATCGCACTTTGACCCAAGGACGGGCGGGCGTTGCAGCGCCCGGCCCTGGGCGCCACAACGCCCGTGACAGGGTGTGCAAGTTTGGGCTTGAGGCATGTGGCATGTGCAGCGCAGGCGGAGGCGGAAGAAATTGACATTGCGGTTGCGGTAGAAATTTACATTGCGGGCGGAAGAAATTTACATTGCGGGTGGCGCTGCAGCGCCCGGGCGTTCAATTGTATGCAGAAGTTTTGGGCGCCGCAGCGCCCGGGGCGGAATTTCCTAGGCTTACCTACTCCCTTTCTTGGATTTTTGTGGCATATAAATACTAGCCTTGGGGCTTGAAATTGGGGATCTTGGAACCCTTGGGAAGAGAATAAAAACAGCTACAAGACAAGGAAGAAGGATTTGGGCATCTTGAGAAGAATTTGGAGAATAAGATTGGAAGCTTCTATCATCTAGAAATAGAGAAGATCCCTCTACTCTTGTTCTTATTTTGTTGCTTTCTTCATATCTTGTAAGATGTATTATTGTATTTTCATGGATTCATTTTCTTTAATCATGAGCTAAACTCTATAATTCTAGAGAAATGATGTAATCTATGTTTGAACTTATGTTTTGAGATTGTGGTTTGTCAATCTAGATCTATCAATTTATTTGTGCTATTTGGATCTATTGCTTCTAAATTACTTGATCAATAATTTAGATTGTTTGGTGTATTTGATTTGACACTTGAGAAAGGTAATTGAATACATGACCTTGGAATAGCATAACCTAGGATTTCATAGAATTGAGAGATTTGTGAATCCTTTGAAGTCATTTATCAAGATTCATAGCTTTTATTGAGATTTTAATTGGTGATTTTTATAGAGATATTGATTTCCCAATTGAATCTAAAATCATTTGGCACTTGAGAGGGGGAATGATTATTGTAGAAATCTTGACTTATAAATTGGTAATTTATGATTGATAAACCATATTGACAACATAAGGGATAACTAGATTCATCATACCTCTAGAATTCATTTAATCATTTGGATAAACTCATTAATATTTTCATATTCTTGATTTATTTTTAGTATTTTTAGTATAATCAACTCAATCATATATTGAATTTCTAAATAAAGTTAGACTACTATATTATAGTACTTAGCAATAATTCAATAATTATTCCCTGTGGATTCGACAACCTTACTACTCTATATTAAAACTTGACACCGTAGACTTGCGGTTAGAAAAATTTTCTAACAATTGGGCATCGGGCGGGTACGAGCGTTCGTTGGAACCTAAAAAATGGTGTTCAATTGGGTCATAGATAGTTGTCTACGAACGTTCCCCAACTGAAAGCGTATCATATAGGGTTCAAAAGTCCCTCCTTGTTTGAATACTTTCACGGTACTCAAAAACTCCAATGTGAATCGTTTAAAGGTTGGCCACCTTCGGCTCATGAAATTGGTCCATCCGACCTTTGCGAAGAGACGCCAAACGTCCTCATGTATCCCCAAAGTTTGGGTGCATTCATCGTCGGCATAGCGGGATGGAGCTATTTGGCGACCAACCAAGCGATTCCATCGCTCAAGATCATCTGCGTTTGTCAATTCAACCCCATATGTCGCGGGACTATTTTGGTCGGCCTCTGGCGGTGCCACGTCTCGTTGTGCCGCCCCGCGTGCACGTCTTCTTCCACCCTGGGGATTTCTTCGCTCGGCCATGAAAGATTTGTACCTGAAATACATTCCATTAGCATCTCAGTATCATCAATGGCAACAACAAAATAGGTGATTAACACTAACATATTAGGTGATGCAAATTCACTTCCCTACTTTCACTTTGATCGATCAACTACCCCAAGCAAGCAAGAATTATGGCCATTCTAGAAAGATATTAGCTCAAACAATCATTGGCCATGCCTTATTCATCAATATATCATCCAAAATTTCCTCAATTACACATGCCCACAAAGTGTTTGATAAATTGCCTTAAAGAAGATTTCATTCAAAACATAGCAAAAATATCAAAGCTAGCACCAATCATGATTCCCATTACATAATTGACAAGAAATTCACAAGGAAAAACGAAGCTCTTACCGGAATTTTCGAATTTCGAATCAAAGTGAACAACTTGAACCCTAGGTGCTTTATCTTCAATTTTCTTCAATCAAACTTGAATACAATGCAAATTGTGGTTCTAATGCGATGGGGGAGTGATTAAATGGGAGAATTTAGGTGGAAATTACAAGAAATTTTGAAGGCAAGGAAGTTGGGGGAATGGGCGCGCGATTTGGGGGATTTTGAGAAGAAGAGCAGTTTTAAAACTGCTCTTATTTATGCCCCCTCTGTAAGGCGCACGGGTGGTGCGTCGAAGCACGGGCTACCTGTGCGCCACCCTGGTGAAATCCTCAACTCTCTGTAGGGCGCACGGGTTACCTGTGCGCACCTGTACAACAATTCAGATTTTTTTTTAACACACAAAATTAGGATAAAACACACACACAAGAAAAAATACAAAAATTTAAAAAAAATTGAAATCCACACTAAAAACCGTTGGGTTGCCTCCCAACAAGCGCTATAGTTTACGTCTTTAGCTTGACGCCTGTTTTTGTTCTGTCACGGGTCTCGCAAGGTGATAGATGTCACCTCCTCTTGATTGCCTCGGTGGAAGTAATGCTTAATCCTCTGGCCATTTACCATGAAGGTCTCACCATCTTTTGTTAACAATTCCACAACGCCGGGAGGATTCAATATTTTCTTTATCACGAAAGGCCCCGACCACCTAGATTTGAGTTTTCCCGGAAAAAGTTTAAGGCGTGAATTGTACAAGAGAACGGGTTCTCCTGGTAAAAACTCTCGTTTCTTAATCATTTTGTCGTGCCATCGTTTGGTTCTTTCTTTGTAAAGTCGGGAATTTTCGTACGCTTCATCCCGAAATTCTTCCATCTCATTTAAATGGAGCAACCTTTCTTCACCGGCCTTTTGAAAATCCGATTTAGTTTCTTGACCGCCCAAAATGCTTTGTGCTCCAATTCTACCGGCAAATGGCACGACTTCCCAAAGACAAGTTGATATGGAGATGTGCCCAGCGATTATGTCTTATATGCGTCCGAGACGCCATAGAGCATCATCCAATTTTAATGCCCAATCCTTTCGGTTGATGTTAACCGTCTTCTCAAGAATCATTTTGATCTCCGGTTGGCTACTTCGGCTTGCCCATTATCTTGTGGATGGTATGCCAATATGTTTCACCCCATATTTTGCCAACAAATTGCTCATCAATTTATTTACAAAATGCGACCCTCCATCGCTAATTAAAGCTCTTGGAGTGCCGAATCGAGTAAATATATTTTTCTTAAGGAACTTCATCACAATTTGAGCATCATTTGTTTTGGAAGGAATCGCCTACCCAACGGGATACATACTCCACTACAAGTAGAATATATTGATAGCCCGAAGATGATGGAAATGGGCCCATAAAGTCAATCCCCCAAACATCGAACAATTCAACTTCGATTACGTTTGTCATCGGCATCTCGTGTCTTCTGGAAATGTTGCCCATTTGTTGACACCTGTCACATTGTTGCACAAATAAATAGCAATCATTAAATAGAGTGGGCCAAAGATAGCCCACTCGCAATACCTTCGCAGTGCGGGTTGGGCCAAAATGTCCGCCGGAGCAGGTGAAGAGTGACATTGTTGTAGGACTCCCTCCCATTCTTCTTGAGGTACGCATCTCCTTATGATTTTGTCAACACACCTCTTAAAGAGTAGGGGGTCGTCCCACATGTAGAACTTGACGTCATGTAGGAATTTCTTCTTTTGATATGACGATAGATTTGGAGGCAAAACTCCCGCAGCCAAATAGTTGACAAAATCCGCATACCACGGAAATTTTGCCTCGAGCATGAGTAACCGTTCATCAGGAAATTCCTCTTTTATCAATTCCGTGCTTCTTTGCAACCCCTCTTGATTTTCAATTCGAGACAAGTGGTCCGCTACCACATTCTCATATCCCTTCCGGTCCCTGATTTCCACATCGAACTCTTGCAATAATAGATATTTGATAGCCGCATGGTCGGTGTGAACAATCGTTTTCGTTCCAATCAAGTATGATCGGAATTTGTCAAATGCGAAGACAATCGCCAACATCTCCTTCTCGGTAGTGGTGTAATTCTGTTGAGCATTGTCCAGCGTTCTACTAGCATAGTAGATGGATCTAAACAACTTTTCCCTCTTTTGACCGAGAACAGCCCCTACCGCAAAATCGCTCGCATCACACATCAATTCAAACGGTTGGCTCCAATCTGGGGCGACAAGAATAGGTGCGGTCACCAATGCCTTCTTCAATGTTTCAAACACCTGCAAACAATCATTGGAAAAATTGAAAGCATCATCTTTTTCTAGCAATTGGCTCAAAGGCTTAGAAATTTTAGAAAAGTCACGGATAAACCTTCTATAGAATCCGGCGTGGCCCAAGAAGCTCCGGATAGCTTTTTCGTTTGTAGGAGGTGGTAATTTCTCGATCGCTACAATCTTTGCCCGATCTACTTCCAAAACCGAGAAGAGACTCGATGACCAAGTACAATGCCATCGCGTACCATAAAATGGCACTTTTCCCAATTTAGTACTAGATTGGTCTCTTCACATCATTTGCAAGACTAGGGAAAGATTGTGAAGACAATTATCAAAAGAATCACCAAACACAGAGAAATCGCCCATAAACACCTCCATAACTTTTTCAATAAGATCGTGAAATATAGCCATCATACAACGTTGGAAAGTGGCGGTGCATTACATAAACCAAATGGCATGCGATTTAAATGCAAATGTGCCATACGGACATGTAAATGTTGTTTTCTCTTGGTCTTCCGGCGCAATCATGATTTGATTGTACCCGGAATAACCATCTAAAAAGCAATAATAATCATAACCTGCAAGACGATCCAACATCATATCTATAAAGGGAAGAGGAAAATGATCTTTTCGAGTGGCATCATTTAGTTTTCGATAATTAATGCAAATTCGCCACCCAGAACGATTCTAGTAGCAATCGAGTTCTTCATTTTCATTTTTCACCATGCTTACCCTCCTTTTTCTAAGCACCACTTGTACAGGACTTACCCATGAACTATCGATATAGCATAAATGATCCCGGCATCCAACCATTTCAACACTTCCTTCCTAACCACATCTTGCATGATAGGGTTTAGTCGTCTTTGGTTTTGCACTGATGGTTTATAAACATCTTCCATCCAAATTTTATGCATCACAACGGATGGACTTATGCCTTTTAAATCAGTTATAGACCATCCTAGTGCCGACTTATGTTTTCGTAAAACCCTTATGATTTATCAAGTTGAGTAGAGTGAGAAGAGATGAAACGACACGGATTTGCATTATTTGCCCCAAGGAATGCATATTTGAGGTGTTCAGGTAATTGCTTGAGTTCCGGAGTCGATGTTACTATTTCAGGGTCACGCACGGGTTGCACGTGCTCCAGCGCACGGCCCGTGTGCTCTTCAGAGACTTCAATTCTTCCCTCAGCATCACGCACGGGTTGCCCGTGCGTGGATGCATGGGTGGTGCGTTTCTGCAAGTTTGGTTCCCTTATTTACGGCTTTGCGTTTCGCCTCTTGCGCTCTTAGGTAGTTCCTGCATATGATCTAAGGCACAAACATAGTCGTACAAATCTTGGTTATCAAAATCAAGTACAACACTCGACATTGAGCACGAGTGGGTTAGACCAAATTCCAAATCATCTGTAGACAATGTATGATCAACATAATCCTCAATGCATGAACTAACTATATCCAAAAAATTACAATTCTCCACCGAATCATGAAATTTCATTGCCTTATATATAGAAAATAAAACATGCTCATCATTAACACGTAATGTGAGCTCCCTTTTGCACATCTATTAAGTGCTTTACCCGTGGCTAGGAAAGGGCGTCCAAGTATCGCAAGAGAACGTCTCGATCTTCTTCCATATCGAACCAAGAAATCCACGGGAAAATAAATTTATCAACTTTTACCAATACGTCTTCAATAATTCCCCTTGGATACATAAGTGATCGGTCTGCAAGTTGCAATGTCACCGTAGTTGGCTTCACGTCGCCTAATCCAAGCTTCCTGAAAATGGACAAAGGCATCAAATTAATACTTGCCCCCAAATCACATAACGCTTTATTAAAGAAATTACCACCAATAGCACAAGGGATAGTGAAACTCCCCGGATCTTTCAGTTTTTGTGGTAGCTTTCTTTGGATAATTGCACTACATTCTTCCGTCAAATTCACCGTTTCAAAGTTTGTCATCCTCCGCTTTTTCGACATAACATCCTTAAGAAATTTCGCATAGTTTGGCATCTGTTCTAGTGCGTCTGCAAAAGGAATGTTAATGTGCAATTTCTTAAATATATCAAGGAATTTGGCAAATTGATCATCAAGCCTTTTCTTTTGAAATCTTTGAGGAAAGGGAAGAGATATAGGCAACTTAGATATATTCGAATTAGATGATGATTTTAGCTTCAACTACTTGTTTGTTCCGCCTTTTTGTTCGTTTTTTTCTCTTTTCTTCAATATCATCCTTCATCACGGATTATCCGTTGCTCCGGCCTCGATGCTTCATCCGAAAGTTTGATTCCCATTTTTCTTTAGGCCCCTCATATTAAAATCTTCGTAAACGAATCGCCTTGCATTGTTCTCAGGATTCATTTCCAGTATTACTTGAAATTGACCATTGTGATGTTGACCACCCACAATTGTAGCCAATTGACCCATTTGAGTCTCCAGATTCTTTATCGAGCTTGTCACTTGTTGTTCTATCTTATCCATCCGAGAGTCTTGCTTAGCGAGGCGGCTCCTCGTATCATTCATGAATGCATTAGATTGATTTATGAAGGAGGTGAGTGCATCTTCCAACGACGATTTGCCTTCCCCATTTCCGCCTCCACTTGAAGCATTAAATCCCGGCGGAGGTTGTAACACATTCTTTGTATTTGCGTAGGAAAAATTTTCATGATTTCTCAACCCTGGATGGTAGTGCGTTGGGTTTGAATTATTCCGGAAATTGTTGAAATTCCGGTTATTCACATAATTTACCTCTTCCATCGGATATAGAAGAGGTTCACTACCCATGCTCGTGCCTGCTTCTGGCCCCTTCGTCAATACACTCAATTGAGTTGTCAAAGTCGCTACTTGTGCCATAAATGTTTTAATTGGGTCTGAATCCGAGATTTCGTCTACTTGTTGTACATTAGATCTTTCAGATGACCACTTGTAACTGTTCATGGCCATTTCTTCAAGAAGGTTCAAGGCATCTTGTGGGAACCTTGCCAACAATGCTCCTCCTGCTGCGGCATCCACAAAGGCCCTCGTTTGTCCCATTAAACCATTGTAGAAGAAACATAACTGTTGATCCTCTGGAAAACCATGTTGTGGACATCTACATAACAAATCCCGAAACCTTTCCCAAGCCTCGTACAAAGGCTCTGAGTCGAAATGTCGAAATTGAGTAATCTCGCTTTTGAGCTGCAAAGTTTAGCTCGGTGGAAAGAATTTAAACAAGAACTTTTGGCTCAGTTCGTCCCATGTGCTTACACTGCCTTGCGTCAAAGTACCCAACCAATTTCTCGCCTTATCCCGTAAAGAGAATGGGAACAAGCGCAATCTTATGGCGTCATCCGAGACTCCGTTCATTTTGATCGTATTGCATATTTGGATAAAATGCGCAAGGTGAGAGTTAGGATCTTCAGTTGCGAACCCCCCAAACTGATTCTGTTGCACCATATTGATCAGTACCGGTTTGAGCTCGAAGTTGTTGGCATTGATAGGAATATGAGAAATACCACTGTAATTACGATTCGTTTGTGGTCGAAAGTAATCACGAATGGCTTGTTGTTGAACCGGTATCGGTAACTCATTTCCACCATTGTTTGCCGGTATTGGTAACTCGTTCAAATCCCCCATTATCGGATTGTGTTGTCTTTCAGCCCGTCTAGTGGTTGCACTGATTCTTCTCGCGAAGGCCTCGACTTAAAGGTATAAGCGGTATCAAGTCCCCGCCTCGAGCGCGTGTTCAAGCACTACACCGGACCGGTAAAAGAAACAAGTCAAATAATGAAGAATTAAAGTGAATCCAAAATGTAAAAATAAAATTGTCTAAATTAAAATTAATTTATCTATCGCAATATTAGCACCAAAAATTGTATTAGTCCAAGAACGGCGCCAAAAACTTGTTCGCCTTATTTTTAGCTTCACCGCAAGTGTACGATGTAGTTTATAGAATAAGGTAAGCAAGGTCGTATCCACGGAGACTAATAAATTTATGCGCTAAGTATTGAACTAAGATAGTCTTATTTTTATTTAGACGATCGTAATTTGATGATTGTTGTATTGAGATTAAGACAATTTAAATCACTAAAACACAAGATTAAGATAATACAAATGATAGAAGTATCAAGATAATGAAATGGATTTCCGAGTTAAGGTTTCGATTAATAATCCTCTTGTTATCCGGTTTAATCAAGCCACGTTATTATCAATATTCCTATAAGACGATCACAAAGCTATTTTATCCTCCATCTAGAGATGCATATAAAACGTATATTGAAATACTTATGCTAGCATCTATACTCAACATGAAGCATTCAACTCCCAAAAGTTTAAAAGATCAAATATCCTCACAAATATTTACAAACCTCTCGATTCATGCAAATATTTGTGTCGAGTATTCAAGATCTAATATTGAAACTCATCTCTCGAATTATGAATCAATATATCAAACAAGTTAAATCATTGATCAAGTGATAAAACAAGAATAAGCTCAAAATACTCAAATAGGCTTCAAGATAATAACTTCAACTAAGATTAAAACATCCAACAAGAGTTCATTAATCTACTTCCAAAACCCGGAAATCTCAAGAGTTTAGCTACACATGATTTCTAAACAACTCATAAACAAAGTGTTCAAAGCCATTACAAATGAAAATGAAGGATTGAAACTAAAAGAGAAGCAAGAAAAACTTAGGAACGTCGACAATCTCTCGATATATCTCCGTTCTTCAAGCTCCGATGCAACCCGATTGTCTCCTTGATATCTTCTTCCAAGAGTTGACCCTTGTCTTGTGTTGTAGATCCCAAAAATGCCAGAATATCCTTGTGTGCGCCCCCCAAAAAGCCTTTTTATACCCACCTTCAAGTTTAGGGCATAATGCTGCAGATTATGGGATTCCAGCGCAGACGCACGGGTGGTGCGTCGGAGCACGGGCGGTGCGTCGGAGCACGGGCTACCCGTGCGCCACCCTGTTGAAATAATCCAAGTCTCTATAGAGCGCACGGGTGGTGCGTCGGAGCACGGGCTACCCATGCGCCATCCCGGTGAAATCATCCCTTCTCTGTAGAGCGCACGGGTGGTGCGTAGGAGCGCGGGCTACCCGTGCGCTATGCAGAGGCTCAAAGTTTCTTTATTCAGGGGTGCATGGGTGGTGCCTGAGGCACGCCCAACCCGTGTGCCCCCTGTCTTTTCCTTAGACGCTCAACTTTCGCTCTTTTTGGCTTCACTTTTCGTATACTCATTCAATTCTCCGTGTTTCCACTTTACTATCCTCGTATTCGTATTCAATTTGCTTCAAATATCATGAAATTCCTACAAAATAAGCAAAGTGTAATATCTTTTCCACAAGGAGTGAATATGTCACATTTAACGCGAGTATGTGCATGTTTACCCATCATTATATTTTAAATACGCCTCAAAATACATGCAAAACTCACACCTATCAGTAAACTTTGGGTATCAAAAATGAAATTATCTCGAAAAAAGGATATAAATATCATCCCCACACTACAGGAAATCGCCAAATAGCGACGAAAATGCCTGTCGTTAATCTCAGTAAAATCTCGCTAAAAAATTTAGCGACGGATTTTTTCGTCTTTATCCAATTCCTCGTTAGTTACATAGTGATGGACTAGGATATCCGTCGTTAAAATAACGATGGAAGAATTCATCGCTAATGGATAATAATTTGTCGCCAATTATGCACTGAAACAACAAAATACTGACAAATTAGCGACAATATCAACGACGAATTTGGTCGTAGCTAAATTTAACGATGGACAAATCCGTCGTTATTTCTGGTTTGTATTAGTTTTTAACGATGGGTTAGTTCGTTGCTAATTAGCAACAAACAAATATGTCGCTAAGTTTGTCTTTTAGATTGGAATTTAACGACGGATTTGTCCGTCATTAAAGATAGCGACAGACGAATCTGTCGCTAATGTGTCCAATTTGTGCATGTCTGTCGAGGAGGAATATGTCCGTGGTGACATAACTCCATCATCGCACGCACCAACTCTGATACATGTGACTGCAACTGAACACTCTCATGACACTTCTTCTCCAACTGATCTCGCATAGCCGCATCTCCTCCGCCTGCTGCATGACCTGCTCGATCATCTGCTGCATGACTTGCTCGGTCACCTATTGTGTGACATGTCTCCTCAATGCCTCCTCATAGAATGATGAATGATAGGAGAGATGATGGGATCACCAATCCTGGTGAACAAATGTGCCTGAGTCCCGAGGTCGTAGACCCACTGCTTCTTCACCCCACTGCAGGCTCCTGCCTGGCCTCTGGTGCAGCAGTTACACGTTTCTCCACCTCCTCCTGCAAAAAACATTAACTTACATTACAAAAACCATAACAAGACATTTATAAACAATTTAAAAGTACTCTAAAATTATACTTAGATAAATATTTTTATCATAATTTTGATGATTTCATATAATTGAGTTTTATACCAAGATAATGACCCCAAATATTGTCCAAATACTTCAAAATGATATAAATGATTTTTACTAATTTTTTGGAGTATTTCTTGAACTTTATTTTTAACAAAAATCGGACAACACATCTGTGTTGAGGTCAACCGGTCACTCTAGAGGGCAACCCATGCCTAAAGTCAAAAACTAAAACAGAAACAAACAGAGAACTTTGGGAGGGTGGTCGACCTGGTCGACCGGAGGCCGACCGGCAGAAAATGCAGGCATTTGCAATTTGATAAAATTGCTTCCGATTCACAAAAATGTGAGGGTGACCGGTCAAGGGTAGGCGACGTAGGTCGGACCCTTGGTCGATCGGTCCAACCCCATCCCGGACCGGTCCAACCCCTATTTAACCCGTGATTTTATATTTCAAAAGTCTTTTTCATATTTTAGGTCGTTCGTCGACCTAAGGTTTTATCATTAAACTATCCATTTGTGAGACAACTTTTCACGAAATTGAGGGATTGATTTCTAATAGCTATTTTCTCCATTTGATTTAAAAAAATTTATTACAGATTTCAATCTCCAAGGAAGAGCCTATGCTAGATTGCTAGTATTCAAATCAAACTTCTATAATATGAAAATTGTCAGAGAATTAACAGAAAGCTACACAAAAGATTGAAGATTTTAACTTTATACAAAAGCAATAAGAGCATTCAACTCGAGTATGATGAATAGAGACTTCCAAAACTGCCATATAAAGTGATTATTTATGCAATTGAGGCTCGAAAGATGAAATTTGACTTTTAAAGTCAGACTTTAAGAAATTCTACAAAAAGCTCTCTCACCTATTTAATTAAACTACAGTGTGTTCTGTTTGGGAGGAAAAATAGACACTTGCACATACATATATATAGTGTTTGTATCAGATAAGAGGCTTGGGGCTGTGAGCCTGTGAATATTGATTTCAGCGAAAAAGAATCAGCACATAGTTTCGTTATAGCATTAAACACCAGTGTTGACTTGAGCATATAATTGTTTCTCAAATAAACAATTCGATATCATGCAAGTAAAGACCAATAAGTTGAGTGATAAAATATTTAGCAAGTAAAATACAAAACTCATTCAAAATTCACTTCACTTTAGAATCACATGGCACAATTGCATCAATTGACAAATGCTTTGTGCATCCCTTAGCGGCTTCGGAAAAAGTAAGCACAAGTACCACCTAAGTTCCAGACGAAAAGTCATATAAAAGCTTTACTTTACAAACCCCAGAAAAATAAATCTCATACAACAACCTATGATGGCAGGAGAGAAATAGTTGACCTCAATATAACCAGCCATATATTCGGTCTCATCTTCAAAAATCAGCAAGATGCAAAAGAAGAAAAATGAAGGAAGAGGAAAAAGAAAGAAAGAAGTAATTAGAACCAACTACCTACTTTACCAATATCTTATATATCATCACAAATCAAAGTACCTCAGAAAATATTTTGTGGAACGAATCAGTTCAAAGGAGATGCCAAAGCAGCAAGTAGCATTTACGGCTTGGCTTCAAGAATAATAGAAGAGTAAGGGGCAATATTATATCTCTCCCTCACGCCTGGAGCGCCTTCTACAACAAAGTCATTCGGAGACTCCAGATTGGTGTCCACCTACAGTTATTCACAAACCTTCATTCAGTAATTGTTGCAAGACTTGTCAAAAGTAGAGGACAACAAGAAAAGAGAGAACAAAATCAATCATGCATCCGTTGACTAAAGGAGATTGGTACAGATGAATATCAGATGCAATTCACTATCTAATGCAAAACAAAGAAAGATTTTTGAAAGAATTACAACAAACTTCAATCATGGCTTCACACCAATTCCATTCAAAATTATACATCTTTCTTTCGTTGTCGTGCAGTACATAAACTACACAAAAATTTAATAACTCAAGAACAGAGAAAATTTAGAAGATCATTTGTGACTTCTGGAGCCAACAAAGAGCATATTTCAAGGGGTCTTATATGGTACTTCACCTCAATTAAACTCTAGGTGAAGACAGTTCAAAGCATTTTCCGTCGCTCCTAGAGCCAACAAAGATGTTGACTTAGTCGAATTAACTGAAGTATAACAATGTAGGAAAGAAGCATGACACAGCCATATCAATAGTGATTTGAGCTTCTAAAAACTCCAAACAATTAGTCAAAAGATTGGGGAATTTGTGATTTATTTAAGGCAGTCAACAAATTGTTTAATCAGGATTTTCATTCCCAAATTGCACATGAAACGACGCGATGGAAACTGAGACACTAAACTGGATCAAGTTAATATATTATTGACATGTACAACCAGAACAAGATTAAACTTCGTTATATTGTTTTCCTCCTCATGATGAATGAGCAAGTAAAAGACAAGTAATCTAGACAGGGAAAACAGTATAGTCGTTGGTTGGGTATGAAAGTAGATGAAAAAGTAAGGATAAAAATTGAAGCCAATTTCTGGCACAGAAACACAGGCACACTTTAATATGCCAATGCCAGAGAACAGTCTGCATGAATCAATTTGCACAATATGGGAGTTGAGCATAATATTGAAGCATATAATATACGAATTTTCAACTACGAAGTCTGTCGATAATTCTGGAAGTTTCAAGCCCAGCATGTTTTGCCATCAGAAAGAAAGGGTCATAGTAGAATTTTAAAACTAACCACTCGAAACCACTGTCTTCCTTGTGATGGGGAGGGTATAACAGCTTCAACAAAGTAGTCATGTGCGTTGAATGCCACGTATATATCACCTCCATTTTCTTCATGAAGCCTGAAAAATCATAATTCTTTGAGAGAGAGAGAGAGAGAGAGAGAGAGAGGGGGGGGGGGATTAGCTACATGTGACTTTCCAAGTTTGTTGGGGTGGTTTTACCAAGTTGGCACCCTTGTTTAACTTAACCCCCTTAATTGTTGTCATCTGGTAAATCTTCCAAAAACTTGGGAACCTGGCTTTAGCCCTCCATCTAAACGGTCTTGTTAGCGTCAAACTTTTCCTCCTCCATGAGAGTGCAATTTTATTAACAGATGTGCTAGAACGTCACACTCCCGTCCTGGTTAATATGGCCATTCCTTAACACTGAAGGAATTCTTGAAACACTCAAACATGTGGCACCTCAACATGTTTTTCATCCACAAGTTGTTTCTCCGTAGTGGATATTCGATCCCATTTTCTCAGTTTTACTATCATTTGTTGGCCGGTTTCTATTTGAACTTTTTCAAAGTGATCCCATTATTTTTTATCAATTTCAGGAGAAACTATTGGATAAGAAGGTAAATATGTTCATTCAGATATTCTAATGTAGGTGTAACCAATTTTCCTCAGATTTATTAATGGACAACCAAAGAGATACATAGAAATCCATACAATTGCATTTCCAATTCTTGCTTATTTCTAGAGATGCGCTGACAACAAATTACCTGCCTACCCAATGAAGAAAAATAGGATTCTTCCACAGCAGTACAATGGGATTTAGGCTTTTTAAGATGCATGGGAGCAGGGTTTAACATGAAAAAGTATTACTGCTTCTATAAGATATTGGATGTAAGCGGAAAAGGTAGAAGTCAATCCTTTCTACTTTCCCGCATGATCTATATCTTGAAAGTCCTGATGTGATACGTTGGAGGAGGGCCAAAGCTCTGATTTGGTCCACTACCGTGGGGATTCTCAAGGGAGGATCCACCCATATGAAGCTATTGGCGGCCTGCTCTTCCTTGCGACAAATGCAGTTCTAGCCCTTCGGGTTTTAACCAAAAGAAAGAAAAGAAACAAGTGGACTGCCAATTCAAATTATCCCATTATACAATGATTCGTGGTTTTTACTCAGAGAATGACACGGTAAGTTGGGATTTCTGAAGTATCATGGTTCTATAATATGAGATGCGAATTAACAAATGTCCTCAAAACTTCTGATGCGCATAAAATAGATTAGGAACTAATGAAAGTAGAATTTCATGGTGCAACTAGTGCAAGAAAACAATAATAACTTGGCAAAGATTAGATTAGTAGAGGACATTTGTGTTATATAAATTCAAATGAAGTCTTCCTTACGTAAATGCCAGGAATTTACTCTCGCAGTTCTCCCAGTTGTCCTCATGCCATGTCACCTCATTCTGAATTAAAAGGTATATCGAATTAGTCTCAATCAGGGCATTGTAAACAACAACAAACTAAGCCTTAATCCCACTATGCGGGGTCGGCAATCAGGGCATTGTAAGTTGAAAATGGAATTACAATCAGCAAAAGCATATACTCGCACGAAAAGCTTATATTTTAACTCATCACAGCTGCAACCTTATATGAAAAACTTTAATCTAGGCCCCTAAATGGGGTTTTTTTTACTATTGAAATGTGTATTGAGTGATTCTAAAAGATAGATACTTGCTAGATCAAGTTCAAGGCAACATAAAATGTAATGCAGATCGTTTTACACAACTTATTCTGTTGATTTAGTGGGCTAGGTTAAATAATTAGTTGCGATGTAATTTAATTATTAGTTGGGATCTTATTTAATTATTCAGTTTAGGTTTTAGATTACATGAGCTTGAAGCCCGTATGTTAAGGTAGTATTTAAGTAGGGAATTAGTATTGTGTTAGGACACTTTTGACAGATTTGAATTTTTGCGGCTATAGCTGGGACAGGATTTTTCCTGGGAAAAGATTTGCGTTATTTTTCTTTCATCAGTATTAAATCTTTACATCCTCGACTCTATCAAATGGTCCGACCTGCGGATCTCAATTCATGCCCATCACATGTATGGATTCATGCATTGATACAATAGAGAAGGGTGTTGAGAAGTTGCGGGTGGAGATCGCCAAAATCCATTTGAAATTTTCAAAATTGGATCGAATTGAAGAATTACTGGAGACTTTGTTGCAAGAAGGATAGTCTAGCGTTGCCGGTGCTGATTCAACATCCTTGCTCCCTGTGAATCAACTGGTTTTGCATGACAATAATCAAGAACTCGACGACGACAATGAATCAGCTCCCGCTCCTCCGGCTAGTTGTGCGCAGCCGGTTGCACGGCTAGGCGAGGCCACATTTTTGGAAGCTCGAAAAATCCATGTCATTTTACACAACTTATTCTGTTTATTTAGTCGGCTAGGTTAAATAATTAGTTGAGATGTAATTTAATTATTAGTTGGGATTTTATTTCATTATTCAGTTTAGGCTTTAGTTTACAAGGGCTCGAAGACCGTAGGTTAAGGTAGTATTTAATTAAGGAATTATTATTGTGTTAGGACACTTTTGACATATTTGAATTTTTGCGGCTATAGCTGGGATGGGATTTTTCCTCGGAAAAGATCTACATTATTTTTCGTTCATCAGTATTACATTGTTTATGAATCTTTACATCATTGAGTCAATTAAAATTAATAAGGTTTGTTATGGCCAAATCTATATGTGAAATAATGTGGATATATCAACTTTTCAGCTAAGTGCAATGGCCCCGACCCCCCTTTTTTATTTTTTCGCTTAATTTCATTGAGAAATAAAAAATTAAAAATTTTAAGTTATAGATTATGTAATTTTATCAATTTTGTGTGTCGGCCCACCCTAATTTCGTGTACCAGCCCACCCCACTTTCATGGGTTGGCTACGCCATTAGCGAAGTGGGTTTTACGGTTTCACTGCCAGTTAAGTTGTGGTGTGACAACCAAGTTGCGCTTTACATTGCATCCAATCCGATATTTTAGTGATCGAACCAAACATAATGAGATTAATTGTCACTTCGTTCGCGAAAAGATTTAGTAAGGTTTAATTTCTACACGTTATGTGCGGAGAGCAATTGGAAGATATTTTCACAAAGGCACTTAATGGAGTTAGGGAATCACCTTTGTAACAAGGTGGGCATGATTAATATCTATGCTCTAGCTTGAGGAGGAGTGTTACAAGATTATAGGCTAAATTAGTGTTACAAGATTATAGGCTTAATTAATGTAGATGATTGTGTGTAGGAATATAATTACCTTCTTTCCTAATATAGGGTTTCTCATTTATATTGGTAGATACCTACACAAAGTTGAACACATAAATTGTTCCATCTTTTTCTCTCTAATTACAATATCAATCAGGTATGAAGAAGACACCACATTTATTTTAGGATGTAGGAAGTAATAGCCGGTCATGTTGACACTGCTGGTAAGCGAACCAAAAAGAAATTACACAGCCTCTTCAAAAGGTTGTATTCATGCTAAAAAAATGTCTCGCATATTCAGAGAAGATTTTGAATTTCTTATGCCGAATTTATCCTCCAACTAGGTATTTGCACTCAACATTCAGAAAAAGTAACACGGAGTTGATAACTGGAAAATTCTTGTCCATAGAAAACAGACAAGTCATGTACCAAACTGATAAAAATTCTACCTTGTCAAGGAAATTTTCTCTTGTGAAGACATGATGACTCCGTCTGAACTTTATCATCTCCGAGAAAAACCTGAATAGATTCTTCTTCTTGTCTTTCAGCTGTCATTAAATTTTGATCTCGTCTTACAAACTTATCAGATATATATAGAGAAGTGAAGTAAAATCAAATTAGTACATACTTGTCCCCACTGGAAATGATTAAGAGCATTATCATGTCCATAGCTGTTATTATTTCCATAACGGGTATGACCATATTCATCCCCATTAGCATCATAGGAGTTCCCTAAGAACAAAGGACAAAACATATGCTAACATCAATAGATCAATACAGTATAAAGTTCACGTTTTAGATTTTACAGAAACTATTGCCACAAACAGAAATAAGTCAGATTTGGATATCTTGCTCTCATTTCAACAGAAAATCACGATGGATTTCAAAAAAGGGAACTGTTTATGGTCATTGCAGTGTGAGGATGAACATGCATAAAGTCCAAGTCTCTGTTAATTGACAGAAAGCACAAAGATTTAGCAGAAAGAGAAAGACGCTAGAATTGAAATACCTTACAGCTACAGATGGCTTAAAGGAAAACATTTTTTAACTGTACACAGGAAAAGAATGCCTTCCAACGTAAAAGATGAGACTAACAAAGTGAACAATTATGGTGCACTTGCCAAACTCAAGAGTTTTTGATTATGATAGGAAAATAGAGTTTAGAGACTGTTCCGTTATAAAGAAATGAGAGCACACAAGAAAAGAAATGCCAATTTTTAATTTATGTATTGAGTGGAAACCTAAGTATCAGTTCTCAATCCCTACTCTCTCTTGTTTGCCCATAACAAAAACTATTACAAATAAAAGAAAATGTCTAATCTGGATATAGATTTGTAGAAGAAAAATTTAAAGCATAGAGCATCTACAAAATTAAAGTGTGCACAATATTCAAAATTAAAGTTGATCAACAAAGTTTCAGGGCAAATCCTATGAACCTAAGAGTCATCTACCCATATAATCTTTAAAACAAGGAAAATTTCCTGACGCATTCAGAATGGTTTTTTTACATATATTAGATAAGCATGCTGGACCATACATTTTCCATAATCTCATCAGAGACTCGCTTTCTGTCATTTTAAAGATAGAACCAAACATCTCTCCCAGACATTGAATGCTCTAGAATATGTAATTCAAGGAGCAGAACTTGAATAATATAGGGCATTTGGAATAATGCATACACGATGAGGAATGGGATTAGCAATTTTAGGTGATCCATATGCGCTTTGTTGAAACAACCAAAGCCTGCTTCATTGGCAATGGAGTTACACGAGTATAGGTGGTGTCATTTTCTGGAGCCTTCTTGTTTTCGGTCTGATAGGATATATTTTCTTGCCTCCTTATATACACACGAACAGATTGAGACCATCTTAGGAAACTATCTTCATGCAGGCGAATATTCGTAATCCAGATCAAGTGTCACGAGGAAAGGGTTTATAGCGTGTATCTAGGTGTTTTCAAAGGATTAACAGGTTCTGGTCAATATGCATATGGAATTTTTACATGCCTGAGAGTTATTAAAGCAGAAAGTTAAACGGTTAAGAGAAAAAAGATTTGACATGCTTGAGAGTTATTAAAGCAGAAAATTAAATGGCTAAGAGAAAAACAGCTACGTATTCGGTTCTGGTACCATTAAACAAAGATAATTATTTGTACCATTGAAACAAGATAATTATTTGAAACAATTGTTTATTGGCTCTTTTACTTCACACAGCTATACGCATTTCCTTCTTATAGGAAAGGCTAATGAACAATGCAATCCAGCTAATTCCCACAATTTGCATAGTTAACTAATCACAGAATACATACTCAAACTATCAAATTCCCAAAATTACAGGTATAGAATTTGGTCAAACCACAACTGAGTTTTAACATGTATTTAACTACTATCTAGTGTCTTTCCAGTTATTTGTTAGACAATGAACATTTAGCTCCTGCTAGACAGCAACTCACTCAAAAAGTTCTTAAATATTTACAAGTTCGAATTATCTAAACATATAGATAGTATTTCTTTGGAAGAACAGGAACAAAGATTTAGTTTGATATACCTGTACCTACATGGCATCAATAGAAAATTCATCACTTTTTATTTATAATTCCAAAACTGAATAGCTCGCATATAAGCTTGCCTTCAAGCTTTAGTTTCAAATGCAGCTTATTGTAGTAGCTTCTCATTCGGAACACATTGTGCGGCTTTTCAATTATAATAGCCAAAAGGGAGGGGGAGAAGAAGAATGAAAAACATGACATTCCTCCTAAAATATATTTGCAAGGTTTTTCCTCATTCACAGTTATCTATGTCAAACCTAAAGTTTAATTCCTTATGGAAAAGCATATCAAGAGATCATCAAAATATTAGTTTTGGTCCAATCTTAAAGCTAAATAGTTCCTGCAACTGAAGAAATTAAAAACTAATTGGAAGGAAAAGTGTTTTAACAAAAGAATGTGCAGCATCAAACAACTAAATACCTTTCACGTAGACCTCTGCTGTGAAATATTATACAAGAATAAACTAACTACATATAAAAATTACTTGTGATGATTCTATAAGAAACAAAGCACACATCAAATTTGGAGTATTTGATACATCTTTACACAAGTTACCTGGGATATCATTAGAGCCACATGGAAATTCTTCATTTGCCGCAAACGCAGTGCCTTAACAAATGTATCTTGAGTTTCTCCTGATACGAACACAATAAGTTGTTGAGAATCAAAATCAATCAAAATTGATTTGTTGAGGTAGTCAAAATCAACCAAATTTGAATTTTTAAGATGACAAAATATTTCATTCGATGTAAAATGATATGAGTGATTTCTTTCTATGTATGTATTTTTTCACATGTTTATTACACCTATATATATAGGTGATGTTACTATTGTGAAGATAATACATAAATGAAACTCTTATAGCTCTTTGGGAATTTTGTTCGTGGATGTAGGCCAACCACATTTATTTCTTTGCTTTCTTTTTCTCTCTCTTCAAAATTCAACTTGGTATCAGAGCATGTTTGGATCAGGCAAATTCCTTCGTTTTTTTTTGTGCAGCATTCAGTGTTACAAGTTAATTTGGTTGCAGCCTTCATTGCTGCAAGATAATTTATTTGCAACCTTCAAGGCTGCATTGTTTAACGCAACAACTATCATTTTCTGATCTTTGACATGGATTAAGAATCTTAAAATGTGCCAACCATGATGTTATTTTATGCTATCACAGGAGTGCAACTCTCAATCATGCAATTTCCATTGTTCAAGTTGAACACTCCAACAAAAAAAATTCGTGATCAGCTTGCAGGGAAGTGCTAGGAATCAAAACCAATCCAAATTGATTTGTTGAGATAGTCAAAATCAATCAAAATTGATTGTTAAGATGGCAAAATATTCATTTGATGTAAATTGAAATGAGTGATATCTTTCTACATATGTATTTTTTCACATGTCTATTACACCTATATATAGGTGATATTATAATTGTGAGTGTAACTCTTTATAGCCCTTTGGGCATTTTGTTCGTGGATGTAGGCCATTAATGGACAAGCCACATTTATTTATTTGCTTTTTTTTCTCTCTCTTCAAAATTCAACTAAAGTATTCTAAATCCAAGAATTAGGTGTACAAAAACAGATATGATCATATAACTGTTAATGTTAAGGAAACCTGCGAATGTTTCAAAATTTGGCGACAAAAAGCCCTTATTGTTGGGGTCTGGGGGTATGGGTTTTAAATGAAAAGACAAACATATCCCTGAAGCAGTAAGTATCACAGATGTGTAAGATCAAAACAAGCTCAACCTGAAATTCACTGTCAAAAGACATTTTACTGTGAAAGGGTTATAGCCTTCTCACCAAAACAACCTCATAGAAGATGGAGCAAGTGGTCAACTACACAATTTGTAAAATCTATTAAAACTCAGATAGACATGAGAACATCGATAGTCTGAATTCATATCTTCAAAAGACCCAAGTATTTTCATTATACAGAGTAAGTTGCAGTGGAAATGCATGAGACACAAACCCATGCAAAAAACAGTTCAAAATACTGTGTTTATTTCGTTCTGATTGTTTTCTCTTTAGAGCACCTCATAATTATTTCTCACCATCAACAAGGGTACGATCTTCACCAATTAGTTAAGGCTGAGGTGATGAGTCAACCTTGACAGCAAAAAATAGAACTCGGTTGAGAGAAAGATAGGGAGAGGAAGAAAGAACACAGATTTTAGAGAGAGTGAAATTTTTATAATTCTTGTTGGAGAATTGCAGCTGCAAATTAGGATCAATACTAACAGTATGGGTGAATACAACCTATCCAAAAGGTGTGAGTTACAGCTGTGCCCTCATTGAACTAATTTCTGTAACTGACTCCACTGCACCATTTCTATTCAGGCCCCAAAGTGTACTTTAAGTAACTAATCTCGCATTTTAGGTGATTAAGTTTACTGGGGGACTTGAATTTGTCATGTGAAATAAAATTTGCAGGCATTTTCGTCCTAAAGAAATAATAACAAACAAAACTTTCAGCGAAGTTAGAACCATGCTATTTCCCAACATAGCATACTTTCAGTGTCATTCATACACCCTCAACTGGAGTTGGTTGTAGTGGAAGAGCTTTGTGGGGATTTTCAAGTCTTCCACTCAAATCGAGATAAATGTAGAATATCCAGCCGATAAGCTACGTTTTCCACTCTCGTATGAATTTGGAAAGCAGACATTGTATGAGAGATATTTTGGGAGTCTCTGGTTGCAAATGAAATATGTGCTAAATCTCCCACTCCTAAATCTACACCAGATTTTTATCACTTCCTACCTTCTTCTAAGTTCTAACCCATTCGGGTGTTTCTTGTAGGCTGATGAATTTACACCAACCCCTCCATTCTCGTTACCTGATGAAAATATCATCTTGTGAGGGCCTTTTGTAGGGAACTACACTTCTAGTACATAAAGATTTCCCCTTGCTGTACCAACTAAAGTTTTTTCGTAATTCAATCAAATATAAAAACATTTATCAAATTTCTAGTTGCGAATAAGAAAAAAACGCAAATAAATACAGATGAAATCAACTACCGACTTATTTGTTAGCTGAAAGACTTCATAATAACTTTAACTAAGTTGAAGCCGAATTCCACATACACGTTCAAGAAGGCAATCGCAGAACTTCAGGTATACCATAAGATTATTGACGAGGAAAGATATCATGAACAGAATAACAACTGATTTGTGGGAAACTAGATCAGTACCGCTACAACACCACCAGTAAAATATCTTAGCAAAAGGGTAATAATTTGGAGTTCAATTCTTCCCTCCTTTATTTGAAGATTGAAAGAATCAGGATTCAGTTTGTGAAATTGCATTCCATGAGTTCCACAGAAATTTTGAAATGTCATTTAATTTCTATCTTATTAGGATGTGTTCCTAAAGTAAAAAATAACAAATGTCATGATGATATGATGTTGGAAATAAAGAAATTCTCCAATTGGTATCAGATTGCTTAAACAATTAGCTTGAAAGTGCAACATTAAAACATCACATAGTAAGTGCAAAAGATCATTTATGTGCACTAGATACCACGGAAATGTGATGGTGAAAAAATTTCTAGTCAGAATTAGTGCAAAAATAAGGAAATTCAGATATTGAACCCAGACCTACCTTCAAAACCACAGTTCCAGCTAAAATTGTCATTGCTTCCATCATTTCCACCTTCACCATTGGCATCATTGTGCTAATGTTTCAGCAGAGGGAGACAGTAAATACAGTGTTGATACTGAAATCGACAAATTTGATCTGGAAACCACAATGGCATGTGATACCTTAAAATTGTACGAGACAAGGTCATATAGCGTAAATCCATCATGAGCAATTACAAAATTGATACCATGATATGGCTTGCGTTTATTGACCTAGAGAGAAAGAGAACCTTAAAGTTATTTGATTGTACAATCACAGAATATTTCAATGAATAAAGTCATTTCACGATTCAAGCAACCTATAAAACATACATCCTGAACTGATCAGAACTCATATTATCATTTAGCTAAAAGAAACTAGTTACACAATGAGAAGAAAAAAAGACTGGTCACTGATAGTTGTGGTATATGGAACCAACAAAACCCAAATATGTGCCACTATATATGTTAGGCAAAAAAGTCAGAGAAAGAATGCAACTTAGTTAGCAAAGTGAAAAAACCTATAGTTCTGCAAGTATTTGTTCTCCATTGTGAAAAGACATGTATGGCATAATTAATAAATGGGACAAAAAACAATTTCCATCCGAACTATGGTGTGTTTTACACTTTACCATCTAAACTTTTTTTCCTTTCCCCAACCCATGTAAATTTCCATCATCATCATCAACTGCACCTTATCCCACTATGTGGGGTCGGTGGTGTGAAGTTTATAGTGTCAATTAATTGTCTAAAATTAGTTAACACTACAAATTCACACAAAAAGCAAAGTGGCAAAGTATTATGCTGGATGTCCTTCCTGACGCAACCTTCATACGAAGGAGAAATGAGATGAAATTCCAAAATCATCAGCATCATAGTTTTTTCCACTTGCATGGAAAATACGATGAGACGGCGATGAGTTGAGATAATTGCTCTAGTAATATTCCATTACATGATTGATATTGTAAAATCAACATGTAGGTCATGGAACATGACCATAACCCATGTAAATTTCCATCTGTTTTTTTTTTTTTTTTTTTTTGTGATAAGAAACAAGAAATCTTATTGAAGGCAATCAGTACAAGATGTAAAGGGTCGTGAGGTCCCAATACAAGCAAAATCTATAACACACACCTCAATCTCTAACAATATCAGAAACAGACGGACTCTTAGACTCCTTATCACTTGAGACCCACCAAGCTACTCTAAACTTAACTCTGTACCACACCTCCTCTAAAGGTTACTCTCTATCTTCAAAGATTCTTCTGTTTCTTTTTAATCATAAAGACCAAAACATCACATGAACTATTACATTCCAAAAAACATTACCCCTCGTACTATTAATAATAATACCTTTCTATATTTATCTCCAAAGGAAATTTGTATAAATCCAAGTGGTATGAAAATTACTATTTATTATTATTTTTTACATGGTAATAGAGAAGTAGTGCTTGAATTTTCTGCAAAAAATAGCATTTCCCTGGCCTTTATAGTCATTTCGTATTAAACGACCTTCATCGTCATTTGTTGCTGGTCTAGTTAGTCCTTAATCATTATGTCCAATATTGTTGAAAACATCACATTACAATTTTAAGAAACACCGATATGCAGGTGACTCATTCAACTAGAGAACAGATTCAAGCAGCCTAGTCGCTGAAATGGGAAACTTATTGAAGTGGTCATAGCTGGTTCGAGTTTGCTCAAATGAAAGGGAAACTCAACCATCTTTAGGGGTCAGGTCCGAAACAGGGATATCCTAAATTTGAAGGATGGTGTGAGGAAAATTCTGTGATTATGTCATGGTTGGTTGGATCCAGACGCTAGAGGTTAGTGACATGTTTCTTCCTACAACCATGGATATTTGGGATTCCGTCCAGCAAACCTCCAGAGTCAGTGACACTGCTTGTGTGTAGAACCTCAAGGTGAAAAACCATGTGTTGAATTTTGACGAGAGAAAGAAAAAGACAGATACATAAAAGATATGGAAGAAAAACGTTTCCACTATTTGTAATTCTTTAAGGTTGTTTGCAAGACCTTTGTTGTGGTTGTTTGTCCTTTCATTCCATTCACCTTTATTTTATTTTATGAGTGAATAGTGGTGAATTACTTTTAAAAGTGAAAGTTGGATGTGTAGAAAAAAAGTAATGTTTGTTGTCGTATGATGGAGAATCTTTTAGAAATGTTGATTGTTTGTAGAAATAATAGTATAAAATATAATGCAAGACAAATTGAAAAAAAAAATGAAAAATTGAACCAAAAATAGGCAATACGGATCTCATTTTATAACTTTTGCTACCAAGATTAAGAGAAAAATAATAAAAATGGTGATAAATTAAAGAAATTACCGAATTGTTTTATATGTATTTGAGGGAGAGAGGGAAAGAAATATTATGGTTGGGTACTGGGAAGTGAGAGAAAGAGAAAAATGAGTTAATTTTGGAGAGAAATGAGATTTTTTTTTTAAATATCATTCTTTCCTCAAACAATCACACATCCCACAATTTTTTTACTCAAAAATGAAAATTTGGGGAAAAATCACAAGCAATCGCAACCAAGCATCCTCTTCTTTCTTTGGACTATGCAATACCATCCTTCGAATTATTCTTTTGCTAATTTCATATATGACATATACACAGAATTTGGATGAGACCTACTGGCCGAAAATGGAATCCTCTACTAGTGCCCAATTAATAAATTATTTACCTTTTGAAAAAAATGATGAGACCTTTCAAAGTTCATTATTGAACAGTAAATAATAACAAAACTAATTATAATTGTAGAGATCATCCATTAGAAAAGGAAAAGACATCGTCTTGCATAATCAAACCACAGGGGGATCAACCAAGCAAAATCACACGCAAGGAAGATCTGGAAACGGCGTACCAAGTTCTTAGCCCAATGACACTTATTACACGATTGATCTAAGGAGCACAACTAGGGCCGACCCTCACCTTTTGGGGGCCATGGCAAAAAGAAAAAAAAGCTAAAATAAGAATATTACACAAACAATTTTTCATTTTTCACCATCGAAAGTATTGAAACTTGAAAGAATGCACCACTTGCAAACATACAAGCAAACATAAATATCAAATAATTTTTTAAAAATCTAGATCTTCTAGCATTTTTAGAAGCAAAATCATCACTAAGGTAATCAAAATCAAGTTTTCCCAACATCTTATTCTCAATGCATAAAACTGCTAACCCAATTATTCTTTCTTGGGACATAATTGAACGCAAGCATGACTTTATCAATTTTGATTTTGAAAAAAACTTCATTCCATTGAGAGATCTTTGAGAGATCGTTGTTGCGGTCTAGTTGTATGAGAGAGAAAAAAGTAGAAGATAATCCTAGAGATTGAAGAAGATATTGGATGATATTCCTACTTTTTAAAATTTTTTGGAAATCATTTTTTTTTCCAAAAAGATATTATATGGGCCTCAATCTAAGCAATTTTTTTGATGGTCAAACTAATATTTTCTTTTACAAAATTTACAAATATAACACATTATATATCTACTTATAGACATACTTATATATAAATATGGGGCCCTAAAAATTGGGGGCCCTTGGCCATCGCCCCCCTAAGGATCGGCCCTGAGCACAACCACCACAACATTAGATGGCATGGATGACAAGTAAAAGCAAATTTCATTACACTTAAGTAACACTTACTCGGTAAAGATCAGCAGAACCAGCAATCCTAGTCGCTAAGCTTCCTTTCATACCAGTGTCACCCTAAGTTGAAATTAAACCCAAGGATATGAGAATGATAAAGAAAGATAATGATTACGAGAGCATTATAATGTATTAATATTTCTCATATCAATTTCCAATTTGACCAATTAAACAATTGAAGAATGAAATAAATACTTCATTGTCAATCCCACTCACTTGGTGAAGCAAATAACTGAAGAAAACTCTACATAAGATTTTAGTAAAACCAAGTTCATTAAGTAGGAAAATGAGTCGCATAATAAACATGACCCTCATCCATATACGGACATATAATTATGACGAAGTCAGAGAAAAAGATACTCAACCATTATTGATTTCAACTAATCTTTCAAACAAGAATTAGCCCATAATAAGAAACATAAAAAAATGTTGTCCTAAAACCAGTCGAATTAAAAAAAGACAATGAAACTTCAGTTATTCCTATTGATCCATGTTGATCATGTGATAGCCACCACAAAGAGTATATTCAAAACCTTAATCTGTCAGCTAATTCCAAACCACAATATTCTGCACAAATAGCTTGACATAATTATCCTAAGAACAAAACCCCACAGATTCTTTCTGTGATACTAATCCAGTATGTCCAAAGAAAAAGTCAAATCATGCTAATTATTTAATATATGTACCCTCCTCAAACTTTCAGCTAATTCCAAACCACAATATTCCGCACAATTACATAATTTTCCCAAGAACAAAACCCCACAGATTGCAAAGAACTATCAGTGATACTAATCCAGTATATCCAAAGAAAAAGTAAATAGCGTGAAAGTCCCAATTATTTAGGAGATTTGAGTTTAATTAATTATTAAATATATGTACCCTCCCCAATCATGCAGTTTTTACTATTAATGCAACTATAACAATTCATTATTTATTATTTTGGAAATGAGGTACCAATTAAATTTCAACTTAATCATCTCATCTGAGAGTTTCTCCAACTGCAGCACCTTTATAAATCTTCTAATGTCATCACGGTAAATCCCATTCCATTCAGCCCACCTGTAAGCCAAAGAAATCCATATGTTTATGTTTTTGTTGATAAGTGTTTATGTACTCAAAGGAACATACTAATAACCAGTTAAGAGAGAAGAAACAGAAGAATCAAATGGTCAGAAGTTGATGGCTTGTCTAAGCTCTAAAATATGCAGTGCACATTATTGCTTGTTAAGGTTCCAAAGTATATTTTGTCCAGACGCTAGTCGCAAATAAGCATGCAATATATGCAATCCACAACAGCCCAAAAAAGTTTCCCATTTATATGTGTGTGTGTGTGTGGAAATAGTATATAATTTCATAACAAGAATAAAAAGATGAGAGACGATAAGGAATTTATCCACCAAGAGTTCTCCAATTAGGACCAAAAATAGAACACCAACTAACTAAATGATGTTAAATTAGCCACCCAAATAACACATCGACAACCAAGCTCAAGATTAGGATTAAGTTAACATGCTAGAGGACTCTTATGTCAACGATTTCAATATCTCAAGAAATCTCAAGGCAGGCCAACAAAAATAACAAAGCAGAACAAATGCACAAAATTAGTTTACAGGCACAACACTTTCGATCTGTATATTTTGCTGCAGCTAATGCAATATATGATACTCCATTTTTCAATTTGCTGCATCTTTGTGCTAGTTTCCAGTCAAATGCACAAAAAAGGGAAGCACTGCAGAGATTACCGATCCCAGTTTGGAAATTTTCCAACAAGATATAGGCCTCCACAATCCCAAGGTTCTGCGATGATCTTACATCTTGACAGGATGCTGTCTTTGGCAATTGCCTGCACCATTTAAGCACTCAACACCAGACATGCAGAAAATTAAAGGGAGAAATATCTATCATTCCTCTTAATTGTGTCAAATTTCAAAATGATAACATTGTCCTGTAGTGATCATCAGAATTATTTACCATTTTTCTTTGGTATTGGGAGGGATGGCAACTAAGTAGTGAGATCAGACTAGTGAAATAAATAAAGCAAAGCAAAAGATAAGGAAGCTTATTTAATGTTGTTCGTCAATCACAAATTCACATTTTTTAGAGAACATCAGAGTTCTTCTGTAAAATATCAACATAAATCTGATGGATAGTTACAAAAACCACCCTTGGTTTATCCTAATTACCCAAAAAAAAATTCAGTTGTCAAAATTACAAATATCCCTGAAATTATTACAAACACTGTGTGGTTTGTATTTGCTTAACAAATACCTCCCCCCCTTACAGGTTGCAATTTGTAAAGTAGAAAAAATATCACGGGGGTATTTGTAAGTTTGAAAGATAGCTAACCTCAATGGTATTTTTGTAATTATCCCTAAATTAGATAAAGAATAATAAGAAATCTAGCAGCAACATGTGAGAGAATGTAGACAAATATTGAAAATGCTGTAAGCTTGATTCTGTTCGAACTAACCTCACCAAGTGGAGCCAACTCAAACAAACTTTAACTGTTTTGTAGAGCATGTAAAAGAAATGCTGAAGTTCATAAACAATAAAAGTGACCAAAACTTTAACTTCCCAATTCAGTTTTCATTGAATAAACTGATCAACATCTCAAGCAAAAATGGCCAGCCTCTCAGCCATGGTTTCTATGTGCATTTTGGTTTTGTAGTTCAATTGTATTTCAACTAAATAAAATGAAGCCAGAACAAAGCAACAGAGCCTCACTAAAGAACACGGCTATAGAATTTCTCATTGATTGCATAAATTCGATAGAACTACATAAGAGTTTATGATGACTTATGATCTTAGCATCAATTTCAGGGATCCAAACAACCAAGCTTCAGACCTCCATTTAAAGCTAGTGGGCATGTGACTAGTGTTTAGGATACATTGATTATTGACATGTACTACATTATATATATATATAACCGTAAATGTGCCTGAAAAAATATTGCGTGTGCATAGACAAAGAATATAAATGTCCGTAGTTCAAATATTTAGATTTTCTTCGCTACTATTTTCGAACATCTTTTGCACGTAAATATTGTCTAATTTTCCTAAGTGTCATACGCATTTTGCAGTCCACAAGTCAATACATATAGTGAGGAGGTGACATGAAACATCAACAGAATGTCAGAGATGGCCTTGACCTATACAAAGGAGACAAAGATTCAGTGGTGAGTAAGATTAAAAACTTTGACGTCACCTTGTCAAGAGAATCTATATTAGACCATATAAAGAATAGGGCGTCAAGGTTAATTGGGGTTTAGGCATTCCAGTGGTGAGATTTTGGAAGTCTGGAGCCTACCTAGGATGTCTTTTTGTTTAGATCTTGCCATCAACTAGACATAAAATTCAACTTAAAGGATATCATTAAAAATGTCCACAGACTCCTTTAACCCCATATCTAATTTCACTATAAAGCAGGCTGGCACTGATTTACTTAATATAGGGTTACATTGCACGGTGGCGGTAAATGAGGTAAAGCACATGAGTAAGGAGTGCATGTTTCAACACAGTTGCAACTAGTTGATTCGATACAAAATTCCCAAGGACAAAGTCAAACTTTGGACCTTCAGATCCCAGAAATTTTGTTTATAAAGAAGGATTTAGTCTTCCTGTCAATCCATAAGAATGCTGATAGGGATTAAAAGGAGAGAGAGAGTGGAGCTTCTGATGGAGACTTACTCATGATCATTTTTGTATAACATCAACATAAGAAGATTTGAAGGCAATCCTGCCTAAATATTGAATTTACAGATTAGAAGTTGTTCATAATGAAATTCCTCTACATAGATCTATGAGAACTAGGATCATGGAGTTGACCATGAAATTTAAGTCTTCGCTAGCTAATTCTCTGCAATTTTCCTTCTTAACTGTCAATCCGAGTCTAGGGAAGGTTCATTGCTTTAGGCAAGTATCTTTGGGTTCTCATCAATTGGAAATCAGGTATAAGGCCTGCCTAAACAGCATCAGCAAGCCAGTTTTACTGAAAACTTAGTGGGGTGTGAGAGGAGGGAGAAAAAAAAAACATATAGAGGTAGGAGAGGGAGGGAGAGGAGAGAAAAAGACATATACATAGCGGAGTAAAGTTGTCTAATTACGAAAAGTTTTGTCTACTTACCAAAAGTTTTGTCTGATTATCCTTCAAATTACGATTACCCCCTCGAGGCATAACAAATACCCCCTTGAAGTTATTTTCTATTTTACAAATACTCCATCAATAGGTCCAATTTGTAAAATAGAAACAAATTTCGAGGAGTTATTTATAGATTTGATAAATAACTGGGTTTTTTGTAATTAAACTAAACCTCAGGAGTAGTTTTAAACTTTTTATAACCCCCCCAAAAATTTAACAAGGTAATAGCATGTTTCTTTGCATTTGCCCATGACATGTTCAGAAATCATGTCGTAAAAATCCAACTAGTGTGTCAACAGTTACCCTGATCAATGGGGGAGCACTGAGTGGAGAACCATCAGTTCCTCGACAAAGCACACTAGCGAGATCAAAACGGAATCCATCCACATGATACTCAATGACCCTGCAACGAGAGTGGCAATTGAGAAGTGTGAAAATACAATGAGTCAAAATATAAGTGCAATAATAAATATATCCATAGCAGTGGAGAGAAATATACAAGTATCACTGGTTTCATAAACCATTTTATTCCAAAGTTGGACCACAAACATTTAGTCTTCTTAATTTGATGAAACATTGGATCTAGGATCCTTCTTGTTGGGTCCAGTGACAAGGAGATAACTGACTTTTTCCATGCCTTTTAAGAAAAGTACAAGTTCTGACCATCTCAAGTAATTTTTACCAGTCAGTATGTGAGTCGCTTATTGTTTGGTTGACGGTCCACATCTCGGGTTGAGCAATAGTTCCAGCGTGAACATGCACAGAAAGATAGGGGAGAAGATGGAGCCAAACAAAAGGTGGGCAAGGCTAAAGAAGAAAATCGATTCCAATGGTTATGAACCTAATGCTCTCATACCATGAGGGCAATTATATTTATGAATATATTAAGAAAAAGATGACAATACAATGAAGATGGTTAGGCCTCATATAGCTCATTATAACTGTACATTACGGAATATATTACAAAATCCCATGAAAAAGAATATGGCTAACTGAATCTGGAAATAGAAAGTCAGGTATAATTACCCTGAATTAGTTTTATATACTAATTCATGCGGAATTTCCTAAATTCACCTCACACATGCAATTAATGAACAACACGAGCTCTTGTCAAAGTGATGCCAACATGAGAAAATAGAAGTCAAAAAATAGAGCATCATCATTATAGCATCATGTTAACAAATTTAATGATAATGTAATAGCGTGTGATTTTCATCACTTAATTATGGCAGGTAATGTCAGCAGCAAAGATTCATAGAAGACACCTCACCAAGGTTATAGGATCGATGGATCATTAAAGAGAGTAAGAACATACCAGTGCCTCAAGCTGTCAAGTATAAATTCCATGACGACAGGATGGTTGCAATTCAATGTATTACCTAGACATCAAGATTACAGATCAGAGCTATGAACATTATCGTCGACTACATCAGACAAAGGTTTTGCTTCAAGCACATCATTAGTTACCATCACCTAGAGACTCAAAACAATGACTTCAATGGGTAGAGTTTCAAAAAATAAGAGTCATGCAGACAATATCATGGGTGTTATATCTTGCCCTCTCCCATGAATGATTAAGAAATCAAAAAGCCATGCCAATTTTAATTCAATTATGCTGCACAACTTTGATCATGTACAAGAGAGTAATTTGCCAATACCAACCCTGAGTTGAAATACTCGAACTGCCAGCAGAGGTAAGGGCTCTTTAAGTATTTGTCTTCTAGCATCTAATCCTCATTACGCATTGTTATCCGGTGCACATTCACTGTGTTATGCTCTTACCTCATTTTTTCAAAAAAGAAACACACATGAAATTTCTTGATCACCAATTTTCGAAATATAAGTAGAAAGGGAACCTAGTTTAACAGCTGAAGAAATCATTGTAGAGGGTGTTAAAGTCTCCTTATGCATGGTTTGGTCCATTTAGTGGTTTTATAACTTCCTTTTGAATGAAACACTTTCCGTAGACCATTCTTTATTTCACTAACAGACGGTGGTAAAATCCATCATCATGTATATTGATAATATTGTTATCATTAGAGCTGATAGTGCCAGAATCCAAGATTTTAAACCATTCCACATGCACAAATTCAGGCTAAAATTTGGGGCACTTGAGGTATTTGTTGGGCTTGAGGTTGTCAAATCACACAATGTATCACCCTTCTCCAAGGAAGTACACAACTAATCTGCTATTATTCTGCTATCAGACATAAGGTTGTACTGACTGTCCTATTGACAAATATGCTTTTGGGAGATCAAGGTGAATTATCTAGTGGTCTAAAACAATACGAGACTAGTGGGTAAACTAAACTACCTCTCAGTTACTTTAACTGATGTCTCACATCTTCAGTTAATACAGTAAAATGAAACCTTAGTTTGCCACACGCATGTTACTGGTATGCAGTTATGTGGATTTCGAGATACTCAAAGGTTTAGACTATGTATGGTACTTTTTATATAAACTATCACGGACATCCCATGTTGTTGATACACCAATAAGACCATGTAGGGTCCTTATTTAATAGAAAATCTCTCTCACTTCAGGGTATTGCATCTTCATTGGGGATAACTTGCTCTTGGAAGAGCTAGTAGCAAAATGTGGTGTCCAGATCAAGGATTTAGACTGAATATATAGCTAAGACTAACACAATTTGTGAATTGATTCGGTTGAAAACATCCATCATAACTTGGGTATATGCACTCTCAATTGATAAAGCTTTTATGTTCTAATCAGGTAACGATTCTGATGAGGGAATAATTCTATTCAAGCCTATCCGAGAAAGGTACTCGGGCCAAGACTCGAAAAGGCAACCTTGAAGAGTGTTCCGTCTTCGAGAAAGCTCAAATTTACCATGCCAAAGTGCACAGCTAATCTATGCCTGAAAATATTAAACTGATAAATGGCCTCAATTAGGCAATGAGGTAAGACAAATTTAATACAGAACTTCCCCCTAACTTCTACTTTTTCACCTACATACTGACTTAAAGCATCAGGATTGACCGTGCATCCATTTCCAGCAATTCTAACCGTCATTGTGGTTGTATGTATTCTTGAATCACAGGTCATAGCTATGAAAGGCGCAGTTACGCAATTGGCGGTATCTTCAGATTCATATATCGACCCTATTTTTGTGATTACAGCAAGAGTACCAAAGTTTAGCAGTAATATTAAGTAGGAATCTTGCAACAAATTGTTTGTACATCCCATGTGAAACCAATCAACAATTAGCTGATTTGTTCACTAAAGGCACCGAGTGGAATGGGATACAATAGTAACAAGCATGGAGCATATCATACATTCTTCTATTAGGGAGTGACAAAAGGTACATGTAAATTGAACTGGTTTGATTGATATAAATTGAGTATATCAGTGAGTCTAGTAGATTGAGAAATTGAATAACCCTTTGCGTAACAAAGTAGCTGGATAACTTAATCAAATTAGTAAACAATTAGATAATAAATGATAAGAAATCAGATATTGGTCATATGAGAATTAACATTTTCATTGAATTAGAACACACTATAAAGATGACATAAACGAGTGTCATGCATATGCAGGCACAAAGGAGTATAATGATATTGGATTTACCACAACCCGAGAAGTTCAACAACTGGGCGTTGTTGTTTAAGTCTACCATGTAATACACCTACAAAACATTTAGCAGATTACTAAGAGATTGGATTAGTAAGAAAACAGACTTCATCACATAATCATCTAATAAAACAAGGAAGAATGTCCAGAATTCTTGTTCACAACATTAGCACACAGAACTTGAGAGTAAATTTCAACAGAAGGTGGAGTAACGATTATAATGTCTAGAAATGGAGACTCAAAAGACCAAACTTGTAGGGAACCACTTGTAGAATCCCACACTCCTGGCATGGTATTACTATGTTAGTCCGCCCTGGTGAGGACATCAGGGGTTTAGTGTCGATCGCTAGACAGCCAACTTTTCCATATTTAATGAGACATGAACATTCAGCGATTGTTAAAGCCATGAAACAAGAATTGCTTAAACCATTTCAGCAGTTAGTTGGAGAAAGTTTACAAGTGGGTATCGAGGCATGTCCACCATCTTTATGTGTATCCATTTATGCATTAAATATGCACCCAATGGCACCAGTCCAAAAGAGTAAACAAAACCTCCTCCAGTAAATCACTTGAAGCACAGACTCTTTTTTAGAAGCATTTTTCAAGTAAATTCAACCAACCAGAAACATGAACAGATACGGACCATATACCGCATATGGCAAAGAACTAGTCAAGAGATGAAACCATGTAACTTATTCACTTATTATAGAACTGCGAAATCACCTTGTGGTCTATGCCACGAAATGAAGTAATATATGGATTTTCATCATCAGCCTCATTCGTATGATTATAAACAACATCCAAAATGACCTGAAAAAAATTAAAGCAACAGAAGCCAGATCAAGAACTTTAGTTCTATAGTTAGCCATTAATAAAAATTTTGAACTGGAAACCATAAAAGATGAGAAGAATACCTCAATTCCAGCATCATGCAATGCCTTAACCATTTCTTTAAATTCCCGGGAAGCATTACTTGGTCCTCCACCATTACTTGCATATCGACTCATAGGAGCAAAGAAATTTATAGTTGAATAACCCCAGGTATTTATCTTGCATGCAATCACATTTAAGAAACATCAGATATTAATTGATCCGAAAGCACTTGTACTTACAAAAACATAACATACACCATAACCAATAGCGAAAACGGTATGTTTCGTCATATAACTTGGACTACTTGGAGTTTAGTCCGCCAAGTAGTCACCTTTAAATCTCGGTTCAATATCTTTAAAAATTCAGATATTTGGTCCGATTTCTGCCAAACGAAACCAATTTTTCCATAAATTGCTGATTTGGCACTTCCAGGCGCTAAGGTGTCCAAAATTTTGGGGATTTTAGAAATTTTGACGGAAAAATGAGTTGAATGTGTGCTAATGTGGTAATATGTGTGAAAAATAACAATTATTCCCACATGGACAAGTGAGAAATCAAATTAAAGCTACATATTCCCACTAAATCAACATAAATAAATAAAAGAAGAAGATACAAATTAATCCAAAAATATAATTATCCTTCCTCTCCCCCTCGCCATAAACATCAGCCCCTTGCTCTGCACGTCCACCGTAACCACCAGTCATCCAAAGCACCACCACCCACCAGCATTATGGTCGCACCACCAACCATAAAACAAACAAACTACCATTCATCCTATCCCTCATTGGCGACGACCCACCCCAACACCGGCGGCACACCAAGCAAACAAATAACCCGTCAGCGGCGACCCACACCAAACAAAAGATCAACCACATTAGCGCTGCGAACCACCCAGCCACACTGCGATCCTCTCCCGCCCACTTTATTCCAGATCTACATCCCCCAAACCCATATCCCTGTCGCCACACAAAATACCAAACTTCTATCATCCCCCAAATGGTTTTTTCATGAAATTAAAGAGAAATTTAAGCTTAATCCATATGAGTTTGAAACTAAATCAGCAAAAAGTAGAGATTTGAAGCTCAAGTCCATCTCTTCGTCTTTTTAATTACAGATCAACAATCTGGGCAATGGAGGGAAAGGGCTGGCCCCAAATTTTTGGACACCTTGGGGCTTTGAAGTGACAAATCAGCAACTTCTGGCGAAATCGGTTTCTTCCAACAGAATCGTACTAAATGTCCGAATTTTTAAAAGATATTGGACCAATATTTAAAGGTGACTACATAGAGGACTAAATCACCAAGTAGTCCAAGTTACCAGACAAAAAAAGTCATTTTCCCTAACCAATATAGACCAATGTCCACATATATACTACACATATATGTAATGCAGACCCCTTTTTAGGTTATTGCTAACTCACAGGGGAAAAAAACTTTATAGACTTAAAAACAAGGGTTATTATAAAAAATACCCTTGAGGTTTAATCAAAATACAAAAAGACTCGGCTATCTTTCATAATTACAAATACTATTTCATATTTGTTTCTGTTTTACAAATTACACCCTCAAGATGGGGTTTTCTGTTAAATAAATACAAACCTCGAGCGGTTGATTTTAATAACTTAAGGGGTATTTGTAATTTTGAAAGATAACTAATTTTTTGTAATTAGGCTAAACCTCAGGGCTAGTTTTGTAATTTATCCTAAAAAGAATCCACAAATTGATATCATTTAGAAGGCCCCAGAGTTAGCTCTATAATCTAACTCACAGCCCACAACTGAAAAGGCACTAAACCAAGCAGATAACACCATGTACTAGCCAAATTACCCAGAACAGAGAATAATAGGTATGCGAATCTGACTTGAAGCAGAATATCCCACAGTAAGCTAACAGCCCTAACTCCTTACACTTTCACAGTCTCTTATGCCAAGAGTAGTGTTTAAGAAATTATGTTCACTAATAAAACTCTATCACATAATCATTTATTTCTGTGCAGCTTTAAGTATCACAGAAACGCACATAGTACAAAGGCACAAAATTGTGTACTTGCTAGCAACAAACATTCATTTCCCCGACTATATGACATAGCACTTGCTTCTTGTCTATGTAGAAAGTACGCATTGAACAATTCACTCATTTGTGCCTTTTGCATTCAAGTATATTGGTTATCATGTTAGTTCGGTGCATATCTAGGTCTTGCATATTTTCCAACACGAATTGTTTCTGTTGAGAATTAGAATCAAATCAGAATGGATTAAATTAAGATTATTGCATGATTCTTGGGATAGCAGAATATTGGATTTTATCTAAATTGATATGGGAGATATTTTTCCATTAATGTATTTTTCTCACCTATATATAGGTGATATTGTAATTCTCAAGATAAGAGAGAAATAAAACTCCTATAGCCCTTTGGGCATTTGTTCGTGGATGTAGGCTAAATGCCGAACCACGTTATTTCTTCGTGTTCTTCTTTCTCTCTTCAAAATCCAACATGGTATCAGAGCCCTAAGGATTAGGGTTTCTGGGAAGCTTTGTGCATCCTTCATTGTTGCAAGTTAATTCGATTGCAGCCTTCATTGTTGCAAGTTATGTTCATAGCAGTCTTCATTGCTGCATGTTAATCCAATTGCAGCCTTCATTGCTACGTTCTTATAATTGCACAACACGCATCCAATGCAACAATTATCATTTTTTGAACTTCAGCATGTTCGTAAAATGTGTCAAACTCAATGAATTCGTTTTCTGCTAATGCTACCACATGGAGGAGTGCAACTCTTACTGCTGTAATTTCCATTGTTCAAGTTGAATACTCCAACAAAAAGTATCATCGTATTCAACTTGCGGGGGAGTGTTGAGAATTAGAATCAAATCAGAATGGATTAAATTAAGATTATTGCATGATTCTTGGGATAGCAGGATATTGGATTTTATCTAAATTGATATAGAAGATATTTTTCCATTAATGTATTTTTCTCACCTATATATAGGTGATATTGTAATTCTCAAGATAAGAGAGAAATAAAACTCTTATAGCCCTTTGGGCATTTGTTCGTGGATGTAGGCTAAATGCCAAACCACGTTATTTCTTCGTGTTCTTCTTTCTCTCTTCAAAATCCAACAGTTTCCATAAATAATCAGACATATCTTGTAGTCAAATCCTTCTAGAGCAATCTATGGAACTTTTCTGAATTTTCACTTCAATTGTTTAAAAAAAGGTTTTTAATGCCACTACTGCATATTAAGCAGGAGAACATGAATCCTACGGAACATACTCAAGAATCCGGAGAAGATGAATATAACTTGCCTCACGTAATAACCCAAATGAAAAGAATTCAAAGAGCCTGCTGATCAAAAATCAAGCTACACATCCACCATATGCATAGCCCAAAAATTTTCAGCATCTAAGCATGGCAGACACACAGAACCTAATCATATGTAAATCGACGCCAAAGAGTGGCTCACAGACAAAGATAATAGAGTTCAACTAGTGCATACAAAGGAGTCAAATTTATACTCACCAAGTGATCTCTTGGATTTGGGCGCCTTTGAAGCTCCATTTCATCAAACTCAAACACAGGCAATAGTTCAACTGCATTGACACCAAGCTCCACAAGATGTGGTATCTTCATAGTGTTTGGGTCCATATATTAAAAAGATAAATATTAGAACCTGAGATATTACATTTTAAGAACAGCACGTGACAGAAAAGACAGTCATCAAGGCAGACTGAAATGGAAGAAAGATATCCTACAAGAAAAAGAAAAAAAAGATAATGGAAAATCTTAAAATACTCCCCAAACCCCTCCCACCATCCCTCCAGATAATTGATTTGGAAAGAATAGAAGGTCCAAAAACAGACAGAATACGAAAAGGTCCTCCAGATAATTGATTCAGCAAAATTAGGTTAGTAACCTCATCTATTGTTTAGCTGCACATCACCAACAAATATTTTTTAGTATTATATTGTGTTACCAAACAATAGGCAAGGTGAAAACTTCCTAGTTATATTTAATAATTGAGAAGGGTATGAACCTGAGGCTTGAGTATATCAAGTTCGTGCTGGGGAACAAGTTATGGTTAGGCAGAAGAAGGAAAATTTTCACCAAAAAAGAAGAATTATTGGCATGGTTCAATAGAAGGAATGGCACAAACTGCTTGAATCAGAATAGGCAGCATACGCCATGCACCTGCGTTCTCCAACAACTAACAAGTATAAAGTAACAACATAAACGAACGGAAGAGCATTTGCATTTTAGACTACAAAAAACTTGCAAATACTACCTTTTCTATCACACCAAGGTAGCTGCCACGTATACCTGAGTCCAGCCCACTGGATTCATCAGCTGTAAAGGCCCGGACATTCATTTCATATATAACAAGATCCTTCTGCAAAATCAGTATATAATGTTATGCTGTCAAAATGTATTCATATACAAGAACAAAAAAAAAAAAATTCCCAATGCACAGGTAAGTGGGAACTCCAAAAACATTCATTATGAGGAAAGGAGAAAAGACATTCAAGTATATGTTGCAGGCTATTTATTGTTTTAACAAGCTCATCGCACTGTCATGGGCACCACCTGGACAGCAGATTCAAGACCTCCGGTGGACGCAAGTAGCCAGGTTAATTAAGAACCTTTGTTTAATCCAATGACATTTTAACTTCAAAATGTATAGTCATATTTTGGTACAGCCAATTCTAAAGTATCCTCAAATCGGAACTTCAAGACTTTCACACTGAGGAGACTTGTAAAATAATCATGACCACACTCAAACCAAAGAATTAAAGACAACTAACATTAAAGAAATTATTGTACAAACAACAAATAACTATTTTGAAATTATCAAATTAACTATCTCAATGATATAACAATAATGTGAAATATTTATTTTTTTATCCTCTTAATTTGTGATACTTGTTACACAAACAAAAGAAAAAAAAATTACTAGACAAAAATCATACTTTAAAGGGCAAAGTGCAAGTCCCATATAGCCTTGGAACACCCAATTTGAGAAGGTATAAAGTGTAAAAAGAATATGAACTAGGGTCAAGCTTTAATATCTGTCAAAACAGGTATGTTTGGCGACCTTCAACTCAACATAGATACACAAGCAAAAGCATTTTGGTGCCTATCAATTTTGAAATATGATGGCATAGATAATCAACCTATTTACATATTTATATTCCATACAAGTCAATAAGGACAACACCATTTACTTGATTTAGTTCACCTTACCTCATGTATGTTTGGAAACTTATAGTTTTGTCCCCAGTCAAAAGGCAAGCAATCAAAATCATATGTTCCGAAAAACTTAGACATCTTGTTGCTGGCATCACCAAATACTCGGCGTCCTTCAATCAACTTTGCATACGGATCAAGTAAAATATTTCCATAATCAAAACGATGTCCTTGATGCCAATCTTGAGGACCATTAACGCGATAGCCATATAGGATATTGCTACGTGGCAAATCCTAAAAGGAAAAAAAGCAAATTCCAGAATCAATTTAGTCCCCATGAAGTGGCATGTAGAAAATACAACAAAAAGTAGGTGAAGATAAAATTTCAGCGCCAACAAAATAAAGGCAACAAATGTGGTGCAACTAATACAACAGATTCGAAGGTAAAACCATATAATATTGGTAAAAATTGTAAATAATGAGCGTATTCATCAAAGTTTCACATAAGGAATAAAAGAACCAAAAATTCATTATGAGTCTTGATAGTACAGACCCTTCTGCCGAATCATAGAACTATTGGGCTTTGAAAAATATCACATGAATATCATGACAATAACCAGACAGCTGCATCATAACAAACATAATCATAGAATAAGTTTTTCATAAATGCATCTTAAAAAAAAAAAAAAAAACACAGAAACAACACTAGTTTTCTACAACTTACATAAATCCGAGATGGAAAAGAAATTATGTAGCAAAAAACATCTAATCTTTTAGGAGTCTGAGTAAAACCTGACAAATGATATGGAATAGGACATGGACAAGCAAATTAAAATGAAAATAGAATTTTCAGCAAGAATTTTTCTTTTAGTGGAAATGCCAATGGTGTGCTTCTCTGTATTTTGTCAGCCATATGAGCCTGCCTAAAGCTTAAATTGGATAGATTATCAACAAAAACTTGGGAAACCTTATTGAAGACAATATTATTGCACTTGAGCTTTCCACTGCCAAAGAAACAGTAAATGACACAACTCATGTAAAAGACAGACATGAACAAGCATAGAGCATATCAATTTTACACTTATGACAAGACAAAGTCATGCATATCTGCATGACAATATGGCAATTTACTAAGCCCACATTATGGCCCTTACTCTTTATTCATGCAAGACAACATGTAACACCCACCATAGATTGACCTTATCAATTTCTTTATGATATTATTATAATTAGCATTATAACATAATTATCATCTTAAGTTAATTTTCATCGGTTGTTTCACTATTAATACTATTTAAAATACTCATATTTCATTTATTTTTCTTATTTTATCATTGATAATGATATATTAGACCTCTGTTATAACATTTTGTTTGGATTCGTTTTTTTTGAAAGCCCAATCTCTTATTTTATTTTTAGGGTATAACCCAATATTTAAGCCTTAAAGTTGAATAGGCCCAGGCCCATTTGGTTCAGTTAACTTGACAAAATCAGTTTTATCTCAATCTCCTTCAGAACCACCATCAGATTTCATTAACCCACGTTCTTTTCCATTACTTTTTCTCAAGCATGACTATCAGTTTTATTCTACTTCCCACCAGAATGAGAGGTTAAGATCAGTTTTCATTTGCAGTTTCACGGTTAGTCTATAAAAGCAGATTCATAGGCTAGTGTATTGGGAGGAAGAAACATTTCCGGACAAAAACCAAGAAAAAGGTAAGAAATTGGTCACCTTCTGGTATAATATTTTTCCTCTTATTATTCAAATTCCCAATCTCATTACCAAGACCTCCAAGTTATAATCAGCCCGGAAGAAGATTTATAGCAGCCGACGGAAATCGTAAGCAGCGTGCCATGCTCGCTGCGACGTCGTTGATCGCCGTCGAATCCCCAAATCTCAGCCCCGCTTCTATTCGCCGGTGTGCGGTGTGTGCGGCGTGTAAGCGGCGAGATACGAACTGAGGTTTTGAACGAACGAAAATTGGGGACGAACAGAGACGATGGAGAAGAAATGTATTTTGAAGCTGGGTTGAATGTCGTCGAATAAGCCACTGACCGAAACCAAAGCTTTATCCTTTCATCTCTCAAACTAATTGCTTGCTTTTTATCACAACTCCCAACACATTGTCCTTATCTTTTATTTTTAAAACATTCAGATTCTTTTATTATCTTACATTTACATTATATATGTAAACGTATATATATATATATATATATATTATATATAAACATTAAATAGTTTACCTTTTTCAATCAACTATATATATATATATATTAGTGGGTATTAGTAGACAATTGATAAAAGCATGTTAAATTTTGTAGGAGCCGAGGAGCACGAAAATTAGGACATCTACATTTCTACATACGTTTTGGCGCATAATTTATGCTTTAAGGTGGGGATTTTACTTCTATGCTTCTGTCTTGTTGAGTGCTATGTATTTTACTTATGTTTTGATCGCATTGTGATATATTATAATGTGACAGTTAGCCTACGGGTTCAAGATATTTCGTGGAGAAATCCTCGTTAAACACAGACAAGATTTCGTGGAACAACCCACGTTAAACAAGTCGTGGATCAATCCACGTTAAACAAGTTACATGTTATTTTTATTTGTTAACGTAAATTAAAATGCTTATTTTATATGTTAATTAAACTAGTCCCCACTGAGTTTATCACGCATCCCATGCTAAATGATTTTGCAGGATGACGGAGTTGGATTTGTTCCGGAGGCGGATGCTAAACTATTTATAAATTAGAAGTTAATGTTTTATTTTTCAAGATTAGAAAAGGGACTTTGGAGTATGTCTTTCTTTGTTTTATTACAATTTACATTAGGTATATTACTAATGAGTTTAGAAAGCTTTTAATTTTTTTTTATCATATTTAACACTTCCGCTCATTTCGAGTTGTAAACTTTAGTCCTATACTACAAAATTTGGGTCGTTACACAACATAAATGTCACATGGGGCCTGTCAACTTCTGGAAACTTAGTTATTAGTTTAGCTGCATTTTCTGTTCCTACTGAGCAAGCATTGATATGAAGGTTTTAATTTACTACACTTGTCTGATTATTTTCTTTCACTATATCAAGAAAAGATAACATGAAGAATATATCTGGAATAGATATTCTATTCGAAAGAACAAAAAAGTTCAATTTGCTAAGGTCATTTAAACAGGAACAGGACTACCTCAACACAGATGTGCCATATATCTCCTGTCTTATTGACGTGTGGGTCCAGTGATAATTCAATCATCCCTTGATCAAGTTCGTGATGTATTCCCCTGGGGATATATCAATACTCAAATAATAACAAACGCAATGTGGAAAATATGAGTAAAAGCCTTAAATTCTTGCAATTCATATGCTGAGGATAACCTCAAAAGTCAAAAACAATACATATAACCATCTTAAATTTGCTAAATTAAAGATACACAGTTTAAGACATAAAAACAAGAGAACTTTTTGGTAATATAAATCAAAAAAGCTTATTACACTGGAATGCTAGGGAAGAAAATGAATTAATCGCTAATGATTTTTCAGTCAACGTAAAGGATAATACCAAAAACTTAATCCAATAATACGAACTAAACATATAACCATGAACTTCCACGTTTAGGGTAGAAAAGGTAACAAAATTGACCGTGAATTAAATAAAACTTTGAATAACAACATGAGCATAAAATGCATTCAAACCTCTCTTGAAGAACTAAGCAAAGGGTAACAGCAGTAGCATTTTGAGAGAAAATTGCAAAATTGGTTCCACTTTCAACCTCCGACACCCCTAAAGGATGCGCTTGACCTGGAAAAACTTTCAGACCTGGATACTCTAACTTCTGGGATGGCTCTTCCTAGAATTATGAGCAACAAGAAAAGGATATAATTATTTTACAAACAAGAGCACCTGACATTATTTCAAGATAGTTACATGAAAGATGGACCACTTATTACAGCATAAACATACATAAAGTTCTGAACAAACATTTATCAAGAAACTTGTGGCATGATATGACATGATTAATACCATTGCCTTGCATAAGTAAGACTCATTAGCTGGTTTTGCAATAACATAAGTAAATATAGGTAAAATCAAACAAATTAGTTAGACATCCTCGCAGCACATTTTTCAAGAGCAGTAAAACGATAAAGAAAGTTTTCTATATGCTGTCTCTATATTTTACCTCCGCTATCTCACCTGAAACTCTGAATTTCAATACCATGACAGTAAATCAGGGAAGACTGGAGAGACAAAATTTTGGCACAGAGTGGAAATCATCAATAGCCATACCTCTGTTACTACAATCTGTTCACCTGCTCGAACCGCATGCACAGAGGAACTCATTTGGTGAGGTCCACTTAATTCTCGTCTAACCTGAGCCAGTTGTCCTCTAATTCTTAATACCAAGGTACAGATACTTGGGATTTTAAAACTAATACCAAGAAGAAGGAAGAAACGAGAAGCTTACTTCACTCTGTTGGGAACTCTTTACAGATGACGCTATTCCAATTGGTTTTGATCTGCAACTGCAATCAAAACCCAGGAGGTACAAATCAACCGAAATTCAATGCGTCTAAGAATACCACCTAAGCAAAGAAAATAGTGAGTGGCGATTTTACCGCATGGAAATGGGGTGAGCACCAACAGCGGGAATGAGAGCGGGAAACCTGTTGCTCAAAAGAGTATAATAATCTGAGCGCATCATTACTTTCATAGTCTATCAATCAATGTCCTTATCTTTTACTTAGTTACTACTACTGGTTCTCAAAAAGCAGAGTATAATTTGATTATCTATGAATCGCTGCAGGGATGTGAGACTTTCCACTTCACCATGAAGATGGAGGTGCGTTTGGGTCGACTGAGCAAGTGAGAGTATGGCGCGAGTAGGGGTCTGCAAGGGAAGCCCAAACAACAGATGAGAAATTAATGGCCGACTTCCATTTTCTACTATTGTATAAGTTTGGTGTATCTCCCATTGTTGGGATTTTTTGGGTGGGAGAGCTGCGTGGAAGAAGGGAAGTTTCATGTCTGCCACGTGAACGTATGAAAAGATGTGGGGCAGTAGGGCTGCGTGACCAAAAATATCAACCGGTTAGCTTAGACCCCATATAAACCGTGTAAAACAGCAAGAACCGGAGAAGAACCGGTGGGAACGGGAACCGCCGGGCCAACCGGTTGCCAAAGGGAAATAAAAAAAAAAAAAAAAAAACATAAAGAAATGAAATTGAAAGCCCTAACCTGAAATTCCCAGTCGGCCATTTCATATTTCATCCATCTCTTTCCCTTCTTTCAAATTTCAATTGTCAGATTTAGTTTTCTTAATTTTTAACTGTCTCTGTTATATATGTAGATCTGTATGGGTATGTTTGTTTAGTGATTGAGAGTGATTGGGGGAAGTTTCTGGGGAGTGATTGGGGGAAGAGAGTTTGATGTGATGTATTGGGAAATGTGTGTATTAGTAGGGAAATGCATTGAGAAACGTAATATATGTTTGTTTGGTGATTGGGGGAAGTGGGTGATTGGGGGAAGCTAACCAAACATAGCCTATGTGACTATGTGTGGGCTTGTGCTTGTGTGCGCGCGTCTGTGTGTATCCGGCATATGTGCGTCCATGGATATATGCAAAACAAATAAATAAATAAAATTTCTGTTATAAAAGATAATATTAAAATAGAAGTTTATGTTGCTCTAATTTAAGGCAGTAAAGTCATGTAATGTGTAGTAATGTAAAAATGATAAAATGTAGAATAATCGTCCATTACAAGAAAGTAGACTTCGGGTATGTCATTTTACCACTCCAGTGAAGGATTTGGCAAATGTTATTCTTCCATTCATAATAACAAATTCCAGATTAGCTTTTAAAATTCGTATATCAGTTATTATTAATTTGATATAAATTATAAAATGAAAATAATTTGGCAAAGTCACCTTATTATTATAATATGCGAGTAATTTGGAATTTAATGATACAAATACCTAATTATTATATGTTACGCCCCAGACGGGACGCGACGACAATCCAAAACTTAAACAGAATTAAACCCAACAGTCTAGACAATGATACAACAATCCCAAGTGAAACAGAGTCTAAAGCAGCGGAAATAAAAATAAACATAAGTACGAATTACATCTTAAGGTCCAACAACATCCAAATACATCCGACATAATTACCTGAATAAGTTTACATGCCAAAACTAAAATGTAAAGCACACAATATCCAAATCTTAAATGTCAAAGGGTCCTACGCCCTTAAATTACAGTCAAAGAGAGAAAAGAGTAGCAGGATAAACGAGAGTCCAACATCAGTAGAAAGTACATGAAATAAGTACAATCATCAGAAAAATGTTGCAAGTTCGACAGGCGGGGCAAGGGTAATCAATCTGTGGCCGGTTCGACATCTTCAACATAGTCCTCATCTAAAAGTTAGAAAACATGAGGGGATGAGACAGAAATCTCAGTGGATGGGGTGACCGTGTGCAAGTGTGGCGATATATATAGTTAATGCGAGAAAAATGGTTGTATGAAAACGCGTGAGATATGATGCACAGTCCACAAGCGTCGTGATAAATATATTTAAGTACTATACTTATACAGTTTAAGAAACAGTTCGTGGTCACACAGGCACTATGTGATTCAGGCAAGACGGTAGGATTGCGTGCGGTTTGTAGCGCCAATCCTATGCAAGACAAGTAATGGTTGCGTGCGGATTTGTAGCGCCAACCAATGCAATACAAGTATAGCGGTTGCGTGGTTTGTAGCGCCAACCAAATAGTCCGATTAACTCGAGAATCGTGTGGATGGATGGGCGATTCCTTCGTTCTTCCTTGTAACTCCCCGAGCAAGATGGTCCAAGACTGTCACCTTATCGCTCCAAGGCAAAGACAAATCCACGGTAGAGCTAGCTAGGTCCGGATTGTCATAATCATGATTATACCTCAAGTACTACGACCCGCTTCCCTTGGACAAACTCCGTCCCTCAATTGCGGGATTAGGACGATGGGGCCGGAGAGTGGAATAGCAACCGAGTTGTCCGGTTCCATCCCCGACGTATCCATTCCGACTGTGAGCTCGACACACCAAGTTGATTTCAGGGGGAAAGTAAATACAAGTTCGAGTAGTCAAACAAAATCAGTATTGATTTGGGAAGCGATTCGGGAAAAGTTTTCGAAATCGCGAGTGGCAATTATGGCGTTGGTGGAGTTATTTGGATGAAGATGATTATCGAGAGGATAAGCAATCTTCGATATCTTGAAAGATTAGGTGGAACATAAGTCTCATTATAGATTCGAAATCGCAAGACGAGGAAGTCGCCCCGCAATCGGGTATTAATCGGTCAAGACGATCCGATAAGTCAAGAGAATTTTGAGAAAATAAAATATTTTAATTAATTATTAAATTCAGAGGGTCCAGGGCTGTTTCTTTAAAAGAAAAATAATTTGAGTTAGGTCCTTGTTAAAAAGAAAATTTACAATTAGCCCCGTTTTGTAAAAATCAATACTTTTGGGGTTAAAAATTGAATAAATAAATGTCCCGACCTCGGGAAATTATAAGGTCAGCTCATAAATTCTCTAAATTATTCAGAGATTCAGGTTTTAAAAGTTTTGAGGCCGAATGTTTATAAAATTCTCATATTGGCCCCAAATTTGTTAAAATTATCATTTCAGGCCCTAAGTTTAAAATAATTGGAACTCACAAACCGGAAGGGTTTTTAATGTGATTCCAGTTGGAAAATGTCACTAAGGTCAGTGAGATATTGGGACAAAAACAATTTTAAAAAGAAATAAGTAAGGTCCCTTAACTTTTGAAAATCTCATTTTTGTCCCTTTTTGAAATAATTGCCTTTAAGGCTTTTAGGAGTCCAATTGTTAGGAAATTTGAACCTTGGGTCCAAAATATCATTAAATTATAGTTAAAATTAGTATTTCCGGTTACATGGACTGTATAAGTCCTGGAAATTTCATTTGGGTCCTCAAGTTTAATCTTTTTTAATTTGGTTCCTCAATTTTTGTAAAATTACTTTCCAAGCTCTAAACACTTGGATTTTTGGAATACACTTAAAATATGTTATTTCCAGTCCATTAAGAGTTAAAATTTCAAATTTTAAAATTAGGGTCTGGTACAGTTTCAAAAATTGCAATGTAGCCCTTAAACTTCTAAAATTTTACAATCTAGTCATTGGGCTTTTAAGGGTTGATTTTATTTATCTAAAAACTCTTAAAACTTTATTAAAATGTCCAAACATCATTTTTGAACCTGAGTACAGTCCCAAAACTCGAAAATTACAGAGGGGTCCCTTAAGTTTTATTTTCTTGCAATTTAGTCCACCAACTTTCCATTTTTGCATTTTAAGTCCAAAAATTGAAATTTAATCAATTATGCTCGAGTTGTTCAGGTTATAAGTCATACAAAATATGGATTTCAAGGATCATACACATGCATGTCCATTTCATACAAGAATTCATCAAATACAACAATAAAGTGTACATGCATGCACCTAAATTTCAATAAATAGCATTTTTGAGCAACACTTGAGAATTTTCACAACTTGATACAAGAAATTAACATGCAATACATAATATATATATCTCAAGTGCTCAATATCAGAATACTACATGCATTTAATAAAAACACCTAGAAGTTGGAAATTTTTTCCACTCATCTTAAAAATTGGAGAGTTGTGAAAAAAAGGATAAATTTCACAACTTGATATGAAGTCACTTAGGTCAGCCCCTAAGTCAAGAAATATCAAAAATTAAGAGTTAGAAAAATGAGTGAAAAATTAAGGAGAAAAAGAGGAAGGTGAGAAAATTGGAAATACTACACTTTACCTTGTGTAGTGGATGAAATGGAACTAGTTGAAGCTTCAAAGTTGGAATTTTTGGCTCACCCTCAAAACCACTTAAGGTCAGCCCCTATTTCTCACAAATGAAAAAGGGGTGTTAAAATTTGAAGAAAATAGGAAGAAGGAGAAGAGAAAAGGGCACTAGTGTCCAAATCTTACCTTATAGTCCAAATTCTCCAACAATTTCTCTTCAAGTCTTCTAAGGTGACCACAATACTTGCATGTCCTTATGTAGTCTCCTATGTGTACCTCAAAAGTCAAAATTAAACTTAAGTTAAGAAGAGAAGGTGATGAGTTATAGGATATCAAGTTGAATTGAAGAATAAAATTTCTTACCTTTGTGAGAGGAGGGTTCGAATTCTATGAAGAAGTAGAAAGATTTCTTGTGTTTTTGTTAAGTGTTTGAAGAAAAAGGAAGTATTTGATGATATGAAGAAGGTGTTCTTGAAGATAAGAAGGAATGTTTGAAGATGTGAAGGATGTGTCCTTGAAGATATGAAGAATGTTTGAAGATGTGAAGGATGTGTTCTTGAAGATTTGGAGATATGAAGGAATTGTTCTTGAAGATTTGAAGATATGAAGGAGTTGTTCTTGAAGATTTGAAGATGTGAAGGAATTGTAGAGAGAAGGAGGAGAATGTTTAGAGAGAAGGAAGAGAAGTTGGCAAATTATAGTTGGGTGTTGATGAAATGAACAAAAATTTTGTTCACCAAGGCCATTTTGGCCGTCCACTTTGAGAGGGAGAGGAGAGGAGGATTTTTTGTTCAATTTTCATGTCTTATAATTTGTCTCTTGCATGGGACAAAAGGAGAGTCAAAGGTATGAGCAAAGGATGGGTAAGGAAAGAATGTTGGGTGAGTGGGAATAAGTTGGAGAAATTAATATTAAAGAATTGGTGTATAAGATAATGTATATAATGTTTGAATTAATAGTGTAATTATACACAAGATGACTAACATAAGGTGTATATGTACAAGAGTTGGAAGATATTTCTATACCAAAATGGTCATCATTGTCGTCCACTTAAGGGCAATTGTGGTATTTCCGTATTTTTTTGTCCCAAATTTGATGATAATAGATGAATAATATCAATCTCCAAAATAATTAGTGATTTCCTTGATCACTTATAAGTCTCATGATCACTTAGTCTAAATCAATTCTTAGTTCTATAAGGTATAAGTCTCTAAATAAATAGTCTCTTAAAATTCTAAGGTGACTAATAAATACACAAATAGTAATAATGATTAATCAAGTGATCATTAATGTGAAATAGAATTATTAAATGATTATGATCACAAGTAATAAATAAAAATAAAATTAAATGCAAAAAATATATTTATTATTAATATTTACCTGTCAAAGTGACGCGGTAAAATAGTCGATAAAATACATAGACGATAAAAGGATCAATTACACGCTTAGAAAGATCGGGGGCTTCACATTATATGAAAATAATATATTTATGTGAAAAGATTCTAAATTAGTTATCCATAAAATTAATATAATCTAATAAAATTGTATATTTGTATTTAAAAATGTAGAAAAACAAGTTAGTATAAATTTACTAAATAATAGAATTTGAGAATTCACCTAGAAAAGAAAAGAAAATCTACTTTTCGCATTAATTTGTTAAGCCATTTATAAATTTACATGAATTTAATAAATTACCCGAATTCAGACTTAATAAACAAGATTTCAATACTACTCAATGTTTTGAACTTCTACATATGGATATTATGGGTCCCATCATGATGTTGAAAGTATTGGTGGGTGGTCACGGTTCCGAAATTGTCGGTTCTGGTTCCAAAATTACCGGTTTTGGTTCCTCATTTTGGAGAAATCGGAACCAACCGTTGTCTCATGGTTCCGATTCGGAACTCGGTTCTTCCACGATTCTAGTTCCGTTTTTAACCAGAACCATTTGTTTATCTTTTGATAATTTTTTATTTTTGTAAATGGTTTATCAATTTCAGTTACAAAAAAAAAGGAAAAGAAAGAAAATGAATTGGATTTAATATTCATTTAAGTTTTGTACTTAATATTAATAATAATATTAAACTATCTATATATACTATTAGAGTATAGAAGATCAAAGTTCACGTAGTTCGCTTACAATATTTGGTTTAAAACGTGTCTCATGTAGTTACGAATATAAAATATTATAATAAACATTCAACATTTATTCTAGCATATTTTTATCCAAAAAAATAAACTACGTTGGTTTTAACCTTGAAACAGACAATTTTAACCGTCGATTCCACCACGGTTCCACTGACGGTTCCACGATTTTTGAGATCAAGGAACCGAAATCGAAACCAGTCTACATGATTTCGGTTCCAGTTTTGGAACCCTGTTGCCCGGTCAACAGTTCCGACTTGGAACTCGGTTTCGGTTCCATTTGGCCACCCCTATTTTTACGTGATAAATCTGGCACCTTTGATTCTTTCAAGAAGTTGAACAAAAAGATTTGTAATTTGTACTGTACGAACATCTCTAGAATAAGGTCATATCATGGTAAGGAATTTGAGAATTCTTCATTCTCATCTTTCGGTGATCGAAAAAGGATATCTCATGAATTTGTCATGCCTAAAACTCCACGACAAAATGGGTCGGGGTGGCGGAAAGGAAAAATTGAACACTGCAAGAAATGTCAAGGATAATGTTAAGTTCGAAAAATTTGGCAAAACGTTTCTGGACTGAGGCCTTAAACACTGCACGACACATTTCAAATAGATTCTATTTGAGGATAGATAGTACTATTTTGAGATTTTTTTTCAATTAAAATAAATATTTTTAATTGAATTTATTAAGAAATTAGCTAAGCCCAAATAACAACTATACACAAATCATAAATAGCCAAAATATATAAATATACAAATTGATGTTCAATAGCCCGAAGTGCATAATTTTTAAATCCCATTACAAAATAATAAGTAAATATTTCTTATATATTTTATTTATTATGTTTATTGTTTATTGTATATATGCAATATGGGTGTCAACAAGATCGTAAGAAAATGACTAATTAGATATATTGTAAGCTAAAAAACGGATCAGAAATGAAAGAGTTGCTAAATATTTAAAAAGAAAAAGAAAAATCAGATAAATACAATAATTATACACACACAGATTTGGAAAGCTAATTTTACATAATTCTATTTTTTTATATCAACTAGTATATCACCCGTGCGATGTGCGGAGTGTAACATAATGAAGTATTGTATAATTTTGATATTAAAAACTGATATATTAGAGAAATGGTGGGTGGGATTGTATCTCAAGATCCAAACTCGTCTGCTTGTCCTTTGAACGAAGGAAGAAATTGCAGGTTGACAGGTATTGACCCGAAAAAATAAGGTAGGATTTATTAAATAATAATTATTATTATTTAATATATTTTTACAAAATTTTATGTAAAATATCTAAGAATAAATTAAAACTTTAGAAAAATGAGAAAAAAGAAAGAAAAAAATTGATTTTATATTCAAAGCAAGTTTATACACATATTAAAAATACTTGTTGCGTTGTCTAAAACTTTAAAAATTATATGTTCACTAAGCAATTGAGACATTGTTGAATTTATACCAACAAATTACTATATAAAATTTAATAAATAAAATGAGTGTATCATTTGATTTCTCAATAACAATATCATTCTATTCAAATCAAGATTATTTGAGAAACTATCTTATCTTACAACATAAATGAATGAACAATAATTGTTCTATTATTTGAGATTAACAAATATATATAGCATAACTAAAGAACAAATAAATAGCATTTCTTTTATGTAATAAGTATTTACATATTATATATTAAAAGCTATTTACAATATAATACTTCAATTATATATATAATTTGAAGAATCTATTCACAATTATATATATATATATATACTGGATTTCAAAATCTCAGGCATTTCAAGCAATATTTATATGCTGGATTATGCTTTAAAATATAATACATAGGTACTTAAGATTAAATATATACATCTAGAATTTTAATATTTTTGGCAATTCATGTAATAATTGTTCGGTGGATTATTTTTCATACATATAGAACACCTAAATATGTACAATTATATATATATATATATATGTGTGTGTGTGTGTAACAAATTATATATTTATTCACGTTTTTGTAAGTTAGTTTTAATTTCTAATTTTGTTATCTAAATTTGTATTCCATGTTTTGATTTTCAGAGTATTAATTATTTTTTAATAGATTTTGTAGTATATATAGTTTGGATATTTTAAAATTATAATAGAATATATTGTATTTCCAAATTTTTGGTTAGAGAGGTCTTATTCAAATTGTCTAGATAAAAATTCTTGTTTAATAGCAAATAAATAAATAAATAATAATTTGTGTAACAAAATTAAATTGATAAATATCAAATTCTGTTTGAGAATATGCCCAAAAAACTTATCAGTTATAAAAATATAAGCATTCGTATCATTTTTTTATACGATAATCTTGATTAATTTGTAGAGACAGAAATATATAATTATTTATTTTAAATTAGAAAAATATGAATTCTGTAAAAATTCAATTTACTGAAACTAAGAAATTTTAATTTATTAAATTGAGAAAATATAAAATTATTGTTAAAATAATTTTACGTTAATAGTTAGAGCTGACCCAATTTATGATGAGGGTGAAAATCCAATTTATTGAAAATAAGAAAGTACAATATTTTAAATTTGGAGATTATATTCTAGATGTCAAAATAATATTATATTTCATTAAAACCTACCTAAAATCTTAGCATTTTTTATTGCATGCTATGAACATAATTAAATTATTGTTTTTTTATCATTCAATCTTTCTTAATAACAATTCAGCATTTTCCTGATTTAGAAATGTGAAATGGGCGGGAAAATTCTGAGAAACTATTTTCAGAGACTTCTCTCTCTCTCTCTCAATATATATATATATATTAATACACACACACACACACATATATATATATATATATATATATGTGGATGGGATCTCGTGTGACAGCCTCTTACCGTGTGGTAGTGTGGATTGATCCCATCCATCCACACCTTTTATTCAATGGTCCAGATTGGTATTAAAAATAACTGATTTATCAATTAATTAATAGGTAGAAAGGGCATAATAGTAACTAGCAAAATGCCATAAATCACGCCTCTACAATCAAGGGATTGATTAATATCGTGTTTTCATAACTGAAATTGTACACCATTTTAATAGCTGAATTGTACACCATTTAATAGTTGACTGCACACTATTTTTATTTAACAATGCATCATTGTGTAACTAATTGTATATCATCTAAAGGAACTATAAAGACAAAATGATGTAACCATCTTCCATTTAATAACTTAACTGTCCACCATTTTATATCTAACAGTGCATCATTGTATAACTAATTGTATATCATCTAAAAACCCTATATAGACAAAATGGTATAACTACCTTCCCATAATGACGCCCTACAATCATGAATATGATAAAGATCATGTTTCCATAATTGAATTATGCATCATTTTAATAGTTGAACTGTACATCATTTAATAACTGACTGTGCACCATTTTATATCTAACAATGCATCATTGTATAACTAATTGTACATCATAAAAAGAACTATAAAGACAAAATGGTGTAACCATCTTTTTTTTAAGCAATAACACCCCGGGGGGTGGGGGATTGAGGCATCCCCTACCTGTAGATCAAATAATCAAAGTATCATACAATATCATGTCCCGTCACGGGGGGAGAAAATCAAAAAGCAAGAAACCTATCACTACGACATCTATACAGACTATCATAATGAGATATCTAAAAAATACAAAGAGAACTAATGCACAATCAAAATCTAAAGCTTGGATATCCCAGCTGGTCCATTCGAATGAGCGCTAGAAGGTGGTGAGAAGTCGTGCCCTCATAAACAATATGACTGCCAAGGGCAGCAGCTCCCAACTCCGCTAGATGATCTGCTGATCGATTCCCCTCTCTGTGTATGTGGGAAATCAAATACCGAAGGTCTCTCAGCATGTTCCGAATGCGAATCAGTGTATGCTGAACCTGCCAAGAGCCAAGGCAACCAGATGTGATCATGGTGACCACCGCCGCTGCGTCCAACTCGATCCAAATCTGCAATAAAAACTATCGGGCATGCTACAGTCCCATCTCCAGTGCTAGTAGCTCGGCATGAAAGCTAGACACCGCCTGGAATGAACTATGAAACGCCAACATGAGTCTGCCCAAATGATCTCGTATCAATCCCCCGCCACCAGCTATCAATGTGTCCCGATCAAATGAACCATCTGTGTTCAGCTTGATCTGAGGAGACTGAGGTGCTCGCCAAATTACCATCCTCGGCCTGCATGGAACCTGTGGTGGATCCCTCCCCTGCAAAAAACTCACTGTAGGAAAGCAGCCAGACCAATCCGAGGGGCTCAAACGCTGACCTGAAACAAGAATCCAGAGATACCGCTCCACCTGCCAAATAATGTGAGATGCCAAGAAAGGAAGGTGTCGATGCTTGACACTATTCCTTTCCGTCCAGACAAACCATAAATCAAGCAAGGAACCAGGAAACTCAAGTGCCTCGTGTGTGATCTGTGTGTGCGATTCCTCCAAAATGTGAGGAACAATATCATATCAGTGGTGTGTGGAAGTGTAGTGTCAAACCAAGGAACAAAGTGATTCCACATGGACTGAACAGTATCATTCATCAAAAAGAGGTGAGGGATAGATTCAACCTGGGGAGAAGAATGTGTATTATGCAAGCAACAACAGCAACGTGAAGCAAGTGAAGTGCCACGTGCCCGAAGCTTGATATCCACAGGGAGACGATTACGAAGGAGACGCCAAAGGAAAATAGAAATAATAGGAATGAGAGCATCGTTCCAAATGGCACCAGACAGAAGGTTCTGAGGATTTCTTCCCCGGATAGAATCCCAAGCAGAAGACATCGAAAACCCACCATGAGAGGTAAGCATCCACCGCATAATATCCTCTGACCCCAGTAGAATCGGAACCCCGGATATATCCTCAATGAGACTCGCAGGAAGCCCACATCTGGAGACCAAGACCTGATACAATCTATCCTGATCCCACACACCATCACGAATGAACCAATCCACTGTCATATGTCCCAACGGCCAATCCAAACAATGATCCGCAAGCGGCCTATGCCCAAACCAAATATCATCCGAGAAACTGACCCGACTACCACTGCCAATAGACTAGAAAATCCGCTCTTGGGCCCGAATACCGACCCGCCTCAATCGCCTCCACTGATGACTATCATTATGTGTTACAATACTTGCTGATCAAGAACTGAGCCCACAACGAATGGTGTAACCATCTTCCCATCTAATAACTTAACTATGCACCATTTTATATCTAACAGTGCATCATTGTATAACTAATTGCACATCATCTAAAAACCCTATAAAAACAAAATGGTGTAACCACCTTCCCATAATAATACCCTACAATCATGGATGTGATAAAGATCACGTTTTCATAACTGAATTATGCACCATTTTAATAGTTGATATGTGCACCATTTAATAACTGACTGTGCATCATTTTATAACTAACAGTGCATCACTGTATAACTAATTGTACATCATTGTGAATATACCACAATTGAATAAAAAACGAGAACAATCATAAAATCAAATCCCATAAAAATCATTGGGATTGAATGGTGTATAATTAGTTATCCAATGATGCACCGTTAGATATACAATGGTGTACGATCACTTATTAAATGGTGTACAATTCAACTCTTACAATGGTGCACAATTCAGTTATGGAAATGTGATATTAATCAATCCCTCGATTGTAGGGGTGTGACTTATGGCATTTTGCTAGTTACTATTATGCCTTTCCACCTATTAATTAATTGATAAATTAATTATTTTTAATAGTAATATGGACCATTGAATAAAAGGTATGGATGAAGTGTATTAATCCACACTATCACACGGTAAGCCACCTGCCACATTTGACCCTACCCTATATATATATATATATATATATATATATATATATATAGAGAGAGAGAGAGAGAGAGATGGAAAAGTGATTTATTTAAAGAAAGTTAACTACAAAAAATGATAAAATCTCAAACATTAATTATTTCTTATTTTCACACAGATTTTTTGTTACTTTTTATAGTCACTGAAAATGGGCAGGAAAAATTTGAGTTACTATATTCAGACTTTCTTTATATATATATATATATATATATATAGCATTTAGAGTCCAAATAAGTTAAATAAGTATGTGAGACCAAATCTGGAGCGTTGGGCTGTCTTTTAAATGGTTTAGATTTAAATGATTTTTAGGGTGTTTTTTATATTAAATTTATTGCTGAAAAGGATACTTAGGTAATTTCATCTTAATATCAGTTAAAGGAGGGAGTTGTTTTTGGTGTTGCCTTTTCACGTTTCTAGAATTATGGGATTCCTTTTTGCAAATGTTTCTTTGTGTATCTCTTCCTTCTAAGTCATCTCTTATGAGTCTATAAATATTCTTATTTTCATTCGAGCATTTCTTAAAAACTGAAACCACGTTTCATTCTTTCTCTTTTGTTGGATTCTCTTCTATCTCTTGAACACACACACGGATAACAACATCACGACTAGAGGCGATGGCACCCATATAAGAACTCGAGTCGACGACACCTAGAATTTAAGGATTCTTGAACAACATTGCATCTTGAGGCGGTGAGGGCAAAGGACAAGGGTTTGTTTTTTCTTCATACATACATAAATGTTTTTGAGTCTATTTGAGTTCAGACTATTATACAAGTCATTGATACACATAGAGTGTTTTTGATTTTTTTTTTAATTTTTTGATGTTATTAGAGTGCTCAAACTCTAGGATTTTTCTGGGTTTCTTTTTTTTTTTTTTGGTGGATGATTTTTTAAACACATGTTTTTCTTAGGTTTTTATGGATTTTGTTTGATGATTTGCGCTGTTTTGATGGATTCTGGAGTGGGTTAATTTTGATTTGCCAGTAATTGGAAAAAAATGGGAAAATTGGGTTTAAATAGGATTGCACTATTTTTTTATATAAATATGGGCGAATGCTTATTGATGTTTTTAGTACTGCTTATGTATGCTTGTGTTATTACTTATGTATGCTTTGTTTAATGTTTTAAGTAAGATTACATTGTCATGGGGGAAAATAATGCTTATGATTGACTATTATTTTGCTTGTTATTATGGGGAAAATAATGCTTGTATTTTTATCTTCAAGTATTACTGGGTGATTATGAACAAATATGTTTTGCATGTATATGGTATGCTTAGTGCTTATTATTGATGGAAATGTTGTTTGTATATGGTTTTTGTATTGCTTGTGCATATGTATGTTTTTTGCTAGATGCTTGTAGAAGACAATCATGTTGCTTACATATTGTTATTGTTTTGCGTATAGAACAAAAATGTATTGATTAATGTGTTTTGAGGATTTTTTTCATGTGACATGTAATCATATTGCTTATTGTGGGCAGAAATATTGCTTATGTATCGTTATTGTGCTGCTTATGGCACACAAATATGTTGCTAGATGAATTTCAACTAGTTTGCTTAGTAAGAACAAACATGTTGCTTGTATATGGTATACTTTATGCTTATTTAGTCCATGTGCATGTGTTTTCTTACAGAGCTTTACTATTATGTGCCCGAAAAAAGGATCGAATGTGAGTGATATCATGAGAGTTTTAGTGAGTGCTTCAATGTTGAATTTAGTGATTGCAGTGCGAGCAAAATTGATGAGATCCAGATGGTATGTGTAAATGTCAAGGTTTTTAGTGGAGCTTTGATACTGAAGTAGTTTTTAATTTTTATTTTTTCTGACTCTTATGGTTTTTATTTTTTTACTTTTTTTCTTGTGTACAGTTCTTCTTTCCAATTTTCAAGAGTGAACATTTTTGTTGTTGTATGCTTTGATGTTACTAGGAAACTTCGCCATATCTTAGACAATTCCTCAGTTGGTGACAATAAAACTCTCAAGTACAAAAACATTCCAAAAATAAAAGTGTATATTTGATGGTTGATGACATTTATATATTCAATGTATATTTAAGAAATCCTTATAGTTATATTACGTGTTTTTTTTTGTTTGTAGCGGCAATTGTTTTCGCAATATATCATGTCGTAGGGTTGTTCCACCAGTGCTCGTGTTGGGCCGTGCATGGCTTAGAGGGACAAGTGCCTTAGAGGGACAAGGATAATAAAATTGACTGTGATGTTTTTGCTATGCGTCACATGGAGTCATATATGAGAGGATCATGAATCAGAAATTGGGAGAGTGGGCTTGGGAAAAACAACGAGGTGCAAATGTTGACGATGCACATGAAATACGCCGCTGTAATTTGTTTGGATGATATGAACGAGCAAAGGGAGTTGAATTTGGGAGCCAAAGAAGTTTGCTGGGAGCGACGTAGGATCATAGCAAAACGATGATGTTTTTTATTTTGATCAAATGTGTAACACCCTTACCCTGTAACATATACACTTAAAATACAAATACCAACTTAAATGCATTCCAACTGCTTTACTTATCAGAGTGCGCATATTTATTATTATTGCAAACATATTGTACAAACACAAACATTGTTCCCAACTGAAAAGGTTTGCAACACACATACATAATTTATATTACAAACCATTATAGACCACATTCTTATAAACAAGATCCTAAGATGATATGCAAATGATGAGCTGAGGAAGAAGGATTGAAAATCAGCCGGCCGACCTTGGATCCATGCTTCAACTTGTAAAAAATCTTCACATGTCACTTTCATCTACATAATCTAAAAATAGTCAACATTGCAATTGGTGAGTTGCAAGCTCAATAAGTATAATCAAGTAACAAGTTATTTAACACCACACAATCACATCATCAACACAAGCACATCATTACACATCTTACACATTCTATTATATCATTAATAAGTACACAAATGCATATGCTTAGTCATATTCTTTTACTGTTATGGACCATCCATATCCAAGAATAAATCGTGATCACGAATATGGCCATGGCACTCTGTAATACATAACACATATATTTGAGTTCCAAGAACTCAGGATGGCCGTACGGTACTTTGTATTCAGAAAATTCTGAAAATCTATAACACATGATTCAAGGATATTGGTGGCTATAACATAATCCTTTTATCTCTGATGAATGCATATTTCATATCACATAATTCCTCTCCATATCAGTATCATCAATACATTTCATATATTTCGATTCCATATCAATATCATCAATACATTTCACATTTCTCACATTCATATCAACATCATCATAATATCACCAAAACAACCATATAATACACATTAAGAATACAATTGATTCATATTCACAAAAATCGACACATATGGAATTCATTCAAAAACATCAATCATACAATCACATAAGAGTCAAATAACAAATTACAAGATTATACTCACAAGGTGAAGTCCTTATCCCGATTCGTCTAATCAACCTTATTTGCTTCTTTATCGAGATTTTGACCTATAAATATATCAAAAATGCATAACCAAATTTAATATCATATACTAAGTACTAATGAAGTCATGTATGTATGCCATGTATGCATTTTAACTAATCACAATTGACAAAGCTTAGAAAATATTCAACTAAAACGTCTGAAAATTTCACTTTGGCAGCCTTCAGTATTTTCAACATAAATTTCTGTAGAAAAATGATATTATGTCACGCCCCAAACGGGACGCGACGAACGATTCACAACTTAAATACAAATGGACTAACAGTCCAGACAATACCAATGAGAACCCAATAAAACAGAGTCTAAATAGCAGCGGAAATAAATAACAGATACAAGTTATCACTTAAAGTCTACATTCCATCACCAAATTACAATCCAAAATTCAACAAGGTAGTAACTTAACGTCAAAGGGTCATACGCCCCTCAATTACAAACCCGAATTGATTAGGATACAAAAGTCCAACAACAACATAATAAGAAAAGAGTCCGATCAACAACAAGAAGCAGTAAATCCAACAAGCGTAGTACAAGGTCTCAATCCGAGGCGGTTCAAAGATCCCCAGCCGAAATCCTCATCTAAGGTTAGAAAACAGTGGGGATGAGACAAAAATCTCAGTGGATGGGGTGATCGTAATGCGAGTGTGGCGTAATATAGTTAATGAGAAAGCGATTATCGAAAAACGCGTGAGTATGATGCATGGTTTCACACACGATTCAAGCGTCGTGATAAATTATTTAAATAATATAATTATACGATTTAAGAAAAAGTTCATGGTCACACGGCACTATGTGATACGATCGAAGACAGGTAGGATTGCCTATGGAAGTGTAACGCCAATCCTATGCAAGGCAATTAATGGTTGCGTCACGGACATAGCGCCAACCAATGCAAAGCAATGTAAGCGGTTGCGTGCGGGAATGTAACGCCAACCAAAACGGGACGATAACTCCGGAATCGTGTGGATCGACAGCGATTCCTTCGTTCTTCCTTGTAACTCCCGGTCAAGTATGGTCCAAGACCGGCACCTTATCGCTCCGTAGGTAAAGACAAAATCCCAAAGAGAGTGGCGAGGCTCGGATCTGTCATAATCATGATTATACCTCGATTACTACGACCCGCTTCCTTGGACAAACTCCGTCCCTCGATTGCGGGATTAGGGCGATGGGGTAGGAAGAGTGGAATAGCGGCCGAGCTGCCGGTTCCATCCCCGACGTATCCATTCGATCGAGTGTGAGCTCGACACACCAAGTTGACTCGGCGGGAAGGTAATTACAATTACAAAATAACAACAGGCGCAATGAGTATTATTGATTGGGAAGCGATTTAGGAGAATTTTCAAAAAACGCGAGTGGCAATTATGGCGTTGGTGGAGTTTATGGATGAAGATGATTATCGGAAGGATAAGCAACCTTCAATATCTTGAATAAGAATTGGGTGGAACATAAGTCCCGTTATAGATTCAAAATCGCAAGGCGAGGAGTCGCTCATGATCGGGTATTAATCGGTCAAATTGATCCGATAAGTCAAGGGTTTTTGGGAAAATAAAATACTTTAATTAAATCTCCAAGTCAGAGGGTCCAGGGCAATTTTAGTAAAAGAGAAAATAATTTGAGTTAGGTCCTTTATAAAAGAAAAATTGTAATTTAGCCCCGTTTTGTAAAAACCAACACTTTTGGGGTTAAAAATTGAATAAATAAATATCCCGACCTTGAAAAATTATGAGGTCAGTTCATAAATTCTCCAAATTGTCCAGAGATTCAGGTTTTTAAAGTTTTATGGTCGAGTTTTTATAAAAATCTCACATTGGCCCCAAATTTGTAAAAATTGTCAATTCGGACCTTAAGTTTTAAAAATTCGGAACTCACAAACCGGAAGGGCTCCAGTTGGAAAATGTCACTAAGGTTGGTAGGATATTGGGACAAAAGCAGTTTTTAAAAGCAATATGTGTAGGTCCTTCAACTTTTGAAAATATCATTTTTGTCCCATTTTAAAATAATTGCCTTTAAGGCTTTTAGGGGTCCAATTGTTATGAAATTTGAACCTTGGGTCCAAAATATAATTAAGTTATAGTTAAGTTAGTATTTCCAGGTGCATGGGCTGCATAAGTCCTGGAAATTTCATTTGGGTCCTCAAGTTTAATATTTTCACATTAGTCCCTCATTTTTAGTAAAATTGTTTTCCAAGCCCTAACCACTTGGATTTTTTTGGAATACTTTTAAAATATGGGATTCCCAGTAACTTAAAAGTAAAAATTTCAATTTATAAAGTTTAGGTCTGGTACAGTTTTTAAAATTGCAAAGTAGCCCTTAAACTTTCAAAATTTTACAATCTAGTCCTTGGGCTTTTAAAGGTTGATTTTATTTATCTTAAAACTCTTAAAACATTATTAAAATGTCCAAAAGTCATTTTTGAACCTGAGTACAGTCCCAAATTTCGAAATTTGCAGAGGGGTCCTTTAACTTTTATTTTCTTGCAATTTAGTCCACCAACTTTCCATTTTTGCATTTTTAAGTCCAAAATTGAAATTTAATCAATTATGCTCGACTTTTCCAGGTTATAAGTCATCCAAAACATAGATTTTAAAGATCATACACATGCATGTCCAATACATACAAGAATTCATCAATTAAAGCATTAAAGTGTACATGCATGCACCTAAAATTCAATAAATAGTAATTTTAAGCAACTCTTGAGAATTTTTATGATTTGATATATAAAATTGACATGCAATACATAGATTATATATATCTCAAGGCTCATGATCAAATTTTCTACATGCATTTTAATAAAACACCTAAAAGTTGGAAAAATAATTTTCCACCCACCTTAATTTTGGAAATTGTGAAATAAAAGGATAATTTCACAATTTTTTGATGAGGCTTCTTAGGTCAGCCCCTAAGTCAAGAAAATATCAAAATTTGGAGTTAGAAAAATGAGAGAAAAATTAAGGAGAAAAGAAGGAAATAAGGAAATGAAAAGGACTACACTTTACTCTTGTGTAGTAGATGTTTAGACTAGTTGAAGCTCAAAAATTGGAAATTTGGCTCAACTCCAAAAATCTCCTAAGGTCAGCCCCTATTTCTCAAAAATGAAAAAGGGGTGTTAAAATTTGAAAAAAATAGGAAGAGTAGGAAAGAAGGGGTCTAGTACACAATTCTTACCTTGTAGTCAAATTTTCTCTACTATTTTCTTCTTCAAGCTTGAGGTCCTTCTTCAAAATATTGTCAATCTCTAACCTTCAAAGTCTTCTAAATGTACCTCCAAAACCAAATTTAAACTTAAGTTAAGAAGGTGGAAGAGATGAACAATGTGATATCCAAAAATGGATTGAAGCTAAAATTTCTTACCTTTTAGTATAGTGGTTCGATTTTTATGAAGGATAGGGAGGAAAATGTTGAAAATTTTCTAAGTATGGAAGAAGAAAGTGAAAGAAAGAATAGAGAGAAGTTGGGAGTTTTTAGAGAGAAGGAGGAGAAAGGCTTTGAGTGTTAGAATGTGTTGATGAGAAATGAAATGAAATTTTTTGTGTAAAATGCCATAATGGCCGTCCAAGTGAGAGAGGAAGAGAGAAATTTTTTGTTCAAATTGTGTCTTGTAATTTGTCTCTTGCATGGAGACAAAAATGCAAGTCAAAGTGTGGGTCAATTTGAATTTGAGAGGAATAAGAAGAATGTTGGTTAAGTAGGAATAAGTTGGGGAAAATAGTAATAAAGAATTGGTGTATAAGATGATGTGTATAATGTTTGAATTAATGATATAATTATACACAAGATGACTAATATATGGTGTATGTGTACAAGAGTTGGATGATATTTTTATCCCAAAATATCCATCATGGCCGTCACTATGAGGTAAAATGGTAATTCCATATATTTTTTTTTGTCCCAATTTTGATGATAATAGATGAAATATATCAATCTCCAAAATAATTAGTGATTCCCTTGATCACTTGTAAGTCTCATGATCACTTAAACTAAATTAAAGTCTTAATTCTATAAGGTAAAAGTCTCCAAAATAAATAGTCTTTTAAAATTCTAAGGTGACTAATAAATACAAAAATAGTAATAATGATCAATCAAGTGATCATAAATGAGGAATAGAATTAATGATGATCATGATTACAAGCAATTAAATAAAATGAAATAAAATACAAAATGTATATATTGTTATTAATTACCCGTCAAAATGACGCGGTAAAATAGTCGATCGAAAGCTTAAACAACAATAAGATTCAACTAATAGCTTCGGAAAAAATCGGGGCTTCACATATTAAGATGATTCAAGTTGGACTGAAAATCTAATTCAATTTTATACAACTTTCATGTCTTACAAAACTCCAAATTCGGAAAGCAAAGTAGTCGAAATGGAGCAATACATAAGCAAACTGCTGCTGGACAGAAAGAGGGGATCATGTTGTCACCTTAAAGTTCATGTAAATTTCACACCTCTTAATGTATTCAATCACTACCAAATTTTTACCACAATTAACTAACATGTATAAAAATATAACCATGCCTTCAAATAGTTAAAAATCATTATTTTAGACCTTCAAATGCAGCCTTCTCTACAGGATAACAAAACAGATTTTTATACTTTGACAACTTTGTGTTTATCTTGTTCTTTCTTGTTTTACAAACCCTTAATCCGATTTTTAACTTCTCAAAGCTCAAAAATATAAACTAAACTCATATATAAACACTCTTATGAACATATATTTAAGATCGAACCATTATATTACATGTATTGAAAGATTAAAGGAGCAAAAATTCATAACTATGACTATATGTACTATCAAATATTTATATTACAAAAATTGACAAAAACTAAATATACTTACCAATTAGTTGAGGATATATCTTTCTTAACCAAAGAGGTGTATGGAAGATTATTTTTCTAAACAAAATCAAGAGACAAGTTGGAAGAATCTTGAATTTTTGATGAAAATTGAGCTTACGTAAGTTTTTCTTCCTTTCTCATTTCTCTCTTTGATTTGTTTTGATTTTTCCTTATTTCCTTTGGAACTTCCAGACCCTGGCTATCATTTAGTCTTACTAAGAGAGCAATAATGCAAATTTTCCAAAAATTGCACTTTAGCCCCTAAAGTGTGTTTAAAGTGCATGTTGACCCCTCAACTTATGATTAAAAATTAATTACATATACATGTATTTAAAAATATATACTCAATATATATTTGTACTTTATACACTCAAATAAATCAATTGATGTAATAAAATAAAACTTAAAATATTTATTACCCGATTTCTTTAAGTAGTGCACAAGTAGTAACCTAACATAATTAAACTAAACATTGTCATATCAAGATTATTCATGTATTCTAATGTCAATATGAAATATTAAGATGCATGTAATTATGTTTATGAATGATATAAATCATGTAAATAAATATGAAAAGTTTCGGGTTATGACAATTCTCCCTCCCTTAAAAATTTCGTCCTCGAAATTTATACCTGTATTGGTGAATACCCATGGATAATGTTCTCTCATATATTGCTCTGTTTCCCATGTAGCTTCTTGACTAGAATGATTCTTCCATAACACTTTTACCAATAGAATCACTCGGTTTCTAAGTTGTTTCTCTTTGTATCCCACTATTCGAACTGGTTCCTCAACATAAGTCAAATTATCAGCAACTTCAACTAGGTCATCTCGGAGAATATGTGATGGATCGATCCAGACGTGAAGCATGCTAACATGAAACACATTATGAATCTGAGACAACTCAGGGGGCAAGGCAAGTCGATATGCCAATGGTCCAATCTTTTCAAGTATTTCATATGGCCCAATGTAACGAGGACTTAGTTTACCCTTCTTTCCAAATCTGAGGATACCTTTCCACGGAGAAACACGAAGAAATACTTTGTCTCCAACTTCATATTTCATTTCCCATCTATGTTGATCAACATAACTCTTTTGTCTATCTTGTGCTGCTTTTAATCTACTTTTAACTATTTTCACTTTTTCAATGGTATCCTGAATCAAATCCGGACCTTCTGACAATCTCATCCCCTCTTCATCCCAACATACTGGACTCCTACATTTTCTACCATATAATGCTTCATAAGGCGCCATGCCAATGCTACTGTGATGTTGATTATTATACGCAAATTCCATCAATGCAATATATTCATCCCAAGAGCCTTTAAATTCAAGAACACATGCACGGAGTATATCTTCTAAAGTCTGAATAGTTCTCTCTGACTGACCATCTGTTTGTGGATGAAATGATATACTAAAATGTAATTTAGTACCCAAAGCCTGTTGTAAGCTACCCCAAAATCTCGACGTAAAACGAGGATCTCGATCTGAAACAATAGATAAAGGTACACCGTGTAATTTAACAATTTCATTAACATACCTTTTTGCCAAATTTTCGAGAGTAGAACCCCATCTAAATGGTAAAAAGTGAGCTGACTTTGTTAATCGATCAACAATTACCCAAACTGCATCATTTTTCCTTGGTGTCATTGGTAAACCGTAAAGAAAATCCATAGTAATACACTCCCATTTCCAAACGGGAATAGGTAGTGGATGCAACTTACCTACTGGTGCCTGATGCTCTGCTTTAATATGTTGACAAGTCAAGCATTTTGAAACGTATTCAACTACATCTTTCTTCATTCTGGGCCACCAATAATGATTTTTCAAGGTTTGGTACATTTTCGTACTACCTGGATGCATAACATATGGTGCAGTATGAGCTTCTTCCATTATCTCATGTCGTAAGCCATCAAAATCAGGAACACAAAATCGATTATTGATCATCAAACTACCATCACTATTCAAAACAAATGTGGTACTCTTTTCTTGTTTCACTTTCTCTGCAATACTGGTTAGTTTATCATCAAAAAATTGAGCTCGTTTAATTCTTTCAATCATCACAGGACGTACGTGAATCGAAGCACATATAACACCCATATCATTTATATTCATTTCAACATTCATCTTTCTCAGATCAATCAAATACGGTAAAGAATGCACTAACATATATGAAACAATACCATAAGATTTTTGGCTTAAAGCATCAACAACAACATTAGCTTTTCCCGGGTGATATTCAATAGTGAAATCATAATCCTTCAACAATTCAAGCCATCTTCTTGTTTGATACACGTTTTTATCTTAATTTTGATGATTTTATTTTGTCACCAAAACAATGCTTTTAAAGGTTGTCCAAATACTCCTAAATGATTTAAAATGGTTTTAATATTTTCCGGAGTATTTCCTCAAGTTTATTTTCGATAATATAGGACAACACTTTTAATGATTTTATGTCAATAGGTTTTACTTCTAAACAAGGTTCCTAAATGTTGTCTAAATACTCCCGATTGGTTTAAAATGTTTTTAATAAATTTTCGGAGTATTTCTTGAGTTTCATTTTCGACAAAAATTGGACAACATTTAGATCGTGGTCGACCTGGCCGCTCTATAGGGCAACCCATACCGAAGAGTACGCGTCGAAAAGAAAATGAACCCAAGGTGAAATTGGACGGTGACCGATCCCGGGGGTCGTCGGCAGGTGCCGTCGGCCGGCCGACACCCCTGTCCGGTAGCACAAGCTTGGCTCTCTTACAGAAACTTCAGACCTTGCATTTTGCTTTAGGGGGACCAGTTTTCGACCGGTCGCCCTGTTGTAATATTCAATGTGTTCTTCAAATCTCTTATTTGTGCGCGACCGATCGCCCTGTGCTTTGACAGCAAAAATATGACCGTTTGACAACAAACACATTTCCTTAAATTGTGGGATTGATTTCTAACAACTATATTCTTGATTTTAATTGTATTTTTCTGTAGATTTTCAATCCCCAAGAGGAGCCTATGCTTGATCAATCATCTCCTATAAATAGAGGAAGTTTTGGAGCAACCAAAAGAACAATTGAGATACAACACAACAAGATACACTTCAAGCAAATATTTGTTCTTCATTGTTATTATTCTTGTTGTAATTTTGCCTAGCTTTTCACTTTCACATCCTTGAGGTCTAGGCTATTCTTGATTACACTTTGCACTCAAATTGTAATATTCATTATTGAGTTGTAATCTTGATTTTCGGTTATCATTCAAACACAAGATATCCTTGTGAGTGTTCTTGTGGTAAGAGCACACTTGGATGATCTAGGTGATAGGTGCAAGAAGATTGTGGTGATCTTCTTATTGAGGTGTTGAAGAATTTGGTATTCTTCAAGGTTGAAGATTGTGGTAATCTTCATAAGGTGCCGTTGAAGGAAGATTGTGGTAATCTTCAAAGGGAGATTGTGGTAATCTCCAAAGGTGGTGTTGAAGAAGAGTGTGGTGCTCTTCAAGGTGTTGTAAGTTGAATTTGTATTAATTTTGTTAATTAATAAAATTCTTTTTCTTTGAAATCCATCCCAGGATATCTTGGGGTGGTAGTAGATTAGGCCCTAGGTGGGTTGAACTACTATAAATCGACGCGTGTTGTTTACATTCCGCACCTTTATTATTGTGTTTGAGCATTTGGTTCGAAAAAGAGGGCGAAATAGAAAAGATGGAGATAATCTATTCACCCCCCTCTAGATTATCGTAGCCGCTTGGACTTACAAGTGGTATCAGAGTCAAACTCTTTGGCAAGCTCGTTTCACATCGCGAGTGAAGAGAAACGATCGTCGGCTCTAACGAAGCTCAACTTTCCGGCACCTCCACCACCAAGCCACCACTATTTGATTCCAAAAATTTTACATTTTGGAAAGAAAGAATGGAATGTTATTTACAAGGTTGCGGGTTCGATATTTGGAACATCGTCATAAATGGAGAATCTATTCCGATGAAAGACACACCACACACCTCCAAAGGCTTCAAAGAACTCAATGATGAAGAGAAGAAAATCATCTTCTTAAACGGTAAAGCTCTCAATATTTTGTATTGTTCACTTACTAATTTGGTAAATGAACATATTGTAGGAATTCGATCGACACATGAAGTATGGCAAAAATTAGAAGCCATCTATGGAGTATTTGCAAATGAAAGGAGTCAAACAAAAGCATCTACTTCTCAAAGGCATACAATGTCAAATCTAAGGAACAAGCCTCTTACAACTTTCAACTATGAAGATGTTGAACATTGTCTTATGGGCATCGAAGAAGAAAACGAGGTATGTCTTAAACCCTCTACTTCCTATGATATTTTTATTCAAAATGATTATAATGATTTGCAAAATGATTATGATGAACTTCAAAATGAATTCCAAAGCTTACTTGTTAAATACAAAAATTTGAAAAAGGAATTCAATGTTTTGAAAAATGATAAGGATAGTTTATTTACTTCCTATGAATCACTATCATGTGCTCACACCACCACACTTGACAAGGTTAGAAACCTTGAAAAAGAAAATAGTACTCTTGTTGAGGATATTAATTGCATGAAAAATGATTTATCTAAATCCGACTTGAGTACCGATGAAATTGTTAATTGTTGTGATAATTCGAAATTAGAACTTGATCATAAGGTTAATATTGTCAATCATATGAAAAAGAATCAAGTCTCTAAGCATGTTGGTCACTATGCTCCTAGAATTATTACATGCTTCTATTGCGGTAAAAAGGGTCATACGGTAAATACTTGTCGAGCTAGAAATAGTTCTAATTATTGTTGGAGACCTAAAAGTCTCAAAGCTAATCCTAAAGGACCCAAATACTTGAGGGTACCACAAAATAATGTTTTATTAGGTACCCGGCGAAATAAAAATTGGAGAAAACTCATGCCACCAAGGAAACATCAAACGAACATCTCATTTGATCAAAGAAGGAGAAAACATTTTCAACAAAGTCAATTTCCAAGAAGAGGATACAATCAAAAATGGGAAGAACACAATCCTTGGAAATGGCAAAGACATCATCAACAAGATGATTTCCAAAGAAGAAGAGACCATCAACAATGGGAAGGTAACAAACCTTGGAAATGGAGTGATCAAAGAAGTCATCATCAACAAAGTCACTTCTCAAGGGGAAGATATCATCAACAATGGGAAAGACACAACCCATGGAAACGGCGTAATTGGTAAACCGTATCTCCCCATTTATATATGCATTTTATTTTAATGCATGTTTTTATTTGTGTCTTAATTGCAAAATGAGTTTTCAAGTATTTAATTTTTATTTAGGTCTTCAATATATTTGTGAGTTTCAAAATTCTTAAAAGAAGACCTTGCATGATATTTCCAAAACTCTTAAGCATTTAATTAGACTTATTTGGTTTATTATCTCTTATGTTTTTTTATAGCATAAGCATTTTTTTGATATCTCCTATTACTTGCCTACACTTGTGTTGTTGTGCAAATTTTGTTTAAGAATTGTGTAGGATATATATCTCATATTCATTGGCTATTTCGTCATCAAACTATCGAGGTATGTTCACTCGTATTTATCTTAGAACTCGACATTATGTTTATGCACATATCTTTCAAGATATTTCATTTCAACCCCTTAAGTGCCCCAAAATGATTTTGCAAACTTCTCTTAAAAGGGCACTACTCGTTAAGTCTCGATTTTCTTGAATATATGTTTTCCCAAAACCCGTATTTGTTGGATATGGTCCAAAATTATCTTTTTGCAAAGTTTTAAAAATTTTGGGGTGAAAAATCGAATTTTGGAAAATTCTGGAAATGAAAATCGCACTGAAACTGGTACCCAGAACCGGTCGACCAGGGGGTCGACCGGTCGACCACACCGGTCGATAGCCCCGTCGACCGGTCGACAGGGTCATTACAACGGGCAGTAAGTTTATATTGAAACAGGGGTTACTGAGGTTCATTTCTTCTTCTCAAAACTGCGAGCCCTAACTCATTCTCACTCCAAAATTCTCTCAAAATATCCCAATACTTCACATATTATTTCTTCTTTAAGCTCATATCTATCATATTCATCTTGTTTTTCATGGCACCTCATCAATTCACCGGACGAAATCCTCAAAAGAGGAGAAGGAAGCAAAGGGGAGAATCTTCCTCCAACCCCCAACAAGATGATATTCCACAAGGAGATTATCAAAATCGGCTTACGGAAGAGGAGATTGTCGAATTAAGAGCTGGGGTTTCAAAATCGAGCATTCATTGGGACTCTAGTAAGTTATCACTCCTTTACGAGCCTCCCTCTAGAGCTAATAGATTTCGATTTCTAAATAAACTTGCAGAGGAGCATTATGAGAATATTGGATTGAATGATAAGAAAATTGCGTGCACTCGTATGGTTCGATTTCAAGCATTTCATGATGAATTTCCGGATATTAGGGCTTATTTTGAAATTTAAGGATGGGTTTCACTTTGGGATAATCCGTGTTTGCATTATGATGACGAGCTTATAAAACTTTTTTATGCAAATATGTGGATTTTTGATGCTACGGTAGATAATCCGTTGGAACTTCACACATTTGTTAATGGTAGGCATTTTTCATGGACATTGGCCGATATTTGCAATCATTTTAATGTGCCGAATGATGGAGTGGTTAATGTGGATTGCGCTCATTGGGATGATAATCTTTTTGGAGTCTCACTAGATGAGGTAAAAACCTTTTTAGGTGTATATCCCGAAGTGACATACTCGGCAATGCCGCCAAACTATCGGATTATATCTATCATTTGCTCCTATTGTGTTTGTGGAAAGGAAATAAAACTTCCGAGTAATCTCGAACTCTTTCTCACCTATAAGATTGTTCGAGGAGAAAGAGTAAACTATGGGGCAATTTTTGTGTATTGTTTGTCGGAATCTAGAAAGCTTACCAAGAAAAAATATACTTTGGGTAATTTGATTTACCGACTTTTATACTTATCGGGATACCCGGAAAATGAAATGAATACCGAAATCCGTCACAATAATTTTGATAATGCCAACATCCTACAAATGGTAAGAATGCGACGACATTTACCACGGGTTCCTACCAAAGCCGCTAGGGGACGTGCCCGACATCAACAACAACCTTGGGATGATTTCTGTAATGAGAATGAGGTTGAAAATATCGGAAGAGGTAATGTTGATGAACAAGAAGATGAGGAAGAAGTGAATGTGGGAAATGAAGAAGAGGAACAAGAAGAAGAGAATGTAGGAAATGAACAAGAAATTAGGGAGGAAGAATATGAGGAAGGAGATGAAGACGAGTTGGATGTTGAAGATTTAAATCTTAAAGAGAGAATGGCCAAAGTGGAAAGAGAAACATTTAGAGATGTAGCCTCTCTTAGAAAAGAGCTCCGGGTTGTGAAGAAAGAAAACTCTAGTTTGAAAAAGTCAATCGGTAAATTGAAGAAATTTATCAAAGATCTTATTCCCGGAACTTGTTTCTCTTCGGACGAGGATTGATGTCCCCACCCCTTTACTATTCGAGCATTTTCTATTTTATTCATGTTATTTTGTATTTTCATGAACTATCTTGTAAAACTCTTTTGCACTAATGAGATTTGCGTGTTTTCTTTCTTGAAAGGGTTAAAATTGCGAGTTGATAATGACTTGTGGATGATCATGATATTGATGGAGTATTTGATGGTAAAAATACTCTTATATGGCATTGTTTGATAATTGGTATGAAGTACTTGATTGTAAAAGTGCTTTTTTTTTAATGCTTTGATCATTATGCTTAGATGGATATGTTGGAACATTTGATATATCATACATGTATTGTTTAAGGCATGACTTGTATTACTTGATGGATGCTCTAATTTTTGGCATTTGTAATGCCTTGATCCTTTTTGGCTTATATTATCTCAATTGGGTTGAACCCTTGAGAATTTCTTTGTTGAGCCTCTTTTTGATGGACAAATGTTGCATACTTCTTGATGTTTTTTGCATATGATCTTGTTGAGCTTTGAAATGAGGATGATTGATGATGATATGAAAATTCTTTGGCTTGAAACATTTACAATGGCTATATACTATCTCTTTTAATTCTCACGCCCACAAAGTGTTCGATGAAATGTTACAATGAAATTTTCAACTTCTACATGAGTCTCTTGCTTCCAAATGTCTTAAAATCTTTTTTGAGATCATGTTTTTAGCTAACAAATGAGCTTATGGATTTCTTATGATACATTTCTCCCATTTTCCTTGGATTTTAAGCATAAATTGCTCAATGGTTGATAAACCGTCTCTTTTGCGCACTTTGATATGTTTATATGATGTTTTTATCATCCTAACATTCTTTTTGATGGTTCCAAAGGGGGAGAAACAGGAAATTGGCTCATTAGCTTAAAGAAGCTAATAAAAGCTTGTTATAAAAGCTATAAGCTATGGCTCATAAAAGCCATAAGTTGTGATTCATTTTTAGTCCAATGGTTGCTTGATGGACTTATATAATTGTTAATGATGTTTTATGACAGGGGGAGCTTATAAGCTCTTGAACCAATTGTAAAAGCTAAAGCTTTTAGCTTATGGATAATCGCTTTTACATTATCATTGATGTGCTTGTTGATAGGGGGAGCTTGTATACTGAATATATTTACTCTCCTACTTGGTTGCTTTTATATTTTGGAAATTTTGGTTGCTTCCAAACGGTCAAATATTTTTACCGGAAAATCTCATTTCTAAAATTGCTCTCTTAGTTTGTGTAATAATTGTTTTGGTTTGTAATCATCAAAAAGGGGGAGATTGTTTGATACACGTTTTTATCTTAATTTTGATGATTTTATTTTGTCACCAAAACAATGTTTTTAAAGGTTGTCCAAATACTCCTAAATGATTTAAAATGGTTTTAATATTTTCCGGAGTATTTCCTCAAGTTTATTTTCGATAATATTGGACAACACTTTTAATGATTTTATGTCAATGGGTTTTAAACAAGGTTCCTAAATATTGTCTAAATACTCCTGATTGGTTTAAAATGTTTTTAATAAATTTTCGGAGTATTTCTTGAGTTTCATTTTCGACAAAAATTGGACAACATTTCTGTATCGTGGTCGACCGGTCGCCCTATAGGGCAACCCATACCTGAAGAGTACGTCTGAAACAGAAAATGAACCCAAGGTGAAATTGGACAGGCCGACCGGTCACCCAGGGGGTCGACCGGTGCCGTCGACCGTCGACACCCCTGTCGACCGGTACCTGAAGCTTGGCTCTCTTACAGAAACTTCAGACCTTGCATTTTGCTTTAGGGGGACCGGTTGAGACAAAGGTCGATCGGTCGAAGCCTGTGTCGACCGGTCGCCCTGTTGTAATATTCAATGTGTTCTTCAAATCTCTTATTTGTGCGCGACCGGTCGTCCTGTGCTTTGACAACAAAAATATGACCGTTTGACAACAGACACATTTCCTTAAATTGTGGGATTGATTTCTAACAGCTATATTCTTGATTTTAATTGTATTTTTCTGTAGATTTTCAATCCCCAAGAGGAGCCTATGCTTGATCAATCATCTCCTATAAATAGAGGAAGTTTTGGAGCAACCAAAAGAACAATTGAGATACAACACAACAAGATACACTTCAAGCAAATATTTGTTCTTCATTGTTATTATTCTTGTTGTAATTTTGCCTAGCTTTTCACTTTCACATCCTTGAGGTCTAGGCTATTCTTGATTACACTTTGCACTCAAATTGTAATATTCATTATTGAGTTATAATCTTGATTTTCGGTTATCATTCAAACACAAGATATCCTTGTGAGTGTTCTTGTGGTAAGAGCACACTTGGATGATCTAGGTGATAGGTGCAAGAAGATTGTGGTGATCTTCTTATTGAGGTGTTGAAGAATTTGGTATTCTTCAAGGTTGAAGATTGTGGTAATCTTCATAAGGTGCCGTTGAAGGAAGATTGTGGTAATCTTCAAAGGGAGATTGTGGTAATCTCCAAAGGTGGTGTTGAAGAAGAGTGTGGTGCTCTTCAAGGTGTTGTAAGTTGAATTTGTATTAATTTTGGTAATTAATAAAATTCTTTTTCTTTTTGAAATCCATCCCGGATATACTGGGGTGGTAGTAGATTAGGCCCTAGGTGAGTTGAACTACTATAAATCGACGCGTGTTGTTTACATTCCGCACCTTTATTATTGTGTTTGAGCATTTGGTTCGAAAAAGAGGGCGAAATCGAAAAGATGGAGATAATCTATTCACCCCCCCTCTAGATTATCGTAGCCGCTTGGACTTACACTTCTCTGCCGCATATTCAATTCTTTCTGACTCAATAAGTATTTTAAACTTTTATGCTCAGTGAAAATTTGAAATGTGGTACCATATAAATAATATCTCCATATCTTTAAGGCAAAAACAACTGCGGCAAGTTCAAGATCATGTGTAGGATAAGACATCTCATATGGTTTAAGTTGGCGAGAAGCGTAAGCAATGACTTTACCATGTTGCATTAAAACACATCCCAAACCTTGATAGGAAGCATCACTATAAACAACAAAACCATCAGTACCTGAAGGAATTGTCAACACTGGAACTGTTGTAAGCCTTTTCTTCAACTCATCAAAACTCTTCTGGCAACTGTCTGTCCATTTGAAACAAACATCCTTTCGCAATAATTTCGTCAATGGAGACGCAATGAGAGAAAAATTCTCAACAAACCTTCTATAATACCCAGCTAAACCCAGAAAACTACGGACTTCTGAAACATTTTTCGGGCTTTCCCATATAGTCACTGCTTCAACTTTCTTTGGATCAACTTTAATACCATCACCAGAAACAACATGTCCCAAAAATATAACTTGATCTAACCAAAATTCACGTTTACTGAGTTTTGCATACAATTGTTTCTCTCGTAAAGTTTGCAACACGATTCTCAGATGTTTTTCATGTTCCTCGGTAGATTTTGAGTATATCAGAATATCATCAATAAAGACAATCACAAATTTATCCAAGTATGGCCTGAACACATTATTCATCAATGCCATAAACACAACAGGTGCATTAGTCAATCCAAAAGGCATCACTAAAAATTCATAATGACCATATCTGGTTCTAAAAGCTGTTTTTGGTATATCATTCTTTGCAATTTTCAATTGATGATACCCTGACATCAGATCAATCTTTGAGAAAACTCTTGCACCCTGCAACTGATCAAATAAATCATCTATCCTGGGTAATGGATATTTATTCTTCACCGACACTCGATTCAACTATCGATAATCTATACACAATCTCAAAGTGCCATCCTTCTTGTTAACAAACAATACTGGTGCGCCCCATGGTGAAACACTTGGTCTAATGTATCCTTTATCAAGCAGCTCTTGTAATTGTTTCTTTAATTCTTGTAACTCAATGGGTGTCATTCTATAAGGAGGAATAGAAATTGGTGCTGTACCCGGTTGTAATTCGATTTTGAACTCTATATCTCTATCTGGAGGTAACCCTGGCAATTTATCTGGAAACACATATGGATATTCTCTAACTACTGGAATGTCTTCAATTTTCAAACCACATAATCTAGTGTCTACAACATGAGCTAAGTAACATTCACAACCTTTCTTAATCATTTTGAATGCTGTAGATGCAGATATTATACAAGCAGACAAAACTTCCATTCCCCTTTAAATATTATTTGTGTCTGATCTGGCAGTTCCAACACTATTTCTTTAGTAAAACAATCCAGTCTAGCATGATATTCAGTTAACCAGTCCATACCCAGAATCACATCAAAATCCTTTAATGGCATAACAAGTAATGTAGCATGTAATTCAGAATTCCCAATCAAAAGTTCACAATCACGAAATACAGTATTTACAATAGTGACACTGCCTACTGGAGTTCGAACAAGTAAATCATAGTCCAACATTTCTGGTTTATAATCCAAGTGTGATGCTAATGATTGTGACACAAATGAATGCGTTGCTCCTGGATCAAATAAAACATAAGCATTTATACCATAAATGGAAAGATTACCAATTATCACAGTTGGAGTAACTTTAGCGTCTTCCTTTGTTATAGCAAAAACTCGAGCCTGAGTTTGTTGTCTGCTACCTTGGCTTTCATCTGCACTCATTCCTCTACCTGTACCAAATCTTCCACGACCTCAACCTCTGTTAGGATTAAAACCACCAGTTCTAGTTTGTTCAACTGTGTTTTCTTCACGTGGTTTTGGGCAGTTCCTTACGATGTGACCAGGTTCCCCGCATCCAAAACATTTCCCAGTAAGTAGTCTACACTCTCCATAATGATTTTTCCCACAATGAACACAAGTGACAACTGATGATGAAGAACCAGAACCCTTACTAGCTGATGTCATGCCTCCGAAATTGCCACCTTTAGAACTATTGGAGAAACTCTTTTGTGTAGATTGAGTAAACTCTTTTTTATATTTTGAATCCTCCAGTTTCATCACCCTGTCTCTTCTTATTGTATTGAAAGTTTTTTTTTGATTCAGCTTCCAATTTCTCAGCACGTATAGCTGCAGCTTTCAACTTACTATAAGACTCCAAATCTGAAAGTGTAATACGGTTTCGAATACCAAATCGAAGTCCAGCTTCAAATCTATTGCATTTCTTCTTTTCTGTAGCTATCATATGTGGGGCATAATGAGAAAGCTGATTGAACAATACTTCATACTCTGCAACTGAGCGATTCCCTTGTTTAAGCTCAAGAAATTCTTTTTCTTTCTGATCCATGTAAACCTCTGCAGATATGCATCATGAAATTCCCTCAGAAAATCATCCCAAGTCAATACAGGAGGTTGTGTAGTGCTATTAGGTATAGTCTCCCACCAATCATAAACATCTCCCTAAAGAAGTGACACTGCATAATCAAAATTTTCATCTGGAGTACATTTCATCAAATTCAGAACCCTCTCGGTCCGTTTCAACCAAGTTTCTGCCACTGCTGGATCTGTGGTGCCGGTAAAATCAACAGCTCCCATTGTTCTTAGTTTATCATACCTTCGTTCACGTGGTTCGGGAGAGTTTACAGGTTGATATTGTGGATACATGAAATGAGCAGGTATTCCATGTGCATGATGTTGAGATGGATGAGATGAATGTGACCCTGGCTCGGCTGTTCCTTCTCCTCCATGAACACTTTGCTCATCATTTTCAACATGCGGTTCTTGATGTATATCATTTTGCCTAAAATGCAACATAATTATGACTTATGCCAACATATAATATAAAATGAAAATGCACATGTCATGTCATGACCTACAGAACCCCTATCTGGGCTCTGATACCACTAAATTGTAACACCCTTACCCTGTAACATATACACTTAAAATACAAATACCAACTTAAATGCATTCCAATTTCTTTACTTATCAGAGTGCGCATATTTATTATTATTGCAAACATATTGTACAAACACAAACATTGTTCCCAACTGAAAAGGTTTTCAACACACATACATAATTTATATTACAAACCATTATAGACCACATTCTTATAAACAAGATCCTAAGATGATATGCAAATGATGAGCTGAGGAAGAAGGACTGAAAATCAGCCGGCCGACCTTGGATCCATGCTTCAACTTGTAAAAAAGCTTCACATGTCACTTTCATCCACATAATCTAAAAATAGTCAACATTGCAATTGGTGAGTTGCAAGCTCAATAAGTATAATCACGTAACAAGTTATTTAACACCACACAAGCACATGATCAACACAAGCACATCATTACACATCTTACACATTCTATTATATCATTAATAAGTACACAAATGCATATGCTTAGTCATATTCTTTTACTGTTATGGACCATCCATATCCAAGAATAAATTGTGATCACGAATATGGCCATGGCACTCTGTAATACATAACACATATATTTGAGTTCCAAGAACTCAGGGTGGCCTTACGGTACTCTGTATTCAGAAAATTCTGAAAATCTATAACACATGATTCAAGGATATTGGTGGCCATAACAGAATCCTTTTATCTCTGATGAATGCATATTTCATATCACATAATTTATATCCATATCAGTATCATTAATACATTTCATATATTTCGATTCCATATCAATATCATCAATACATTTCACATTTCTCACATTCATATCAACATCATCATAATATCACCAAAACAACCATATAATACACATTAAGAATACAATGGATTCATATTCACAAAATCGACACATATGGAATTCATTCAAAAACATCAATCATACAATCACATAAGAGTCAAATAACAAATTATAAGATTATAATCACAAGATGAAGTCCTTATCCCGATTAGTCTAATCAACCTTATTCACTTCTTTATCGAGATTTTGACCTATAAATATATCAAAAATGCATAACCAAATTTAATATCATATACTAAGTACTAATGAAGTCATGTATGTATGTCATGTATGCATTTTAACTAATCACAATTTGAAAAGCTTAGAAAATATTCAAAATGATATTAAGATGATTCAAGTTGGACTGAAAATCTAATTCAATTTTATCAACTTTCATGTTTTACAAAACTCCAAATTCGGAAAGCAATGCTCGAAATGGAGCAATACAGAAAGTATTTTCAACATCACCTTAAAGTTCATGTTGTCACTCTAGCAGCCTTCAGTATTTTCAACATAACTTTCTGTAGCAAAATGATATTAAGATGATTCAAGTTGGACTGAAAATCTAATTCAATTTTATACAACTTTCATGTTTTACAAAACTCCAAATTCGGAAAGCAATGCAGTCGAAATGGAGCAATACAGAAGCAAACTGCTGCTGGACAGAAACAGGGGATCATGTTGTCACCTTAAAGTTCATGTAAATTTCACACCTCTTAATGTATTCAATCACTCCCAAATTTTTACCACAATTAACTAACATGTATAAAAATATAACCATGCCTTCAAATAATTAAAAACCATTATTTTAGACCTTCAAATGCAGCCTTCTCTACAGGATAACAAAACAGATTTTTATATTTTGACAACTTTGTGTTTATCTTGTTCTTTCTTGTTTTACAAACCCTTAATCCGATTTTAAACTTCTCAAAACTCAGAAATATAAACTAAACTCATATATAAACACTCTTATGAACATATATTTAAGATCGAACCATTATATTACATGTATTGAAAGATTAAAGGAGCAAAAATTCATAACTATGACTATATATACTATCAAATGTTTATATTACAAAAATTAACAAAAACTAAATATACTTACCAATTAGTTGAGGATATATCTTTCTTAACCAAAGAGGTGTATGGAAGATTATTTTTCTAAACAAAATCAAGAGACAAGTTGGAAGATTCTTGAATTTTTGATGAAAATTGAGCTTACGTAAGTTTTTCTTCCTTTCTCCTTTCTCTCTTTGATTTGTTTTGATTTTTCCTTATTTCCTTTGAAACTTCCAGACCCTCAATGATGATAACATGGCTGTCATTTAGTCTTACTAAGAGAGCAATAATGCAAATTTTCCAAAAATTACACTTTAGCCCCTAAAGTTGTTTAAAGTGCATGTTGACCCCTCAACTTATGATTAACAATTAATTACATATACATGTATTTAAAAATGTATACTCAATATATATTTGTACTTTATACACTCAAATAAATCAATTGATGTAATAAAATAAAACTTAAAATATTTATTACCCGATTTCTTTAACTAGTGCACAAATAGTAACCTAACATAATTAAACTAAACATTGTCATATCAAGATTATTCATGTATTCTAATGTTAATATGAAATATTAAGATGCATGTAATTATGTTTATGAATGATATAAATCATGTAAATAAATATGAAAAGTTTCGGGTTATGACAATTCTCCCTCCCTTAAAAATTTCGTCCTCGAAATTTATACCTGTATTGGTGAATACCCATGGATAATGTTCTCTCATATATTGCTATGTTTCCCATGTAGCTTCTTGACTAGAATGATTCTTCCATAACACTTTTACCAACAGAATCACTCGGTTTCTAAGTTGTTTCTCTTTGTATCCCACTATTCGAACTGGTTCCTCAACATAAGTCAAATTATCAGCAACTTCAACTAGGTCATCTCGGAGAATATGAGATGGATCTGATCTGTATCGGCGAAGCATGCTAACATGAAACACATTATGAATCTGAGACAACTCAGGGGGCAAGGCACGTTGATATGCCACTGGTCCAATCTTTTCAAGTATTTCATATGGCCCAATGTAACGAGGACTTAGTTTACCTTTTCAAGTATTTCATATGCCAATGGTACACATTATGCATTTTAACTAATCACAATTGACAAAGCTTAGAAAATATTCAACTAAAACGTCTGAAAATTTCACTCTGGCAGCCTTCAGTATTTTCAACATAACTTTCTGTACAAAAACGATATTAAGATGATTCAAGTTGGACTGAAAAGCTAATTCAATTTTCTACAACTTTCATGTTTTACAAAACTCCAAATTCGGAAAACAAGTCGGTCGACATGGAGCAATACAGAAGAAAACTGCTGCTGGACAGAAACAGGGGATCATGTTGTCACCTTAAAGTTCATGTAAATTTCACACCTCTTAATGTATTCAATCACTCCCAAATTTTTACCACAATTAACTAACATGTAAAAAATATAACCATGTCTTCAAATAATTAAAAATCATTATTTTAGACCTTCAAATGCAGCCTTCTCTACAGGATAACCAAACAGATTTTTATACTTTGACAACTTTGTGTTTATCTTGTTCTTTCTTGTTTTACAAACCCTTAATCCGATTTTTAACTTCTCAAAGCTCAAAAATATAAACTAAACTCATATATAAACACTCTTATGAACATATATTTAAGATCTAACCATTATATTATATGTATTGAAAGATTAAAGGAGCAAAAATTCATAACTATGACTATATGTACTATCAAATGTTTATATTACAAAAATTAACAAAAACTAAATATACTTACCAATTAGTTGAGGATATATCTTTCTTAACCAAAGATGTGTATGGAAGATTATTTTTCTAAACAAAATCAAGAGACAAGTTGGAAGAATCTTGAATTTTTGATGAAAATTGAGCTTACGTAAGTTTTTCTTCCTTTCTCCTTTCTCTCTTTGATTTGTTTTGATTTTTCCTTATTTCCATTGAAACTTCCAGACCCTCAATGATGATAACATGGCTGTCATTTAGTCTTACTAATAGAGCAATAATGCAAATTTTCCAAAAATTGCACTTTAGCCCCTAAAGTGTGTTTAAAGTGCATGTTGACCCCTCAACTTATGATTAACAATTAATTACATATACATGTATTTGAAAATGTATACTCAACATATATTTGTACTTTATACACTCAAATAAATCAATTGATGCAATAAAATAAAACTTAAAATATTTATCACCCGATTTCTTTATAAGTAGTGCACAAGTAGTAACCTAACATAATTAAACTAAATATTGTCATATCAAGATTATTCATGTATTCTAATGTCAATATGAAATATTAAGATGCATGTAATTATGTATATGAATGATATAAATCATGTAAATAAATATGAAAAGTTTCGGGTTATGACAAAATGGTTGAACATTGTTTTATTTTTTTGGAATTTAAATTTATGGTTAGTTTTGGGTTCGTAGTATGGAGTCTGTGTAGTTGCTATAGAAATGTTTTGAGTAAGTGACATATTTTTTGAACAATTTGGTAAACAGTAAGTTGCTATAGGAATATTTTGAGTAAGTTTGTTCTTATTTTGATCAAATGCTGAATGCTTAAATTTTAGATTCTTTAAGCAACATGTAATTGCTTTTTAAGCAATTTTTTTGATATAACATACGCAGTGTTATTCATAGTTGAGTACAGGGACATCATATATTTTTTGTATCATGAACAATTACGTAAACAATAAATAACATCACTAATTCAAGATGAATATGCAAAATAAGAAATATAAAGCAAAAGCTACAATCAAAACATATGTAAGTAAAAAACAATAACAAACAACAACTCAATTAGACATAAGCATAATATCCTCTTTAAAAAGCTTAAAAAACAAAAAGACATGACAATCCCAAACACATTCAACAGACAACATGTAGCGCCCCAATTTTGAAAAATGTAGTTTTGGGCTTTAAGGAACGCTACATTAGTGTGTACCTAACTTTAAATAACTTTCAACATCGACAGATCATTTCAAACCAACATCAAATAACCACGCTCACAAGCGGGTTAGCCCAATTCACAAAATACAGCGGAAACATTATATAAGTAGATGAGTCACAGCTCATCTCAACAGTAAACAAAAGAAAGCTTATTTACAGACTTAAGTTTATCAGCTCAAAGTTTAAGAAAGAGGGGAATAGGGACTTTAGGACTCCAAAAGTATTTCATCATGCCCAAGTCTTCGTGTCATACTTCGCCTCAATCTGAAAAATATAATATGGGGTGAGTGCTATGAAAATACACTCAGTGGGGTACACTTAAGCGACTGCGTAATTAATTACAACTAGCAGAGATGCATCATACATAGCATTTGTACGGACGGACCGTAACTTTGTAATATGTACGAGCTCATAATGTGAAGTGATCGTCACCACAACACATAAATATGTAACATGTACGGTACAACCGCAATATGGGATTCATGCAAAACATACAAATCATGATTAATTAAACAGTCAACTTGCTTTGAATAGCAATAGTACACGGTTAAGTGTAAAGGTAACCCCACCTTTTTGATGTGCAAAATGATTGTGCAGGATGCAAGTCCTAGTTCCCGGGCTCAATCTCGTCTCCTACACAAAATAGCATAATATGTCTTAGAAGCATGGAATGGAAATATAATATTAGCTAATAATTTAAATATGCTAGATAAACCTATCCTTAAAATTTGGGGGCATTTGGATGTGAAATGAAGAAATTACGAGCGAAACAGAATAATAAGGATGTTCGGGTCTCGTTTTCTTGAAGTTGGAAGATTGAGGGGCAATATCATGATTTTGAATAGACCTTGCATGTAAGGAGGGTATAACGAGACTATGGTTCAAATTTGAGGTCAACCCCTTTTGGATCGAAAACGAGAAAGTTAGGACTTAAGGAATTTAAATTAAAAAGGTTCGGGGTAGTTTAGTAAAATTCGGAAATTTAGTTCAAAGTATTGGGGGTCAATCTAGAATTTTCATATAAGCTGATTTTGGAGGACTAAAGTGAAACTTAGAGGGGGTCAAACTGAAGTTTTCAAAAATTGCAAGCAAGTCCAAAACTATTTCAAATTCTGTCTGGCATCCCCTAAACTTTCGATTTCCACCCCAACCCATCCCCACCACCGTTTGCCACCTCGACAACCCTCAAAATTATTTCTGGCTAGCAGCCCTTGCCGCCGGCGACCTACCCGACGTATTTCCGGCCATTATTGGCCGGAAATTAACACACCCACACACACACAGAGACAACACACACACACACACACACACACGCACACACACACGCGGGCGGTGGGGTTCCAACTCGTCGCCGCCGTTCACCACCAACCCACTCCAGACACCCGTACCAGACGACACGGTGGCTTCCGGCAGAGAGAGGCTGAGAAAGAGAAAGAAACAAGAGAGAGAGAAAGAAAGGAAATGACTTTTTTCGTAAGTTTCTGACTTCGATCCACGGCGGAAACGGACTCCGAACGCGAAATTGATCGATGGGATTTGAAGCCCTTGAAGAGACGAAGAGAACGATATAAGGCTCATAAATTTTGGTCCGGTGGATCACCGGGAATCGGCGGTCAAAGATGGCGGCACCGGTGAACTCGGGATGGGGTTTTTGCAGAAGTCACCGGCAATTTGCCGGCGATCTAGAGGTCTGATCTGAGAGTGGAAGGTGGCGTTAGAAAGATAATTTAATGGGATTTCTATCTCTATAAGGTTTGTAAAAATCCAACGGTCGGATCTCTGTGGATCTAGAGTCAAAGATTTCAAAATTTTAATTTTACCGGCGATTTGCCGGCGAACGGGGAATCAAATCAAAATTCTGACTTCGGATTTGGAACGAGGGTGAGGAAAGGGTTCGAATGAGGTATAGTTTGTTAATTTCCACCGCCGGTGGCCGGCGGCGGCAGACGACCGTAAGCCTGCCGGAGGCTGAGTGAGGGAGAGAGAGGATTCTTACCAGGAATGGAAAGTTTCCAATTTCTGGTTATTTCCAAATATGGAAATGACTATATATAGTAAGTTTTTAAATGGGCTTTTAAATTGGGTTTGGTGATTTGGGCCACAAATGAACTGAAAGAAGGCTTAATTGTTTCGTAATTGGACTTGAAATAATTCGATTTTGAATTGAAAATAATAGAAAGCCCCGTAATTAAATTTATAATTTTTCTACCCGAATTATATAATTTAAATAATACTCTTAATTAGCTATAAATCCCAATAAATTACTAATCTAATTCCTTAAAAATTGCGAAAAATTTTACCCTAAATTTTGAGATTCAAGTTCTAATACTGGCTATTACACCCTCCCCCACTACGAAAAATTTCGTCCTCGAAATTCAGAACTTACTAATTGTCGGAAGATTTGGATATTGCTCCTTCATCACATCTTCTTTTTCCCATGTCGCCTCCTCTTTTCCATGCCTACTCCATTGCACTTTAACTAAAACGACGTCTCTATTTCTTAAGGAGTGTATTTTTCTATCAAGGATCACCACTGGAAACTCCTCATAAGTGAAATCTTCTTTAACTTGAGTAGCTTCTTGATTAACGACATGACTCGGATCAAACACATATTTTCTCAACATCGACACGTGAAACACATCATGCACTCCGGATAACTCTGGCGGTAGTGCTAACTTATAGGCTACTTCTCCAATTCTTTCAAGAATTTCGTAAGGACCAATGTATCTCGGTTTCAGCTTTTCTTTCTTTCCAAAATGTACTACTCCTTGAGTTGGTGCTACTTTTAGAAATACTTTGTCTCCAATCTGAAATACCAAATCCTTTCTTCGTTTATCGACGTACGCCTTCTGTCGATCCTGAGCAATCTTAATTCTCTTTTTGATGAGATCAATCTTTTCTCTGTTTTCTCAACAATATCTGGTCCAATTATTCTTTTCTCCCCAACCTCGTCCCAGTATAAAGGGGATCTGCACCTACGTCCATACAGTGCTTCATACGGTGCCATTTTGATCGTCGCTTGATAACTGTTGTTATAAGCAAATTCTACTAACGGTAAATGTTCTTCTCAACTTCCTCCTAGATCCAACACTACAGCTCTCAACATGTCTTCCAGAGTTTGTATTGTTCTTTCTGACTGTCCATCTGTTTGTGGATGGAATGCGGTACTAAATCTGAGCTTCGTTCCCATGGCACTCTGCAAGCTCTGCCAAAACTTAGAGGTGAATCTCGTGTCTCTGTCTGATATAATTGTAACTGGGACTCCATGCAATCTTACAATCTCTGCTAGATATATTTGGGCTAATTTATCTAACTTATATGTCATCTTGACTGGCAAGAAATGAGCTGACTTCGTCATGCGATCCACTATGACCCAAATAGCTTCGTTTCCTCATGCGATTCTAGGCAATCCAGTAACAAAATCCATTGTTATATGCTCCCATTTCCATTCAGGTATTTCGAGAGGTTTCAACAACCCTGATGGTCGTTGATGTTCAGCTTTCACTTGTTGGCACGCCATGCATCTCTGCACAAATGACCCTATACTCCTCTTCATGTTTCTCCACCAAAATGTGTTTCTTAGATCTTGATACATCTTAGTACCTCCAGGATATGCGGTATATGGCGTGCAATGTGTCTCTTCCATGATTTCTCGCCTCAATTGTTCATCCCTCGGCACACATAAACGGTTCCCAAACATTAGTGATCCGTCATCTGCCATGCCAAATCCTTTTACGTTCCCATCTTTTGTTCGATCTCTCAACTTCATCAGAAACTTGTCATTTTTCTGAGCATTCACTATTCTGCTTCTGAGAGTAGGTTGGACTATCATTGCTGCTATTACTGTCTTCGTGGTATTTGGTGGGACAATGACGTCGATTTTTGGCTTGGCAAAATCTTTGATAAGTTGTTCTTGGTGCGTCAACATGCAATTCAGACCTTCATGATTCTTTCTGCTCAAGGCATCGGCCACTATGTTTGCTTTTCCAGGGTGATATAAAATTGAACAATCATAATCCTTGACCAACTCCAACCATCTTCTTTGCCTCATGTTCAGTTCCTTCTGCTCAAAAAAGTACTTCAAGCTCTTATGATCAGTATATATTTCACATTTTGCTCCATATAGATAATGTCGCCAAATCTTCAAGGCGTGTACTACCGCTGCTAACTCTAAGTCATGAGTTGGGTAATTTTGCTCATGAGGCTTGCTTTTCCGGAGGCATAGGCAACCACTTTGTTGTGTTGCATTAGAACACACCCTAATCCTTGCTTAGACGCATCACTGTATATGACGAACCCTTCTGATCCGTCTGGTATTATCAAAACAGGTGCAGTGATTAACCTCTCCTTTAATTCTTGGAAGCTTTTCTCACATTTTTCGGACCATTGAAACTTCACACCTTTACGAGTTAGTTGTGTCAAAGGTAATGCGATCTTCGAGAATCCCTCGATAAATCTTCTATAATAACCCGCCAAACCAAGAAAACTTCATACTTCATTCACATTAGTTGGCGTCTTCCAATTCCTTACAACTTCTACCTTGACTGGGTCAACCTCAATCCCTCGAGCTGAGACGATGTGTCCAAGAAACACCACTTGTTCCATCCAAAATTCACACTTCTTGAATTTAGCATATAGTCGTTCTTTACGTAATGTCTCCAACACAATCCTCAAATGCTCTTCATGTTGCTTATTATTCCATGAATATATAAAAATGTCATCTATAAACACGATCACGAAGTTGTCCAAGTAAGGATGAAATACTCTGTCCATTAAATCCATAAACACGGCAGGTGCGTTGCTAAGTCCAAAAGGCATTACCACAAATTCGTAATGACCATACCGGGTTCAGAAGGAAGTTTTGGGTATGTCATTTTCCTTAACTTTCACTTGATGATATCTAGACCTTAAGTCAATAGAAAACACACTTGCACCCTTCAACTGGTCAAACAAATCCTCAATCCTCGGCAACGGGTACTTATTCTTGATTGTAAGCTTGTTTAGTTCTCCGTAATCTATACACATCCTGAATGACCCATCCTTCTTCTTTACAAATAACACTGGTGCGCCCCATGGAGATACACTAGGTCGAATAAATATTTTATCCAACAACTCTTGTAACTGCACCTTTAGTTCTTGCAATTCTTTCGGTGCCATTCTATATGGTGTTTTTGATACTGGACCTGCTCCTGGCACTAGGTCTATTACAAATTCCACTTGTCTATCTGGTGGAATGCCAGGTAAATCATCAGGAAAAACATCTTTGTATTCTTGTAGAATTGGCACTTCATCAATTGTCACTTCTCTCAAATCAGTGCTCATTACATTTACCAAATAAGCCTCACATTTATCCTTTCTCAATGCTTTCATGGCTTTCATAGCTGATATTACTTGGGGTATAGATCTCACTTTTGTCCCATGAAAAACGAATTCTTTTCCATCACAACTTGGGAATTCCACTTCCTGCTCATGGCACCTAATTATTGCACGATTCGCTCTAAGCCAGTCCATTCCCAAAATCACATCAAAATCCGCCATATTTATCACATGTAAATCGGCAAATAGATTCCTATCTTCAGATTCCTATTTCCACTTCCCGACACACTTGGTTAGTATTGATCGTCTGTCCAGACAGTATCCTAACTTCCAATACATCATCTATTGTGACACTATCACATCTCAACTTTCTAAATAACTTAGTAGAAATAAAGGAATGTGTAGCCCCAGTGTCAAATAAAACGAGAGTAGGTAGCTTAGATATAGTCAACATACCTGTCATAGTGCCTGGGTCCTTGGCTGTTTCCTCTTGAGTCATAGCAAAGACTCATGCTTTTCCAGCCTTCTGTTTCCCTTTATTATCTTCTCTTGGATTCTTTGCGTCTGGACAATTTTGGATAGTGTGGCCTGGTTTCTTACAGCGGTAACAAATTCCTTTTCCATACAGACATTCACCCCTATGATTCTTCCCACACTTTGGGCACTGAGGTTTATCCCCTTGGGTACTTGTTCTAGTATATTCACTAGTTCTTGCTTGCTTGTTTTGTGGGCCGATATTAGCTTTTCCACGATTAGTATTGTCCCATTTCCTTTTCTCCAGTACGATTTGAGCCTTTCTGTTTCCAAGATCTAAATTGATCGGGATGCAATCTCCAAAGCCCTTTCAACGATTAATATGTGCATCGCATACGTGGTAGTCTTCGTTCTTCGCCAAGATATGCGATCTCGATGCGTAACCCTTGTTCAAAGCATCTAGCCTTATCATATTCAGTGCTCACCAAACTAGTAGCGTACCTAGATAACTGGTTAAACTTCCTCTCATACTTAATGACTGTCATTGATCCTTGTTTCAAGTGTATGAACTCCCATCTTTTCTTTTCATGGTAAGATAATGGCAAGTAGTTTTGCATAAACACATCCTTAAATTCTTGCCAAGTCAGAGCCCCAATCTGTTGTTGAGTGCGAGTCCTACAATACGATTCCCACCAATGGTCGGCGTCTTCAGTCATCTAAAAGATTGCACAAGACACCTTCTGAGCATCAGGGCAGGCAATGTGAGTGAATATACGCTCTAAAGCACGAAGCCACTCCTCGGCAACTGCAGGTTCTTCTCTTCCATTAAAAATAGGTGGATTGAATCGACGAAATTGCTCTACCACTTGAGTCAAAGTATCACGTGGATTTGGGGGTTGTGGTTGTTGATTTTGAGCAGTAGTGAAATGGTGTGCCAACCCACGCAACACGGTAATCAAATCTTCACCAGGATTAGCCATCTCTGGAGCATGTGGGGCAGGTGGAGCCTCAGCTGGCGGTTGCTCTTGATTACGACGACCACGTCGGGCCATTCTAAAATTCCAACAGCTAAATATATCTAGAATCAACAACCATAGACTAAAATAATACTAATCATTGTTTCGTATAATCAGGAACTTACATCATTTTGAGCAGTAGTGAAATGGTGTGCCAACCCACGCAACACGGTAATCAAATCTTCACCAGGATTAGCCATCTCTGGAGCATGTGGGGCAGGTGGAGCCTCAGCTGGCGGTTGCTCTTGATTACGACGACCACGTCGGGCCATTCTAAAATTCCAACAACTAAATATATCTAGAATCAACAACCATAGACTAAAATAACACTAATCATTGTTTCGTATAATATTTAAGGCACGTAAGTAGATGTACACAATAACAGTATGCCTAAAAATTCTAATCCAACTCTAAGTTCAGATGATCAAAACCTATGAGCTAGTTCTCTAGTATCATGTATGAAGTGTAGTGACTTTGTCAAAATCATGAAATGCATGACAATATAAAAATTCATTTCATGAAATAAGTTTTCATGTAATATGCACTTGGCATAAATCATATTCTAAACAGTAATTTACGAGAAATGGTAATCATGTTGAAACTGTTCATATGACATGACATTCATATCATGCGTAATATGGGAGGCACGGCTCCAACATAGCATTGATCATGTAACATGTCTTGTATCATGAATCATGTAAACCGTTATGAGGAAATCATGCGTATGTCTTTAGGCTTAGCATTTCACTTCAACTTGGGCATGAAGTTTTCAAAAACAATTGTCCCTGAGATTAAACTTCAATTCAAAAATCAACTCGACATCTATAAAATCATTTTACAGAGTATAGTCCAAAATTTTTGCTCTGATACCACCTCTGTAGCGCCCCAATTTTGAAGAATGTAGTTTTGGGCTTTAAGGAACGCTACATTAGTGTGTACCTAACTTTAAATAACTTTCAACATCGACAGAGCATTTCAAACCAACATCAAATAACCACGCTCACAGGCGGGTTAGCCCAATTCACAAAATACAGCGAAAGCATTATATAAGTAGATGAGTCACATCTCATCTCAACAGTAAACAAAAGAAAGCTTATTTACAGACTTAAGTTTATCAGCTCAAAGTTTAATAAAGAGGGGAATAGGGACTTTAGGACTCCAAAAGTATTTCATCATGCCCAAGTCTTCGTGTCACACTTCGCCTCAATCTGAAAAATATAATATGGGGTGAGTGCTATGAAAATACACTCAGTGGGGTACACTTAAGCGACTGCGTAATTAATTACAACTAGCAGAGATGCATCATACGTGGCATTTATACAGACGGACCGTAACTTTGTAATATGTACGAGCTCATAATGTGAAGTGATCGTCACCACAACACATAAATATGTAACATGTACGGTACAACCGCAACATGGGATTCATGCAAAACATACTAATCATGATTAATTAAACAGTCAACTTGCATTGAATAGCAATAGTACACGGTTAAGTGTAAAGGTAACCCCACCTTTTTGATGTGCAAAATGATTGTACAGGATGCAAGTCCTAGTTCCCGGGCTCAATCTCGTCTCCTACACAAAATAGCATAATATGTCTTAGAAGTCTGGAATGGAAATATAATATTAGATAATAATTTAAATATGCTAGATAAACCTATCCTTAAAATTTGGGGGCATTTGGATGTGAAATGAAGAAATTACGAGCGAAATAGAATAATAAGGATGTTCGGGTCTCGTTTTCTTGAAGTTGGAATATTTAGGGGCAATATCATGATTTTGAATAGACCTTGCGTATAAGGAGGGTATAACGAGACTATGGTTCAAATTTGAGGTCAATCGGAGTTCGTTTGACCCCTTTTGGATTGAAAACGAGAAAGTTAGGACTTAAGTAATTTAAATTAAAAAGGTTCGGGATAGTTTAGTAAAATTCGACAATTTAGTTCAAAGTATTGGGGGTCAATCTAGAATTTTCATATAAGCTGATTTTGGAGGACTAAAGTGAAACTTAGAGGGGGTCAAACTGAAGTTTTTAAAAATTGCAAGCAAGTCCAAAACTATTTCAAATTCTGTTTGGCATCCCCTAAACTTTCGATTTCCACCCCAACCCATCCCCCACCATTTGCCACCTCGACAACCTTCGAAATTATTTCCGGCTAGCAGCCCTTTCCGTCGGCGACCTACCCGACGTATTTCCGGCCATCATTGGCCGGAAATTAACACACCCACACACACACAGAGACAACGCACGCACGCACACACACAGACACGCACACACACACGCACACGGGCAGTGAGGTTCCATCTCATCACCGCCGCTCACCACCAACCCACTCCAGACACCCGTACCAGACGACACGGTGGCTTCCGGCGGAGAGAGGCTGAGAAAGAGAAAGAAACGAGAGAGAGAGAGGAAGAAAGGAAATGAAATTGTTTGTAAGTTTCTGACTTCGATTCACGACAGAAACGGACTCCGATCGTGAAATTGATTGGTGGGATTTGAAGCCCTTGAAGAGATGAAGAGAACGATATAAGGTTCATAAATTTTGGTCCGATGGATCGCCGGGAATCGGCGGTCAAAGATGGCGGCACTGGTGAACACGGGATGGGGTTTTTGCAGACGTCTCCGGCGATTTGCTGGCGATCTAGAGGTCTGATCTGAGAGTGGAAGGTGGCGTTAGAAAGATAATTTAATGGGCTTTCTAACGGTATAAGGTTTGTAAAAATCCAAAGGTCGGATCTACGTAGATCTAGAGTCAAAGTTTTCAAAATTTTAACTTTACCGGCGATTTGCCGGCGAACGGGGAATCAAATCAAAATTCCGACTTCGGATTTGGAACGAGGGCGACGAAAGGGTTCGAATGAGGTATGGTTTGTTAATTTCCACCGCCGGTGGCGGCCGGCGACCGTAAGCTTGCCGGAGGCTGAGTGAGGGAGAGAGAGGATTCTTACCAGGAATGGAAAGTTTCCAATTTCTGGTTATTTCCAAATATGGAAATGACTATATATAGTAAGTTTTTAAATGGGCTTTTAAATTGGGTTTGGTGATTTGGGCCACAAATGAACTGAAAGAAGGCTTAATTGTTTCGTAATTGGACTTGAAATAATTCGATTTTGAATTAAAAATAATAGAAAGCCCCGTAATTAAATTTATAAATTTTCTACCCGAATTATATAATTTAAATAATATTCTTAATTATCTATAAATCCCAATAAATTACTAATCTAATTCCTTAAAAATTGCGAAAAATTTTACCCTAAATTTTGAGATTCAAGTTCTAATACTGGGTATTACAGAACATGCTCAAAAAGCAGTAAAACAAGCATGGATAAGCAGTACTAAATACGTCAATAAGCAGCATCCAATTTTAGGAACACATTTTTTTTATTATATATTTCATCTTTGCACAAGGTCACAATTATTAAGAAACATTTTAAAATGTTATGAAATACATTTCAAAAGCTTAAAAACAAAAAAGACGTGACAAGCACAACTACATCCAACATACAACATGCTCAGAAAGCAATAAAATAAGCATACATAAGCAATAATAAATACGCCAATAAGCAGCAACCCAAATTTAAAAACATTGTTTCATCGTTGCACAAGATCACAATTATTAAGAAATATTTTAAAATGGTATGAAATACTGTTTGAAGTAAGAATAAATTGGATCCATGACAAAAAATACAGTACTACTTGTTACATGTTCTGCTATTGTGGGAATCAATTTCTCCATATTTTCCAACGTCTTTTTAATTTCTGGCTTGCTTTGATTGCTTTCTCTTTCTGACTTTGAATTCGGCTCTTAACTCGACTACCAATGCCTATATTTTTTGTTTGTGTTGGTGGCAATACTACAATGCCCAATTGGGATGTGTTCCCACCAAAGCCTTCGATCAATGATTGCTTGTTGACCAAAAGGGAATATGTATGTTGATCCTTTAGAAACATTCGTTTGTGGTCATTTATGAGCTGTGGCAGCGCTTCAATCTTGGACTTGTTGTTTCCATCAGCATTTATCACAGTTTCTCCCTCCACTGTAGTTGAACTCTTAACTTTTTTGTATCCTTCGCGGTTGCAAACAACATATTGCCTGCGTATTATAGCACTACGAAAGCGTTTGGTTGTACTGATTTTCACATCAAAGCCAGTGACATGCCATAATTTTTGTAGAATAGTATTCCATTGTCTAGATTATCAAAGTTTATTCCTTCTATTGGTGTCATTTTTTCATCGCATTCTGGTATCCAGTTCGTTGTTGAATCTACTGTTATTTCTATCCGTTGCTGAGACACATTTGTAATCCCCCCCTGATACAATGTTACACTGTTAAAGTATGTCAGGGTGTATTTTAAATACCTATAGTAAAATCAAGCATGGAACACAGAGTCAAGAATTAAGCAACATTGTAAATTCTTATAGGCAACTTTATAAGAATGTATAAGGATCATTGTAAAGATACAGAATCAGAGGTTCGATTAGCAAATTGTTTTTCCTTAAACACTGAGACACACATTAGTGGTGTTGTGGTCCATATGCAACAATTACTTGATAGACAAACAATATGAGTCTATTATATAAGCATATTGATTTTTGCACAACATGACAATTTCAATTCAGCAAACTATATAAATTTGAGAACGCAAAATACATTGAATAAGTAAGCAACATTTTTCATAATCACAAACAAGTGTATATGCACAACTAAGCAACTTTCTAAACATACCAAAGCAAATATTTGGCCTAAAAATAACTGGAAATAATGAAATGAATGGTGAGTCCAGGTAAATCCAGATATTGTTTTTTTGCATAACATGATAGTTTCTATTCAGCAAACTGTAGTTAATGTAACAACACAAACTACAGCAAATAAGTAAACAACATTTTTCATAATCACAACTAAGCGACAACTAAGTGACATTGTATACATACCAAAGCAAAGGCTTGGCCTAAAAGGAATGCAAATTGTTTTTTTAATTAAATGAAATATTATTACTCGAAACGTGAGAAATTTCTAGGTGTTACCTTATTAATCATGAGTATTGAAACACTCTTCGTAGGTGTCGTCCATTTTTTGATTCTGGAGTTTTCAATTTTTCCCCTTCGTTTTGACGTCTTCTCTCAGTTTTTTTCTTTTTTTTTCGTGTTTTTGCAGTAGTCATGGTGAAGAAGAAGATTGACTAGACAATTTGAACATGATTACGATCGGGATTCGGATCGTAAGATGCACCAATTGTAGGTAACTGCTTCTATTTTCATGGGATTTAATTTGATTAGCCATCTCCTATATTTTTCTGTGGACTAATATACCCCTATTTCGATCTTATTAATTTTTTTTATATATGTTAGGTTGATTTAATATTAGCCGTTGAAATAGGTTGATTTATGGTTTGGATTTGGTCCTAGGTACTTACATAAGGCATAAGTCCTATATAAATCTCTCCATATATATATATATATATATATATATATATATATATATATAGAAGATCATGTGAGACCATAGCAATAGGTAAGAACATAAGACCACATCCACATTATCCAACAAAACAAATGGAAGGCTAAGATTTAATAGGATTTTCTAGTATTATAAAAATAGGGGGGAGCCGGTCAAGGGTAAAAATGGAACAACATGTATTGACCAAAATATCCAATTCCCAAAATTAAGGGTAATGAGATCTTCCTTGATTCGTTAGCTAACAACACGTTCATCATCATCCATCTTCTTCCTCCTTCATGCTATAACCACGTCAAATTGAACCTGCAAAAATAGAGAAAAATATTCTACATTCATAACAGCAGAAAACATCAAAATTGAAATCGAGCATCGAATCGCAAAATCGCAAGTCATCAAAACTACAGAAATAGCAGAAATCGCCATATACATCAACAAAATTAAGATTGCGATGTCACAAAATTAGGATTCCCACTCCACAATCCATTCAAATGAAGGTAGTAATTTAACACCAATTCATGCCAAAATGTGTGGATCGAATGCATATAATGTTGAACAATCAAAAAATTTTACGCGCGCAGAAACACAGAAAATGATGTGTATTTATAACAAATATTTTGTATGTTTACTATAAGTTTTTTGTACATATAGAGTACTAGTTATGTATAACATATTCTCACATAACAATAATATTTGTTTTTACTAATATGCTAATTTAGAATAAGGATACTACATATATAGTGTTGTTGATGTGTATAGTTAGAACAAAATATTGGAAAATATGAGGATTTGTATAAGAAATCGTATACGTAATATGTATTAGCGATATGTGTGTATAGTGTTCCAATTTTGTGTGTTTAGTTTGTAAAATATGTATCACATTTAATGTATTCTACGTATTAATGTCCGGCATGTTTACAATACCTTTTTGCATAATTACAATGCTTGTATTGTATACTTAGAGTAGTCATTCTCTATACAATGTGCCTTAAAATGTGTACTTAGAATACAAATAGTGGAAATTACGATTTTGCATAGTACATTAATGTTTTGTATATATAGTATTCCATATTTGTATATTTAGTATGTATATTTTGTGTTTTTACCAGAGCAAGCACCAGATTACATGGTTTATATTGGGTAGAGGCTCGAAATCTCATCAGGATCAACTAAAAATTGGATCCCATAAGTGGACCAAGAAAATATTCCTCGTGCCGACATGCATTTCCATACATTGGAGGCTGGAATACAATTATACAAGGATTATAGTACGTGTAGTGGCTTTGACGTTAGAAGGAGCACTACAAAGAAATTCAAGAACGACGAAATTCGTGTGCAATACGTGGTTTGCAATCGAGAGGGCTTCAAAACTCTAAGTGTTATTTGCAATAGAGAGAGCAATGTGTACTTGTTATTGATTTCAATTCCACATCTCGAAGTACAATTGCCTTTTTATTCCATAAATCTGCAAAATGTGTATATTAACTGTGCATAATATGATACTATATGTTTGTGTAATATATACAACATTAGCAAACTAAATATACATTATGTGATGCTAAATATACATCAGCAAACCACTTGGGAAATTTATATTTGGTATACATAATCTTATGTATAAATATACAATATCTGCAAACTAATTATACATTATATGGATTTAACTATACATCATTTTTGCTTCGTATGCAACATATGGACTAATACATGGCATAATGTTTAAATATACATAATCTTCTGGGTAATTATACAAAATTCTATAACTACATATACAATATTATTGGCAACCGAAAAAGGCAAATTATATTTAATGTACATAATCTTATGCATAAATATGCAACATCTAAAAACTAAATACAGATTATATGAATCTTTCGCCCTCTTCCCCCGCCCATCTTCAGCCCCACTCTCGACAACCCTTTTTCCCTTAATTTTGGCCATTTAGTTGATAAAACTTGAATAAACAAACCTGCAAAAAAATATAGGACCAATTATCATACAAAAATACAATATGCATAATATCTGTACTAAGTATACAATAAATCACAAGTAAGTAAACAGTGCTACTTAACTAATTATGCATACATATGTACACTAAGTATACACACATAGAGCTAAATATATATTATCACACAACTAAATATACATTATTATATAGCTAAATATACATTATCATACACTAAAATATACATTATTATACAACTAAATATGCATTATCACACCACTAAACATACATTATTATACAACTAAATATATATTACCATACAACTGAGAATATATTATTATAAACCAAAAATATATTATCACACAACTAGATATACAATATTACATAACTAAATATACATTATTACATAACTAAATATACAATGTACAAACATGTAGCCACCCTAAAATATGCATAGGATAAACACCATTGCACGTTGTGCACATAATGTCAAACCTAAATATACACAATTCATACTCTAAAACTACATAATCCAATGTATAATGAACAACATAATTTACGAACTCTAACACATCATAAACCTATTCCGGGAATCTCATAATACACAGATGCATATAAACACACATGTAAAAAGACGTATATGTTGGGAATAAATTCCAAAAAAGAAAAATGAGAAATCGAACAAAGATAAACTATGAACACACAACATATATGAACACAAATTCAACAAGAAAAAACAACAATCAACAAACCCTAGAATCATAGCCGCGAGAAAGCACAAACATCACACCACACGAAAATTAAATCAAACACACTCATCAAAAACCTACACCCGAATGCTGAGAAGTTTGAACCCTAAGGAAGACGCATCCAAATCGCACCTGTTGAAGAGAATTAAATTTGCCGAGTCAGTTGAATTTGCAGAGTTTGTGGGAAGGATCGCTAGTTTCGTGAGAGAAGAGAGGAGAGTCAGTTTTTTATTTTTGAAAAAAACCTGAAGCAATAATCTTGGGATTGAGATAAGAACGAAATTTGGCTACCAAATCAAAACAAATGCAATTACAAAAATAACCCTGATCTTTAAAAATAAAATTACCCTATTGTCCCTGATTGAGGAGCCAATGCTTTAAATGAGGAGTAAAATCTGGACCATTGATTATTATATTAAATGGTCTAGATGTGGTCTTATATTTTATCTAAAGGGCTTGGTCTCATTTGATCATATCCCTATATATATATATACATATATCTGCAGGTTGCTAATCTTGTGGCCAAATTATCAACTACAATTTTTTAAACACCTCCATCTATATTCTTTTTCCAATATTTATTTTTGTCATGTTATTTTTTAGTCTTAAAGTTCGAGGGGCAATACTAGAGGTGGAAATCAGGTCGGGACGAGCCAACCTGGTACCGGCCCGTTCGATTTGTTCACGACCCAGTCTGGCCCATACAGTTCATTTTACCTCGGATCGACCGGGCCAAAAGAGACACGATCTTTTTCGGGCCTGAAAAGTTTTGGCCCAACACAGGGCCATGATTGCCACCTTTAGGCAATACTAATTTAATTTAGTTCTCATGCATAGAAAATGATACAATTTTAGCATGTCACATATTTAAGTATTTTAAAGCATATACTAAATAAATTGTTTGATTACATGTAATGCACGTGCACCTTGCTAGTATAGTGAAAAGTTTAAAAGTTCCATCTCAAAAACAAATACCAGTAAGTGAATGATGAATCAAACATTAATTAACAAGATCACAACCATAATCTTGCACTACAATTTAGCAGTGAATACTTAAAAAGTTTCAAGAACTCCCAAATAAATAGTAGGTGAATTATAAAGATGTTTACTGCATGTGAAGCAAGATTTTGTAAACCAACACAAAACTTTGCTAAATCACCAAACACTTACCAAATATATATATATATTTTTTTTTTTTTGAGGAGGTTACCAAATATATTTACTTGCCTCTTATGAAGTCAAAATCTTCACAATGTGATTTGCACAAGTAGCATTTGATCTAGTATTTACAAAACCTCAGTGCATTATACTAACACTAAAAAAGCAGATTGTAAGAATGGAACCAAAAAATAACATAATTGACATATATATTTATAAGAGGATGTGAGTATATATTGGGGCATCAAGCTAATTATTTTTGTATTAATCATTTAACCATGGCTGGACTTGGTTGTTTCAAAATTTTCATCTTGCTAGCTCTTTATTATGTTGTTCTGATTACCCCAAGTCATTGTTCATCAGATGAAGACAGAAAGGCTAGTAATTGCTTTTATGTTTTGAAACTTAAAATTTTATTATATGTATGTCAATTTTTTTTAAAAAAAAGTTGAATGACGACATGCTATTCATTTGAAACAATTAAACTTATTTCTATCATTATTGGGTAGAGGGGAAAAATCATGGTCGTGGTATGATCATAATTTATTCAAAATCACAAGTCTTAAATTAATTTTTGTATATTTTTCTGAACTCATATTATTGCTTTTTTAGTTGATGTGTAATATATGATCCTTGCTAATTTATATCGTATTAAGGTTGCTTGATTTCTTCGAGAGGTTGGCTCTATAAAACACCCCTCAATTATACCACAATTGTGTAGCTAATTTTGGTACAAACAAAATTGGAAAATCTCCAGCTGTTGTTAATAATACATAAATGTGCTATGTGGACAATAACATGGTTATGTATATACATTGTTAGTCCAATTTATTTTGTTTACGTTGAGGTGATGCTTAAATTCAATAACTGCTAATTTCATCAAACTATATATAATTTCTACCAGTAAAATTTAGCTAGTTGATGATTTTATTCAATTTGTTTTATATCTTCTAATAGGTTTACATAGTCTACATGGGAAATCTTGTCCAAAGAGATCAATCTCCTCAGTCATACCATATTAAAATGCTTCAAAAAGTTGTTGACAACAGGTAACATATTCATATATAGCTTTATTGTTGATCATGACAAATGTTCGAAGAAAACAACGTAATATTAATCCATTATTCATCAAATTAAATGTGTTGTTCTGAGAGGTTTGTGAGGCAATCCTTAGTGAGAAGTTATACAAGGAGTTTCAACGGATTTGCAGCCAATCTCACCGTTCAGGAGAAGGAAAAGTTGGCCAGTAAAGTTCTATATATATGCTTAAACATTCTAAATTATCTTGTTCTATTTGTTTGGCATGCATAACTGTATATAAATTATCTTCTGATCTTCTATTTCTAATTAGTTATATCTCTTATATGCCATTCAGGTCATGAACAAGTTGTATCAATTTTCCCGAGTACAACATTTTACCCACAAACGACAAGATCATGGGATTTCTTGGGGTTAGCAGAAAATGTTCGCCGGAACCCCACTATTGAGAGTGACACGATTATTGGCGTCATTGATACTGGAGTTTGGCCTGAATCCGAGAGTTTCAATGACAAAGGTTTTGGCCCTCCTCCTAAGAAATGGAAAGGAGCTTGCAAAGGTGGAAAGAACTTCACTTGCAACAAGTATGAACAAACTCTTTTCCACTATATACCTCTCATGGGCTAAATTTAGGGATTGCAATGGGCGGGGACGGGGCTGGTATTGGACTATCCCGTCCCATAATCCCATCCAGGGAACGAGGCCCCATGGGTATCGAGTTTCCCATTTAGTATTTATTAATAATTTTTTTAAAAAATAAAGTACTTAAAATAATCAATAATTAAAATAAATAAAATAACATAAAATCCAAATTTGTATAAAATAAAGAATGAGAACAAGTAAATTATAAAGACTTAAGGTTTAGTTTTTATAATTAATAAAATAAAATATTATAATATTAATAGGGACGGGGAATCCCCTTTTTATCTAAACAGATTCGGGGAAAGGACATGAAATATAAACACTATTCCCATCCCATCCTCAGTTCTAGAGAAATGGGGAATCCTCATCCTGGTCCCATCCCCGAATTAACTAGAGACTTCCCACTCCATTTTATTCAGGTACTATAAGGGATAGTTCCCCGCAGGAATTTTGTCAGCCCGAGCCAAATTACAGTTTTTGTCCTGTAGCTATAGGGGTTGGTAATATATAATGGTCTTGCACAACTCACAATTAGCCAAAAGCCCCTGATTTTCAAAAAAGCTCTTGATTTTAGCCCTTTGGTCACGGAAATTGGAATATTTGTTGAAAAATCCACATGTCTATATTTCCAGCAAAACCCGCTAATTAATCTGGAAACTAATTTCGTTTATGTGGACATCTTCCAAGTGCATGTTTTTTTCCTGAGTTTTTGTCTCAATCAATATACCAACTCACTTGGAGGATATATAATGCAAAATACTTTTATTACTTTGCACCCATCGGATTTTTGGGTCATTTGTCCATAACAAAAATGTTTTTTAGCTATGTTTTTGAAAAAACATATTTTTTACCCATTGTATTTTTAAATTGAGTTGTCCACTTTGTCATTTTTTTCTTATTTGTGAGGACTGTACATGTCTTGATATCAAGAATCATTTCTCGGTAACGAAAAATGTACCGCATCAATTTTTTTTTTTAAAAAATCACTTATCCCACAACCAAAAAATACAAAAAGGATATGACAACTATTTTTAGTCAAAATGGTTGAAAAACATGTTTTTGAAAAACATGACTTTTTCATTTCTAAAAAAACCATTAGTGGCCAATTTGTTCTATTATCGATTAACGAAAAGTATTGCTTGTTTTCCAGCAAAGTAATAGGAGCTCGTTACTATAACTCGAAGGCACCAAAAGATGTTTCTGCCAGAGATCTCGAAGGCCATGGATCTCACTGTGCATCCATAGCAGCAGGAAACTATGTGAAAGGCGCTAGTCTCTATGGGATTGCCGAAGGGACTGCTAGGGGTGGGGTCCCCTCGGCTAGAATTGCAGCATACAAAGTTTGTAGTTTTTACGGCTGCGATGCAGCGGACATATTGGCTGCATTTGATGATGCTATTGCTGATGGAGTCGATATCATTACGATCTCTATTGGAGGAGATAATCCAGTGAAACTGGAAAATGATGCGATTGCAATCGGCTCCCTTCATTCGTTAGAAAAGGGTATTTTAGTGGTACAGTCTGCAGGAAACAGCGCGGATAAAGAAACAATTTCAAGTGTTGCGCCCTGGATTTTCTCGGTTGCTGCTAGCAGTACTGATAGGGGGATTGTCGCCAAAGTTGCTCTTGGAAATGGAACTATATTGAGTGTATGTAGCATTAATTTATTTTTTTTTGGTTCTCTTAATATCATTATCTCGATTTAATTAACTACTGATTGTACTATTTGTACATTACAGGGCAAGTCAGTGAATGCATTTAGCTTGAACGGGACTAGTTTTCCATTAGTGTATGGAAAAGATGTCTCACGAAAATGCAACGAAAGTGATGCTATGTAAATCCAACTCTTGAAATCCCTTTACTTAGCCAATATCAATTATCTCATTTTATGAAGAAGAAAAGACTAAATTGCAATTTTAGTCCGGTAGCTATAGGGACGACAATAATAATGGTCCTGCAGAAATTGAAAAATTTGCTGGAGAAATCCACATATTAACATTTCCTGACGTGGAAATCAATTTCCCTTATGCAAACTAAAATTATAATTTATCCAAGAAGAAATTAAATAAAATAGTAATACAAAAGATCCTGATTTCTTGTTGAATTTCAGGGACTGCGCAGAAAATTGTTTGGAGAACAGTTTAGTGAAGGGAAAGATTGTCCTGTGCAGACTCATTGAGGGCGTAGATGAAGCCTTTAGCGCTGGAGCCCTTGGATCGGTTACAGCCCTTGAATCGGTTATTCCTGATCTTCCGCTTAGTGATGTTTCCTATGTTATTCCTATTGCGGCATCAAGTTTGCAGACAAAAGACTTTCCTTTGGTCGAGAGCTACTTTCGCTCCACAAAGTAAAATGACGCCACCTTAGCCCTTTAATGCAAAAATGATTTGTGTTTTGATTAATAATACTTGTACAATCAACCTTTTACTGCAGATCTCCAAAAGTGGACATAATGAAAAGTGAATCTGTAAAAAATCTTGATGCCCCTCGGGTTGCTGGTTTTTCTTCAAAAGGGCCAAATAACATCATTCCAGATATTTTGAAGGTATGTACACAACTTTTTACTGTTCCTTTAGGCTTTACTCATTCACTTAGCAATACAACAGTAATGCTATGATAACATAAATTGTAATATAACTCTGTATATGCAGCCGGACATAACAGCACCTGGAATTGAAATCCTGGCGGCATATTCACCTGAGGCTACACCATCAGATAACAATAATGATCCAAGAATGGTCAACTACAACATATTATCCGGAACATCAATGTCTTGTCCACATGTTGCCGGAGCAGGTGCTTATGTAAAATCATTTCATCCCAATTGGTCTCCATCAGCAATCAAATCAGCTCTTATGACGACCGGTAATTTGAGTTAGACGTATAGTATTTTTTTGAAATAATTACAAAAATCCCCCTTAGGTTCCGGGTAATTATAAAAAAACTCGGAGATTTTTGGAAATTGCAAAAAAAGAAAAACATCCAGGTTTGATTCAGTCTTACATTTTACCCTTCATAAGGAAAAAAATATTTCAAAACCCCAACATTTATAAAACTATTGCAGTTACTCCTTTAAATTTAAGACGAGAATCAAACCGGAGGGTTTATTTTTATAATTTTGAAACATCTCTAAGTCTTTTTGTAATTAGCCCAAATCTTAGGGGTGTTTTTGTAGTTATCCCTTTTTAAATAGTTCATTGTAAGTTGTAACTAATGTTTCTAATTATGTTTCTTGTGCATAGCCTGGATAATGGATTCCCGAAAGGATCCACTAGCAGAATTTGCCTATGGAGCAGGTCAAATTGATCCGGTAAAAGCTGTTGATCCAGGCCTTGTGTATGAGACGTTTACAGAGGATTATATCAAACTGCTTTGCAGTTTGGGATACGATTCTACAAAACTGAAACAGATATTTGGAGTAAACACGACCTGTCCAGCCGGACCTCAGACGACACCTAAGGATCTCAATTACCCTTCTATGACTAGTCAAATTAAGACTAGTGGTGGAAACAAAAATGTGACATTTTCTGAAAAATTCGCAAGAACAGTTACAAATGTAGGACCAGAAAAATCGACATACAAGGTGACAACAAGCACAAGTCCAGAGTATAATATCACTGTGACGCCCAACGTCCTAACATTTGGAGCAACGAATGAAAAGAAATCATTTGATGTGATTATCAGCGGGAAAATTACTAATGGGAAAATGGTGTCGGCCTCATTGGAATGGTCTGATGGTGTCCACAAAGTCCGCAGTCCAATTGTCGTGTATCCAGATAATTTTTAGATCATAGAAAATTAATTGGGTGTATCTGTATTCAGCCTACTTTCGAGGGAAATACATGTATAACTAAATTTATTGAGTAATGCTTTATGAATAAAAATTCAACACAGTACTTTCCATCCATATCACATAAATTACCCTGTCTAAAAATGTTTCAACTATGTACAAAATTATTGTTTTTACCATTTGTGGGGAAGGTAGAGGATCACTCATACATGTTTCACTGGAGTGATCCAATAGCTCATCTATAATGTCTTAATTAGTCCAATTTCTTGTGCATGATGACTTGAAATTCAGTACTATGTTTGTATTACTGTACATTTTTAGCTATATAAGAGAGGATTGGAAAGGAGGTTTTGATCAAATCAGTGGCTCAAGCGATACCATCATATTGCACGAGTACATTCTTACTTCCTGTTTCATTGGCAGAATAGTCAGAGAAGATGCTCGATTCGTTTTGGTGGGGTTCAAAATAGAACATAAGTCGAACTTATCAATTGCATGAATAAAGATTCAGATGGCCTTGGACTTAAGGATTTCCAGTGTTTCAATCTTTCAACGCATGGTAAACAAGGTTGGAAATTAATTCCCGACCCAAATGCTCTAATTTGTTGATCTCTAGCTCAAAGCTAGATACTATTCAGACGGGGATTTTCTTAATGCATAACCTGGGATTCTAAGGTTGTTGTTGATGCTGTCAATATAAATGAAACAGAGGTGTCAGAATTTGGAATCAGAAGCATCTGATTTGAAATCGTTCTTTATCTACAGCGGAAATACTTATATTGATATGTTGAAGGTAGTGAGAAGTTTACACAATAGATTAGTCCACATATAAAGTCAAATATATAGCTAATTATATCACATCCATAATTCCTTAGTAATTGTCATTCTTCTTTTTGACAAATACTAGTAAGGTGAACGTGCATTGCACGTGATCCAAATAATTTTAGTGATTTAATTAAAAATATAATCTTAATTAGTTGCAATTATTATTGATTAAATTATTTTGAATTTATTGTGAATGTTGTTCATGTATTTTTGATCTTAACATAAAACCTACAAGGTTAAAATTGAACTTATATATTGCATGAACTATATCTTAAACGATATTATAATTGAACTAAATACAATGTGCATTAAAAAAACTTAAAAGAGATATAACTAAAAAAAGTTATTCTATTAAATAATTTTGTTCAACTATGAGACTAGTGAAATATAATATAACTAATAATTTTACTGAAATAATAGATGATCTTGTAAATAAGTAGATATGGTTGCACTTAAACTAATATGAATTAAAATATGTTGAAAACTCTTGATATTTGAAACTATTTTATTATAGTTAAATATATATGGATATGAATGATTAAATAAGTTCAAAAGAACCAGATTCAATAAAAAATTAAAACTTGGTTTTGAGACAAAATATAAAATTTAAAACTTTAGGATAAAATAATTAAAATGTTCTATATGAACTTATAATTGCACTAATCATCCACTTCTTTGATTTTGATGGATTAAAAATTCTTTTTAGTTGATTTAGGAGATTTCTTTGGATTAGATGCATTTTACAAACAATTACGCACTCATAAATTTATTAACCATGTAGAATTACAAAATCAAAATTATTCCTTATATATAAATATTTATCCATAAGGCTTATATTGTTTAAATTTGAAAGTTGATCAAAATTCAATAATTTTATTCATAAAATTATATTAAACAATAAAAATCAAAATTCATATCGTATTTTGATCTTTAAATAAGTTTTTGACCAAAAATATAATCAAATAAGACGACGTGGTCAACAAATATTTGATTTTTTGGTGTATTTAATCAATATAGTATCATTTTGATTATTATTTCTAACTTTATATTATCGTAATTATTATTTTTATTTAATCGAAAGACTATAATATGAAAAATTAACGAAATTATCACTTAAATATAAATTTGGACGTGAAAGGTTATATGCATATCTATCTTCATATGAATTTTGTTTACTAATATTAATGACCAATACTTTGGTTATTATATTATACTATTATTACAACTAATTATTTTGGAGTTTGCGTAAGAGCACTTAGGATTAACTATTTTATTTGTATTTATTTATTTTGTTTTTAAAATCACCTTGTTTCTTCTCTCGATTTACTATAGATTTATATCAATAAGGTAAATAAATATGAAAAATAAAACTATAGGTTCATAATGCATAATACTTATGTTTAAACGACTAATTTTATGTAATGCAGAGTTCTCTATATATGTTGATAATATATAATTAGACTGCTTATCTCCAAACCTACTTTTAATTTAGAATTAAATCTTTTTTAATTAAATTTTTAGTACTATATATTTTTCCGTAAATTCACTCATGTTTCCCCTTGAAGTCTAATAATAATGTTTTTTATTACTCAGAAAATATATTACAATAATATGGTTATGCATGTTGCTTAATTTTTAAAAGATCATAATGTATAAATTTCTTATATAAATTTTTGAGATATATATATATATATATATATGTGATTGGAAAGACTTGGAGGTCTAATTTAATATAAAATCGGTCAATCTTGTTTGAAATTTCAAAGCATTCAAATAGTTACGATAGGTAAAATAAAGACTGCCAATTCTTCAAAAGAATTTGGGATATAAAAGGTCACTCGAATTTGTATTCAAGCGATATATAAATAATAATTAACTAAAATTAAATTATACATTTTCTTTTTAACTTTTTAGAACTTAAGTGGAAAATCAAAATAAGTTCAAATATATAAGGAAAATAATTAATCAATTTTTATATGTTCGAATTACATACAACTTTAAAAACACTAAGAGTTGTCTTCTTTAAATGAATTATAACTATGAAAAGAAGAAATATTAGACCAAGATCAAATTAATTAGGTTTAATATTATATAGAATATAAATTATTATTTATTTCTAAAAAAATACATATGAATATAAAAATTTGGTAATTATAAGTTTATGAACCATGTATGATTTAAAAATCCGAATTTTTCCTTATGTGTGTGTGTGTGTATATATCACGTGAAAAAAAAATTAACTTTCAATCTTGTTTAAACAGGAGACTTTCTTCTAGTTAATACAAAATATGCCAAGAAAATACTCTAATAAAAAAATTATTTTCACATTAAAAATTATTTTTTTATTCGAATTTCATCAAATAAAAAAATAAATCTTCCATATATTTTGTTTTAAATTTAATTTTTTTATATGATATAAGCATATATATACCTTTTAATTTGATTGTTATTATAAGAATTTATATTGTCATATTTATTGTTTATGTAACTAACAGAGTATCTTAGAAAAATAATAAATCTGATTCCTGAATCTAATTTAGGATGTAAAAGGTCAAAGAATTAATGGAAAATTTAGAATTTTATCGTATAAATGATATATATATATATATATATGCTTATGAGGTATGTTTGGAAAGCTATTGATACATATTTTAATATGAATTTAATTTAATTTAAATATTCTTATTGCACAAAAACTTATGACATAAAAAATAGACTTCTAGTATTTGAAAAAGAATTGGGTATATTAATGGACATTTGAAATTATATTTAAATTCACTACAAGAAAAATCCAAAAAGACAATAGTTTTTCACCGTTGTCTATTAAAAAAAACATTGTTGTAGAAAGTGGTGTTGTAGTAGGGGGTACTAAATGACAACAAAAAAAGTCTGTTGTGGTATGGAACAAAGACAACAGTTTCGCAACAATTCTACAACAGTTCTACACTATTGTCTTTGTTCTCAACCACAACAGTTTTACACTGTTGTCTTTGTTCTCAACCACAACAGGTTTCCAACAATGAAAAACTAGTGTGTTTGAATGCGAATTTTGCAATTATATTCCACAATATTTTTTTATTTTTTCTACTGTAAATTACAAATTAAACCTGTGTAACAAGAATAAAATATGAATTAAACTGCTTCAAATTGTATTTCATAACTTAATGTCACAAAATACCTAAAACAGTAATGGTTTAATACCAGTTATATATAAAGTCCTCCACCAAAATAAAATGCCCAAAACAACAATAATTTAATATCATTTATACATAGAGTGCTCTGCCAAAATAAAAGTACCAAAACAACAATAATTTTGTATGCCAATGATCTACAAATGGTAGCTCCAAATAGTATCCCCCATAGTAACTCCAACAACATCAGCATGTCCATAAACTACATGAATTACCATAAAAGAAAAAATCATAAGAAAAAACGAAGAAACATCCCACAACTTTGTTTAATATAAAAGAAAAATTTAATATATAATATAAGTTCTAAATACCTTTTCACTAACCAATATGATTTGGTACACAATCTGGCCACTCCGAACGCACTTCGTCGATATCTCCACGGGAGTAGTTAGCTTGTGTGAACTGTGAACAATAAATACAGACCTCATATAAACACAAAGTTCAATGGTGGTGTAATATATAAATTAAGACAATCTAAACAAAATAGAATTACTATTGCTCGCATCGAAGAACTGTCAGTGGATGTAAGTTCTTTAACAATTTGCCTCATGTATCGCATTACGAAAAATCCACAATGTAGATTATCGGGTTGTCGAGGAGCCTGTGCTAGAAACAACTTTTTAATAACAAATCCATAAATAGTTCTAAATACCTACATAATAATATGTTGGTGTTGAACCTCTCCATGTTCCTAGCTAACAAATATATGATAATACTTGACGAATAGTATTCTATTTTAATCAATATTTATAATATTCAAATATAATCTAAAATTTACTAGCATAATACTTGTGGAACACCTCACACATTACATAGCCCACTAGTGTGTTGTACATTATTCAAAATGTTTAATTATGTGAATTATGGAGCATTCGATTGTGTGGGCAAAAAAAATATTTTTCTTGATATGGAATATTGAATCTGTTATCTCTTAAGTTTACCAATTCCTGCTTCTTTCTTGTGAAGTTGTTGAACTTATTGTCTGGACTTATATCACTGATCATGATACTGTCTTGAAATATCATTATTTTTGTGTTTCTCTACTCTTAAAACAATTTGTTGAGTTTTATTTAGTGAATTATTGATCATTCAATTATGATAGCAGATAAAATTGTTAGTCTTGATATGGAATGAATCTATTTTATGTTTGACTTCAAATATCTGCCCAAAGATGCATGGTTTCTCTGAAGTTCACTGATTCTTGTTTCGACGTTGTTGAACTTATTGTCAGCGTAAAAAGCAATAAATGGGCTTATATCAATGATCACAATGTCTAGAAATGTCATTATTTTTGTATTTTGTCTTTTCATAAAACACTTTGGTGAGTTTCATTCAGTGAACTATTGATGATTCAATTAATACATAGCAGAAATGATTTGCCTTGATTCAATTAACACGAGACAACAAATAGATATACCTTAACTACGTCCCATGTAGGTTGCTTTTTTCCTTTCTTTCTCTTCTCCACATTGAACCTTTTTAAATCCCTACATGCATTCAGTTGATGGTTTAATAAGAATGCGCATCTAGTCTATACTTCTATTAAAAGTGTGAATAGATTTCAAGGTTTCTTGAAAAATTTGATTTGCCAAAAGTAACCCTATTACATAGATAATTTTAGGGGCAACTAATGTAATTTGGAATTTGTTTAATTTTATTTAAATTATTTCATAAGTATTATATTATCCATTAAATATATGAATCAATGTAACAGTTAGTGTTTATTAATATCAATAAAAATAAAAATGGAAGTTTCAAAGTTAGTATTCATGAGTAATGCATTTTCAGGCTTTACACTTCCCCAATGAATGCAATGCATTTCCAGCCTGTACATATTCTTTTGACTTATAAAAATTCTACATTGTGCTTTAGAACTCTCTCTCACTGTTTTCGTAGTGCTTGTGATTACAGTTGATTTCTCACCAGCTTGGAAGTGCTTGAATCGTGGTCATTTCACAATGGACTGTGACTCAGTTAAACATAATTGTTTTTTAGATTTTTTCTGGTTTATGAAGCCTTGGCCATATTTCTAATTTGAGTTAACCATTCTCCAATTTCTTTTTTTTTTTAATATTCTTACGCGTCTTTTTTTTTCTTCAATTTATTGGCTAATTTTAATTACTTATTCCAATATTTCATATACATTCTATTCTATGATCAAAAAAGAAATATAACAATTGTGAACTTGTTATTTCAGGTATGAGGTGAATCTGGAAAGCTCATCATAATTCTCGTGGAAAAGTTAAAGCTCTGGATCTCCGAGGTACTACTTATAGGTACTATTTCTAAATAACTAAAAAAACAATTACAAACATAACATTAATTGGTATTGCATTTCAATGAATATAATATTATCTTGTTTGTTGTATGATAGATTTCCCTTATCCTTCTCAGGTAAGTCTTCTCCAAAGTTTGATTTGTTATACAAACGTATAGTTCTTTATAATATTTTTTTTTGGACTTTATACATATTCAATTATTTGAGATTTTTGGTAAATTTCATTAGTAGAACTATTCGATTGATTTGTATTGACCAAACAATGGACATATTTTAACGAATTAAGTTTGATAGCAGTAAATTTGCGGCATTTCTTTGTCTTATCAGTATTTAATTTTATTAGAATAATATGCACTGTAACCATCTTTTCTGGATTAATATTTCATAAATTAGATATACCAAGAATAAAAAGTAAGTTGGATTTCGTACGAATATATTTAGCCATCTGTTTCTAAGAGCCCCTGATTAAGAAATTACTTCAATTTCAGGACAATGTTACGGTCATATCCTATATATTGATATTACGCAACTATATCATCTCCTAAAATTTTTACAGTTGCGGTCTCCTCATTATTGGACTTTTTTGTTGTTATTATTAACATAACGACCTTATAATTGAAATTTTTTTCTTAACAATTGCAGATATTTCTCCCCCCCTTTTTTTTTAATTTAAACATGAAAGTGAGAAAGAAAAGGTTAAGAATATTGGGCTTGTATGGATGTATTTCCAAATCCAATTTTCAGTTTCTAGTGTTGGAAAATGAATTTTCAGACTTTATTGATTTCGTGTGAGAATTGAGAATATGTTTGGTTTGTTGTCTGAATTTCTATTTGAAAATGAGAATATGTTTGGTTATAGTTTTTCAAATGTATTTTTGACATAGGTTTGCGTGATTGTAGTGTATTTTTACCTAGGTTTGCGTAATTGGAATGAATAATTGTTTGGTTGTGTTTTCAAAAGAATATTTTCCATAAAAAAGTGAAAACTGGAAACTGAAAACTTTTGAAACAAACATAAACCCATTTTCCGGAATAGTTGGAAAGTGGAAAAATGGTGTTGGAAACACAACCATACAAGGCCATTGCATTCTTAAATTTTGACCAAATTTTATCATCTACCTCATATGGTGGTTTGAGAAAATTGTCTTCTCAGTACTTGAATTTATTTGCTACTCTTTTAGCGACTATGTCATTACATGAATACCATCGCATGGTAATTTGTCTTTGGGAAGAAATGACTAAACGAAAGAAAGATATTGCAGGATAATATTGTTGATCAAATTATTGTCGCCGTTCTAAGGTCATTCCGAAAAATGTATCTTGATTAGGGGTGTCAATAGTGTTGTGTTTCGTGTTCTGACACGGGTATTACACGTTTAGCACGAACACGATATATTTAATTATTTGTGTCAAGATACACGACACGAACACAATATATTTATGACACGGGTAACCCGACATGACACATAATACTTATATAATTTGAATTTGACATGAAAAAAATAAAAAATTGAGAAAGAGCTAAACTTACAAATAAAGTACAGTAAATTATTAGAAAATACATTCAATAATTTGTCCAGAATCACACAATAACATGCTATTATACAATTAAATGAGTTAAATAGGTCAATCGTGTTGACACGCGAGTCTACTTGACCTCGCCTCTTTATTTCTCATGTTAACCGTGTCTGACCTGAATTTGACCCGAACCTGCGAATGGTTGTACCTATGCCTACTATATTACATGTTTGACACAAACACGACACATTTATTATTTGTGTCAAGGATACAAAATACAAACACGACCTATTTATGACACGACCATACGGGGAACCCGATACGAAAATACCTATATAATTTAAAGTTGACACGAAAAAAATAAAAAATGGAGAAAAAGCTAAACTTACAAATAAAAAATACATTAAATTATTAGAAAATTCATTCAATAATTTGTCCAACAACATATAACTAACTAAAATATCACATAATATGAAAATAACTAAAACATCACAAAATTTACACCGAGGATCCAAAACACTAGCAATAACCATCAAAAGATTGCATTGCCCCCAATATTTATCAAACTTTGCTTTCATTTGAGTTGCCATATTTCTCATAAATTCATCATCATCATCCGCAGCTTTATCAATTTCTTGTTTCACCCTCCAAACTTCAGGAAGATACAAATTTGAAGTAGGATACTCACTACCTGAAATGACATGAGTGGCAAGATTGAACACTTCTAAAAGCTGGCAAATATTTTTGACCTTTTGCCAATCCTCATCTGATGGCATATAATCATAATGTGGCTCTCTTTCCTTATAAGCTGGAAATACAATCTGGAATTTTAGAGCAGTAGAAAGCATAAGATATGCCGAGTTCCATCTTGTTGCACAATCAATAAAGAGTTTTCTTTCTTTCATACCCTTCTGCTCTAAGACATCATAAAACTTCTGCAACCTTGAATCATTCTGATTGATGTATTTCACAGTCTCACGAACATTGTAAATGATATTTTTGATCTTACTAAGGCCATCTTGAACCAATAGGTTTAATATATGAGCACAACATCTAACATGGAATAAAGTGCCATCAAGAACTAACTTAGTGCTAAGTGATAAGTGTTCGCCTTATTTTTAGCTTCACCGCAAGTGTACGGTGTAGTTTATAGAATAGGGTAAGCAAGGTCGTATCCACGGAGACTAATAAATTAATATGCTAAGTATTGATCCAAGATAGTCTTATTTTTATTTAGACGATCGAAATTTGATGATTGTTGTAATGAGATTAAGACAATTTAAATCACTAAAACACAAGATTAAGATAATACAAATGATAGAAGTATCAAGATAATGAAATGGATTTCCGAGTTAAGGTTTCGATTAATAATCCTCTTGTTGTCCGGTTTAATCAAGCCACATTATTATCAATATTCCTATAAGACGATCACAAAGCTATTTTACCCTCCCTCTCGAGATGCATATAAAACGTAGATTGAAATACTTATGCTAGCATCTCTACTCAACATGAAGCATTCAACTCCCAAAAGTTTAAAAGATCAAATGTCCTCACAAATATTTACAAACCTCTCGATTCATGCAAATATTTGTGTCGAGTATTCAAGATCTAATATTGAAACTCATCTCTCGAATTATGAATCAATATATCAAACAAGTTAAATCATTGATCAAGTGATAAAACAAGAATAAGCTCAAAATACTCAAATAGGCTTCAAGATAATAACTTCAACTAAGATTAAAATATCCAACAAGAGTTCATTAATCTACTTCCAAAACCCGGAAATCGCAAGAGTTTAGCTACACATGATTTCTAAACAACTTATAAACAAAGTGTTCAAAGCCATTACAAATGAAAATGAAAGATTGAAACTAAAAGAGAAGCAAGAAAAACTTAGGAACGTCGACAATCTCTCGATATATCTCCGTTCTTCAAGCTCCGATGCAACCCGATTGTCTCCTTGATATCTCCTTCCAAGAGTTGACCCTTGTCTTGTGTTGTAGATCCCAAAAATGCCAGAATATCCTTGTGTGCGCCCCCCAAAAAGCCTTTTTATACCCACCATCAAGTTTAGGGCATAATCTAGAGTTATGGGATTCAGTAGCAGACGCACGGTGGTGCGTCGAGCACGGGTTACCCGTGCGCCACCCTGCTGAAATAATCCAAGTCTCTGTAGAGCACACGGGTGGTGCGTCGGAGCACGGCCTACCCGTGCGCCACCCCGGTGAAATCATTCATCCTCTGTAGGACGCACGGGTCATGCGTCGATGCATGGGCTACCCGTGTGCACGGGTGGTGTCTGAGGCACGCCCAACCCGTGTGCCCCCTGTCTTTTCCGTAGACGCTCAACTTTCGCTCTTTTTGGCTTCAGTTTTCGTATATTCACTCAATTCTCCGTGTTTCCACTCTGCTATCCTCGTATTCGTATTCAATTTGCTTCAAATATCATGAAATTCCTACAAAATAAGCAAAGTGTAATATCTTTTCCACAAGGAGTGAATATGTAACATTTAACTCGAGTATGTGCATGTTTACTCATCATTATAGCCAGAAATACGCCTCAAAATACATGCAAAACTCACACCTATCAAAATCACCCAAACTTACACCGTTGACCGTCCCGATCAACAATTTTTTTGAAAACACGATAAAGCACAACAGGGAGATAAGAATAAAAGCGCACACAACGGATCCAAAAAGAAATTCATATTGTTCATCATGAATGTCAAGCAATAAACCAATCAAGCCTCAAATATCTGATCAAAGAACACGCCTCAAGTAAAACAAAGTGAAATGCTCTGAATTCCAACTCTCAAAGTTAAGTGTGTGAGACCCCGAATTTTAACGTGAGATTCGGTGTTATGTAGTGATTATTTATTCGGCTATGTATGACAAACCTATTATTAATGAAACTCGACTCTATTTTTATTTATTCCTTCCAACGTCAATTACGCATTTCGCATTTTTAGAGCTTAGCAATTTTATATTCTTCCTCTAGTATTAATACTTGATCGAATGACTACTACTTTAGGAATATTAGACCTCCAACAATTTAGGAGTACATTCCAATCCTTATCCTAATATTTCATCTTATTCTATAATTCATCCCAACCAATTTCCGAATCAATTTTTTTTAAAAAAAATAAAATATTTTTTTTATATTTTTAAAAATTTCGAAAATTACCATAAATGTGGAGGTTGTTTCATATTCTTTTCAAGACCTACAATTATATATGTATATATATATATATTTACATATATATATATATATATATTTTTTTTTTCTCAACTTTTGGTCACATGCTTAAAGGATGGACAAACTTTTCTTTCCACCAAATTCTAATAAATAAAAATACCAACACCATGATTATTATTCCCTCCAACTTTTGGCTCCTTGTCTTAGGGGAATCAATCATTTTTGTTATTTTTTTTCTTTATCTACCAATATTATTCATTTCATAATAATCATAAAAACACAAGACTTGCTTCCATTTTCCTCTCTAAAGGATCAAATTTTCAAGCATAAGGTAAGAAAATCTTCATTTCTCCCAACTCTATTTTTCTTCTCCAATCCTCAACCTTATACCTTCACCATCTAATAATGTTGAATCCTTCTTGTTGAGGTACTCCTAGAGAAAATTCTTGAAGAATTAGAGACCTAGATTTGACTACAAGCTTGAAGAGGAAATTCAAGATTTCATATTATTAAGGTGAGAAAATTATGGTTTTAGTATTTTTCTCTTGACAACATGAAGAATTAATTTTTCACTCAAGAATATAATTTTTTGGAGTTTAGGGGCTGACCTACACCATCTCAAGTGGAGGTTAGAGGCTTGAAGGAAAATTTCCATTTTTGAGACTACTTGAAGATATTAAGGTGAGTAGTAACCATTTGGTACTAGTATATTTTCTTTAGACTTGAGACTTTAATTTTAACACCAAATTATGGTTTGGATACCATTTAGGGGCTTATCTTCAAGAGTTTGAGTCAAGAAGTTGATTCAAGGAAGAAGACCACATTTTAGATCAACCCGAGAAACTACTACGAGGTGGGTGGAAAAATTCTTTCAACTTCTAGGTGTTTTAAATTGAAAATATGCATGTAGTATTTTGTTATTGAGCACTTGAGATATATATTATGTATTGCATGCTATTTTCTTGTATCAAGTTGGAAAAATTCTCAAGTGTTGCTCAAAAATGTGATTTATCGAAAAATAGGGCATACATGCACATTTTATTGTTATACTTGATGAAATTTTGTATGAGAAGGATATGTATGTGTATGACTCTTGAAATCTATGTTTTGAATGATTTATAACCTGGACAAGTCGAGCATAATTGATTAAATTTCAACTTTTGGACTTAAAATGCAAAAATGGAAAGTTGGTGGACTTAATTGCAAGAAAAATAAAATTTAAGGGACCCCTCTGTAATTTTCGATTTTTGGGACTGAACTCAGGTTCAAAAATTATGTTTTGATATTTTAATAAAGTTTTAAGAGTTTTTAGATAAATAAAATCAACCCTTGAAAGCCCAAGGACTAGATTGTAAAATTTGAGAAGTTTAGGGGCTATTTTGCAAATTTCGAAACTGTACCAGACCCTAATTTTGAAATTTGAAATTTTAACTCTTAAGGGACTGGAAATAACATATTTTAAGTGTATTCCAAAAATCCAAGTGTTTAGAGTTTGGAAAGTAATTTTATAAAAGTTGAAGGACTAAAGTGTAAAAGATTAAACTTGAGGACCCAAATGAAATTTCCAGGACTTATGCAGCCCATGCACCTGGAAATACTAATTTAACTATAACATAATTATATTTTGGACCCAAGGTTCAAATTTCATAACAATTGGACCCCTAAAAGCCTTAAAGGCAATTATTTCAAAATGGGACAAAAATGAGATTTTCAAAAGTTAAGGGACCTATACTTATGGCGTTTTAAAACTGTTTTTGTTCCAATATCCCACTAACCTTAGTGACATTTTCCAACTGGAATCACATTAAAAGCCCTCCCGGTTTGTGAGTTCCGATTATTTTAAACTTAAGGCCCGAAATGACAATTTTAACAAATTTGGGGCCAATGTGAGAATTTTATAAAAACTCGACCTCAAAACTTTAAAAACCTGAATCTCTGAACAATTTAGAGATTTTAGGAACTGACCTCATAATTTTTCAAGGTCGGGATATTTATTTATTCAATTTTTAACCCCAAAAGTATTGATTTTTACAAAACGGGGCTAATTGTAAATTTTTCTTTTTATCAAGGACCTAACTTAAATTATTTTTCATTTACTAAAACAGCCCTGGACCCTCTGACTTTAATTATTAATTAAAATATTTTATTTTCTCAAAAAACTACTTGACTTATCGGATCGTCTTGACCGATTAAAACCCAATCGCGGGGTGACTTCCTCGTGTTGCGATTTCGAATCTATAACGGACTTATGTTCCACCTAATCTTTCAAGATATCGAAGATTGCTTATCCTCCCGATAATCATCTTCATCCAAATAACTCCACCAACGCCATAATTACTTTACGCAAATTTTCGAAAACTTTTTATGAATCGCTTTCAATCAATATACTGATGCTGGTTGACTACCGAACGTGTACTTAATTTCTCGCCTGAGTCAACTTGGTGTGTCGAGCTCACGTCGGAATGGATACGGGATGGAACCGGGCAGCTCGGCCGCTATTCCACTCTTCCGCCCCATCGCCCTAATCCCGCAACCGAGGGACGGAGTTTGTCCAAGGGAAGCGGGTCGTAGTAACGAGGTATAATCATGATTATGACGAATCCGAGCCTTGCTAGCTCCAACGTGGATTTTGTCTTTGCCTATGGAGCAATAAGGTGACAGGTCTTGGACCATCATGAACGGGAGTTACAAGGAAGAACGAAGGAATCATTTTGCCTCGATCCACACGATTCCGGAGTTGAACGGAACGTTTGGTTGGCGCTACACTTCAGTACGCAACCGCTACTTGTAATACATGGGTTGGCGCTACACTTCAGTACGCAACCACTAATTGTCTTGCATGGGATTGGCGCTACACTTCAGTACGCAATCCTCCTGTTTGCTTGAATCATCGTGCCTGTGTGACCACGAACTATTTCTTAAACTATATAGATATATTACTTAATATATTTATCACGGTGCTTGTGGGCTATGTATGAAAACATGCATCATACCTCACGCGTTTTCATACAACCGTTTTCTCGCATTAACTATATATATCGCCACACATGCACACGATCACCCCATCCACTGAGATTTCTGTCTCATTCCCTCCTGTTTTCTAACCTTTAGATGAAAAGTTCGTTGAAGACATCAAACCTCATGCAGATTGAATCCCTATCAGAATGAGGAGCGACATTTCCTTTTACTTTTATTTGTTGTTGGACTCCTTCATTTTATTTCGTTGGATGTAAGTTAATTCGGATAATCTTTTGGGTTGTTTTTCGGATACCGCCAGGACTTTAAGATGTAATTTGTACTCGTGTTTATTTTAATTCCATTGCATTAGACTCTATTTTACTTGGAGTTTTGTATCTTTGGTTTAGATGTTGATTTATTTCTGTTTAAGTGATTGATCGTTGTCGCGTCACGTTTGGGGCGTGACAAAGTGTATACTCTCATCTCACGAGGATATATGACGTGTTTACGCTCAAATCAGTTCGATGTCGCAAAATTACCATAGGCTTGCAATTCGTCTCATATCTCCGCCACTAGAGTGTATGCAATTTGTGAATCAAAAATGACTTTCTCATTTGGTTGTAATGAAGGCTCTTTGGTTTGGGTAGGAAATTTTGGATAAAGTGACTCAAACTCGAGTATATAGACCGATGAGCATATCAAACATTTTCATTACCATCCCATATGCTACTCCAATCATCCCTCATTTTTATCAACTTTATTTATCTCCATTTCCTTTCTTTCTTTTGAGAATCGCCTCAAATCACAATCCTTCGCCCCCCAAGTTTATCAACTTTTCAATTTTTTTTTTTCATTTGTGCAATTTCAACACTTCTTTTTCAACTCCTTTCCTTCCTCTTTCTGTTCCATTTAACCAAGTATGCCCACTTATCCTACTTTTCAATTCCCACCCATTCATCCTCATTCATTCCTTTACTCAACGCTATACATTCGAGTTTAAGGTGATGGATATATTAAGATCAAGGGTTAAATTTTTGTGGTTATCAAAGAAATAGGCTATAGGCTCAACTTGGCTAACTAGGAATTTCAACATCTTTAGGTAGGTAAAAGGCTTGAAAGGCTAGCAAAGATGGCCTTTAATCACCTTCACAATTCGCATACAACATGTGGCCTTGACAGAGATACCCAAGCAAGTTCTAGAATTTTAACAACATGAATGATACACTCAAATCACAACAAGACTGCACAAGATACAAGCAGTAAAGGCTCAAAAGCTCACAAGCCTGCAATTATGTAATTTAAAGCATCAAACCAAGTTTTCCATATCAACATGCTCAATGTCATCTATTCAAGGCTCAATCAACTCATAACCAACATCCAATCCCAACAATATGAATTTTCAATCAACACACAACAACAAGTTGCAACATGCCCGGTCAACTCACTCTCTAACCACTACGAAAGCAATAGACGTGCTAAAGCCATAAACGTGCTCTAATGCAATGCTACCTATAATGCTCTAATGCAACTATATGAAAACAAGAAATGCATGATTATATTATTTTTTTTTGTTTTTTTTTTTAAATTTGGTATCCACACTTTTTCATATATTAAAATACTATCTCTCCCCCCAAACTTGAATGAAATTATAATGTCCTAAAGAGAAAAATAGAATTTCAATAACGAAAAGTGGGGATATACCTGAATCACTGCGGTGGCGGCGGTGGGAAGTGGCCTTGGGAAATATGCCACATTTGTAACTGTTGGAGCACTTGCCACGTCTCCTCAGAACGCCGATCATAGCGCTCACTGAACGCGAGAAAATCAGCCCGATGTTGCCTTAAGTCCTCCCCCTGTTGCCTCAACTCCTCTCCTTGCCGACGCAAGTCCTCCCCAAATGCATATAACATGTCTTGAAAATCATTGCCGCGTTGGGGACCTCCACTATGAGAAGTGCCGGGTTGGGGTCCTCCCCAAACGCATATAACATGTCCTGCCTAGCTAACTGTTCTATTTGCTCTGCGAAATTGACGGCTGTGTTGTAGGGGGTATTTGTGACCATACACCAGAGTAGATAAAGCTCCTTAGTAGTCATCCCTCAAATATTTTCTCGGGCGAACACGGAGGATGCATTCACGCGTTGTATGTACCGGAAAATCGGATTTCGATCCAAGAGGCTTTGGCGATCCGCGCGGCATACAACATAGGCCCCGTTTGTGGTGTTTCCACAAGCATTCTCCAAAAGTCATATTGATCATAATGGGGCATCGGGCGGGTACGAGCGTTTGTTGGAACCTCGAAAATGGTGTTCAATTGGGTCATAGACAATTGTCTACGAACGTTTCCCAACTGAAATCGTATCATATATGGTTCAAAAGTACGCCTTGTTTGAGTACTTCCACGGTACTCAAAAAATCCAGTGTGAACCGTTTAAAGGTCGGCCACCTTCGGCTCATAAAATTGGTCCATCCGACCTTTGCAAAGAGACTCCAAACGTCCTCATGTATCCCCAAAGTTTGGGTACAGTCATCGTCGGCATATCGGGATGGAGCTATTTGGCGACCCACCAAGCGATTCCATCGCTCAAGATCATCGGCATTTGTCAAGTCAACCCCATATGCCGCAGGACTGTTTTGGTCTACCTCTGGCGGTGCCACGTCTCGTTGTGCGCCCGCGTGCACGTCTCCTTCCTCCTCGGGATTTCTTCGCCGCCATGAAAGATTTGTACCTGAAATACATTCCATTAGCATCCCAATATCATCAATGGCAACAACAAAGTAAGGGATTAAAGCTAACATATTAGGTGATGCAAATTCACTTCCCTACTTCACTTTGATCGATCAACTACCCTAAGCAAGCAAAAATTATGGCCATTTTAGACAAGTATTAGCTCAAACAATCATTGGCCATGCCTTATTCATCAATATTTCATCCAAAATCTCCTCAATTATACAAGCCCACAAGGTGTTTGATAAATTGCTTCAAAGAGTTTTTTCATTAAAAACATAGCAAAAATATCAAAGCTAGCACCAATCATGATTCCCATTACATAATTGACAAGAAATTCACAAGGAAAAACGATGCTCTTACCGGAATTTTCGAATTTCGACTCAAATTGAACAACTTGAACCCTAGGTGCTTTTTCTTCAATGTTTCTTCAATCCAACTTGAATATAATCCAAATTGTGGTTCTAATGTGATGGGGGAGTGATTAAAAGGGAGAATTTGGGTAGAAATTACACGAAATTATGAAGGCAATGAAATTTGAGAGGTGGGCGCGCGATTTGGGGGAATTTTGGTAAGAAGAGCAGTTTTAAAACTGCTCTTATTTATGCCCCTTCTGAAAGGCGCATGGGTGGTGCGTCGAAGCACGGGTTACCCGTGCGCCACCCCGGTAGAATTCCCCAACTCTCTGTAGGGCGCACGGGTGGTGTGCCAACGCACGGGCTACCCGTGCGCACCTATACAACAATTCAACTTTTTTTTTTCAAAAACACACAAAAATGAAACAAAAATACACAAATCACACTCATTTAGAGAAACACGCATATCAAATCACTCCAATCACACAAAATTGAAACTAAACACACAAAAAATGAAAATCACACGAAAAACCGTTGGGTTGCCTCCCAACAAGCGCTATATTTAACGTTTTTAGCTTGACGCCTGTTTTGTTAAATTACGGGTCGCGCAAGGTGGTGGATGTCACCTCCTCTTGATTTCCTCGGTAGAAGTAGTGCTTAATCCGTTGGCCGTTTACCATGAAAGTCTCACCTTCTTTTGTCAACAATTCTATAATCCCGGGTGGATTCAATACTTTCTTTATCACGAATGGCCCCGACCACTTAAACTTGAGTTTTCCCGGGAAAAATTTAAGGCGTGAATTGTATAGGAGCACCGGTTCTCCCGGTAAAAACTCTCTTTTCTTAATCATCTTATCATGCCACCTCTTGATTCTTTCCTTATAAATTCGGGAGTTTTCGTAAGCTTCATCCCGAAACTCTTCCATCTGATTCAAATGGAGCAACCTTTCCTCGCCGGATTTCTGAAAATCCAGATTTAGTTTCTTGACCGCCCAAAATGCTTTGTGCTCCAATTTTACCGGCAAATGGCACGACTTCCCAAAGACGAGTTGATATGGAGATGTGCCCAACGGTGTCTTATATGCAGTCCGGTATGCCCATAGAACATCATCCAATTTTAATGCCCAATCTTTTCGGTTGATGTTAACCGTCTTCTCAAGAATTTGTTTGATCTCCCGGTTGGCTACTTCGGCTTGCCCATTAGCTTGTGGATGGTATGCCAATGCAACTTTATGTTTCACCCCATATTTTGCCAACAAATTGCTCATCAATTTATTTACAAAATGCGACCCTCCATCGCTAATTAAAGCTCTTGGAGTGCCAAATCGAGTAAATATATTTTTCTTAAGGAACTTCATCACTATTTGAGCATCATTTGTTTTGGAAGGAATCGCCTCTACCCAATGGGATACATACTCCACCGCAAGTAGAATATATTGATAGCCGAAGATGATGGAAATGGGCCCATAAAGTCAATCCCCAAACATCGAACAATTCAACTTCGATACGTTTGTCATCGGCATCTCGTGTCTTTCGAAATGTTGCCCATTCGCTGACACTGTCACATTGTTGCACAAACAAATAGCAATCATTAAATAGAGTGGGCAAGATAGCCCACTCGGCAATACCTTCCCGGCAAGTGCGAGTTGGGCCAAAATGTCCGCCTGCAGGGTGAAGAGTGACATGTTGTAGGACTCCCTCCCATTCTTCTTGAGGTACGCATCTTCTTATGATTTTGTCCGCGCACCTCTTAAAGAGTAGGGGGTCATCCCACATGTAGAACTTTACATCATATAAGAATTTCTTCTTTTGATACGGTGATAGATCCGGAGGTAGAACTCCGACAGCCAAGTAGTTGACAAAGTCCGCATACCATGGGAACTTTGCCTCAAGCATGAGTAATCGTTCATCAGGAAACTCCTCTTTTATTAATCCCGTACTTCCTTTTGCTCCCTCTTGATTTTCTAATCGAGACAAATGGTCTGCTACCACGTTCTCTCATCCTTTTCGGTCCTTGATTTCCACATCAAACTCTTGCAATAATAAGATCCATCGAATCAACCTTGGTTTCGCATCCTTCTTGTCAAAGAGGTATTTGATAGCCGCATGGTCGGTATGCACAATCGTTTTCATCCCGATCAAGTAAGATCGGAATTTATCAAATGTGAAAACAATTGCCAACATCTCTTTCTCGGTTGTGGTATAATTTTGTTGAGCACTGTCCAACGTTCGACTTGCATAGTAGATGGATCTGAACAATTTTTCCCTCTTTTGACCGAGAACAGCCCCAACCGCAAAGTCGCTTGCATCACACATCAGCTCAAATGGTTGACTCCAATCTGGGGCAACGAGTATAGGAGCGGTCACCAATGTTGTCTTCAACGTTTCGAACGCCTGCAAACATTCATTGGAAAAAATGAAAGCAGCATCTTTTTCTAGCAATTGGCTCAAGGGCTTAGAAATTTTAGAAAAGTCACGGATAAACCTTCTGTAAAATCCAGCATGGCCCAAGAAGCTTCGAATGGCTTTCTCGTTTGTAGGAGGTGGTAAATTCTCAATTGCTACAATCTTTGCCCGATCAACTTTCAAACCTGCGGAAGAGACTCGATGACCAAGTACAATGCCATTGCGTACCATAAAATGGCACTTTTCCCAATTTAGTACTAGATTGGTCTCTTCACATCGCTGCAAAACTAGGGAAAGATTGTGAAGACAATTATCAAAAGAATCACCAAACACAGAGAAATCGTCCATAAACATCTCCATAACTTTTTCGATAAGATCGTGAAATATAGCCATCATACAACGTTGGAAAGTGGCAGGTGCAATACATAAACCAAATGGCATGCGACGAAATGCAAATGTGCCATACGGACATGTAAATGTTGTTTTCTCTTGGTCTTCCGGCGCAATCATTATTTGATTGTACCCAGAATAACCATCTAAAAAGCAATAATAATCATAATCTGCAAGACGATCCAACATCATATCGATAAAGGGAAGGGGAAAATGATCTTTTCGAGTGGCATCATTTAGTTTTCGATAATCAATGCAAATTCGCCACCCTGTAACGATTCTAGTAGCAATCAGTTCTTCATTTTCATTTTTCACCACTGTTACCCCCCTTTTTTCGGCACCACTTGTACCGGACTCACCCATGAACTATCAGATATCGCATAAATGATCCCGACATCCAACCATTTCAACACTTCCTTCCTAACCACATCTTGCATGATAGGGTTTAGTCGTCTTTGGTTTTGCACTGATGGTTTATAAACATCTTCCATCCGAATTTTATGCATCACAATGGATGGACTTATGCCTTTAAATCAGTTATAGACCATCCTAGTGCCGACTTATATTTTCGTAAAACCCTTAACAGTTTATCAAGTTGAGTAGGAGCGAGAAGAGATGAAACGATTACCGGATTTGCATTATTTGCCCCAAGAATGCATATTTGAGGTGTTCAGGTAATTGCTTGAGTTCCGGAGTCGGTGTTGCTAATTCAGGGTCACGCACGGGCAGCCCATGCGCGGCGCACGGCCCGTGTGCTCTTCAGAGAGCTCAACTCGTCCCTCAGCATCACGCACGGGTTGCCCGTGCGTGGACGCATGGGTGGTGTGTTTCTGCAAATTTGGCTACCTTATTTCCGGCTTTGCGTTCTCGCCTCTTGCGCTCTTAGGTAGTTCCTGCATATGATCTAAGGCACAAACATAGTCGTACAAATCTTGGTTATCAAAATCAAGTACAACACTCGATATTGAGCACGAGTGGGTTAGACCAAATTCCAAATCATCTGTAGACAATGTATGATCAACATAATCCTCAATGCATGAACTAACTATATCCAAAAAATTACAATTCCCTACCGAATCATGAAATTTCATTGCCTTATATATAGAAAATAAAACATGCTCATCATTAACACGTAATGTGAGTTCCCCTTTTTGCACATCTATTAAGGCTTTACCCGTGGCTAGGAAAGGACGTCCAAGTATCAATGGAACGTCTCGATCTTCTTCCATATCCAGAACCAAGAAATCCACGGGGAATATAAATTTATCAACTTTTACCAATACGTCTTCAATAATTCCCCTTGGATACGTAAGTGATCGGTCTGCAAGTTGCAATGTCACCGTAGTTGGCTTCACGTCGCCTAATCCAAGCTTCCTGAAAATGGACAAAGGCATCAAGTTAATACTTGCCCCCAAATCACATAACGCTTTATTAAAGAAATTACCACCAATAGCACAAGGGATAGTGAAACTCCCCGGATCTTTCGATTTTGTGGTAGATTTCTTTGGATAATCGCACTACATTCTTTCTCAAATTCACCGTTTCAAAGCTTGTCATCCTCCATTTTTTTGACATAACATCCTTAAGAAATTTCGCATAGTTTGGCATCTGTTCTAGTGCGTCTGCAAAAGGAATATTAATGTGCAATTTCTTAAATATATCAAGGAATTTGGCAAATTGATCATCAAGCTTTTTCTTTTGAAATCTTTGAGGAAAGGGAAGAGATATAGGCAACTTAGATATATTCGAGTTAGATGATGATTTTAGCTTCTCAGCCCCTATTTGTTCCGCCTCTTTGTTCTCTTCTTTCCTATTTTCTTCAATATCATCTTTCATCACAGATTCTCCCACTTCCGGCCTCGATGCTTCATCTGAAAGTTTCAGATTCCCAGATTTTTCTTTAGGCCCCTCATATTCCGTACCACTTCGTAAACGAATCGCCTTGCATTGTTCCTTAGGATTCATTTCCGTATTACTTGGAAATTGACCCTTGTGATGTTGACCACCCACAATTGTAGCCAATTGACCCATTTGAGTCTCCAGATTCTTTATCGAGCTTGTCACTTGTTGTTCTATCTTATCCATCCGAGAGTTTTGCTTAGCGAGGCGGCTCCTCGTATCATTCATGAAAGCATTAGATTGATTTATGAAAGAGGTGAGTGCATCTTCCAACGACGATTTGCCTTCCCCATTTCCGCCTCCACTTGAAGCATTGAATCCCGGCGGAGGTTGTAACACATTCTTTGTATTTGTGTAGGAAATTTTTTCATGATTTCTCAACCCTGGATGGTAGTGCGTTGGGTTTGAATTATTCCGTAAATTGTTGAAATTCCGGTTATTCACATAATTTACCTCTTCCATCAGATATAGAAGAGCTTCACTACCCATGCTCGTGCCTACTTCTGGCCCCTTCATAAATACACTCAATTGAGTTGTCAAAGCTGCTACTTGTGCCGTCAATGTTTTAATTGGGTCCAATCCGAGATTTCGCTACTCGTTGTACATTAGATCTTTCGGATGGCCACGTAATCGCTCATGGCCATTTACTCAAGAAGGTTTAAGGCATCTTGTGGAAACCTTGCCAACAATGCTCCTCCCGTGCGGCATCCACAAAGGCCCTCGTTTGTCCCATTAAACCATTGTAGAAGAAACATAATCGTTGATCCTCTCGGAAACCCATGTTGTGGACATCTACGTAACAAATCCCGAAACCTTCCCAAGCCTCGTACAAAGGTTCGAGTCGAATCGTCGTAATTGAGTGATCTCGCTTTTGAGCCGCAAAGTTTTGCTCGGTGGAAAGAATTTAAACAAGAACTTTTGGCTCGATTCGTCCCAAGTGCTTACACCGCCTTGCGTCAAAGTACCCAACCAATTTCTCGCCTTATCCCGTAAAGAGAATGGGAACAGCGCAATCTTATGGCGTCATCCGAGACTCGCGTTCATTTTGATCGTATTGCATATTTGGATAAAATGCGCAAGGTGAGAGTTAGGATCTTGATTGCGAACCCCAAACCGATTCTCGTTGCACCATATTGATCGGTCTTGGTTTGAGCTCGAAGTTGTTGGCATTGATAGGAATATGGGCAATACCACCGTAATTACGATTCGTTTGTGGTCGAAAGTAATCACGAATGGCTTGTTGTTGCACCGTGATCGGTAACTCATTTCCACCATTGTTTGCCGGTATTGGTAACTCGTTCAAATCCCCATTATCGGATTGTGTTGTCGTTCAGCCCGCCTAGTGGTAGCATCGATTCTTCTCATGAAAGCCTCGACTTTCGGTATAAGCGTATCAAGTCCCTTGCCTCGAGCGCATGTTCATGCACTACCTGGACCGAACTAAAAGAAACAAGTCAAATAATGAAGAGTTAAAGTGAATCCAAAATGTAAAAAAATAAAATTGTCTAAATTAAAATTAATTCTATCTATCGCAATATTAGCACCAAAAATTGTATTAGTCTCAAGAACGCGCGCCAAAAACTTGTTCGCCTTTATTTTTAGCTTCACCGCAAGTGTACGGTGTAGTTTATAGAATAGGGTAAGCAAGGTCGTATCCACGGAGACTAATAAATTAATATGCTAAGTATTGATCCAAGATAGTCTTATTTTTATTTAGACGATCGAAATTTGATGATTGTTGTAATGAGATTAAGACAATTTAAATCACTAAAACACAAGATTAAGATAATACAAATGATAGAAGTATCAAGATAATGAAATGGATTTCCGAGTTAAGGTTTCGATTAATAATCCTCTTGTTGTCCGGTTTAATCAAGCCACGTTATTATCAATATTCCTATAAGACGATCACAAAGCTATTTTACCCTCCCTCTCGAGATGCATATAAAACGTAGATTGAAATACTTATGCTAGCATCTCCACTCAACATAAAGCATTCAACTCCCAAAAGTTTAAAAGATCAAATGTCCTCACAAATATTTACAAACCTCTCGATTCATGCAAATATTTGTGTCGAGTATTCAAGATCTAATATTGAAACTCATCTCTCGAATTATGAATTAATATATCAAACAAATTAAATCATTGATCAAGTGATAAAACAAGAATAAGCTCAAAATACTCAAATAGGCTTCAAGATAATAACTTCAACTAAGATTAAAACATCCAACAAGAGTTCATTAATCTACTTCCAAAACCCGGAAATCTCAAGAGTTTAGCTACACATGATTTCTAAACAACTTATAAACAAAGTGTTCAAAGCCATTACAAATGAAAATGAAAGATTGAAACTAAAAGAGAAGCAAGAAAAACTTAGGAACGTCGACAATCTCTCGATATATCTCCGTTCTTCAAGCTCCGATGCAACCCGTGTGCCCCCTGTCTTTTCCGTAGACGCTCAACTTTCGCTCTTTTTGGCTTCACTTTTCGTATATTCACTCAATTCTCCGTGTTTCCACTTTGCTATCCTCGTATTCGTATTCAATTTGCTTCAAATATCATGAAATTCCTACAAAATAAGCAAAGTGTAATATATTTTCCACAAGTAGTGAATATGTAACATTTAACTCGAGTATGTTTATGTTTACTCATCATTATAGCCAGAAATACGCCTCAAAATACATGCAAAACTCACACCTATCAATAAGTTGTCCTTCAAAGTCCTTAAGCAAGAGTCATTGTAAGAAGTATTATCAACTGTCACAGAAAACACTTTGTTCTCAATCCCCCATGCCTTCAAACACTTAAAAATTGCATTTGCCACATCGATTCCACACCTAGGAGCAGGCACTTTTACAAAGCTCAAAACTCTTTTTTGAAGTTTCCAATTCATATCAATGAAATGGCCAGTGATAACCATGTATTCAACTACTTGGTGATTTGATTTCCACATGTCTGTAGTTAAACTAATTTTGCTCACACTTTTCAACAAGGCCTTCAAATTCTTCTTTTCGGCCTCATATATTGCTAAGCAATCACTTCTTGCTGTTTTGCGTGAGACTTTTTCAAACTCTGAATTGGCATATTGATAGCTCCACATCCAAACCTGGTCCTCAACAACGCTAAAAGGATACTCATGTACCATGATTGCAGTAGCAATTATCTCTCTCATCTTTTCATTAGAATACCTAACACCGGGTTGCAAAAATGGATTAATAGTAGAGTTTGAAGGCATGAATGGAATGGTGAGTTGCTTCTTTGATGCATCAGTATGCAACCTTCTTTGCGTGCAAGTAGTTGAATGTCTCCTTAGATGGCTAGTGCTAGCCCCTGTTCCACCAATGACAAATCTATCTTTACAATACTTGCAAACAGCTTTTAATCCCACTTTGGGGATCTCAACTTCATCAAAATCATTCCAAACATCTGATTTTTTCCTCTTTTTCTTCTTAATGACACTGTCATTGTCATTTCTATTTTCATTGTATTCACTTCTAACTCTGTTATTTTCTATCTCACTTGACTCATAAGGAGGAGTGGATGAAAGTATTTCACAATCCTCAAATTGAGAAGACATGGTTGTATCTGCATGTACAAATTGAGAATACATTGTTTTAACATAAAAGGAAAGAATAAGATATAGTTTCAACATAAAAAATAAAAAGTTAAACAGGGAGTTTTATGCTCAATAACAAGAATTAAAGATAACACATTAAAGAAGGCATATGGCAAACACCACCATGTGAACAACATCCACTGAAATCTCAAATCACCTAAACTATGTGGACATGAATCAGCAAACCATTTTCCTCTTTCTTTTTATTATAATAATACAAAGCAACTCATGATTAACCAAAACACTACAAGTTGGACTCGATTTTTTAAGTTTAAACCATCAATCATCATTTTATCACATTTGTAATTAATCATAATTTTGTATTCTGCAATATCCAGTTATCATAGTCTTTTTTTTTGCCTCAACACCAAAGTAAAAATTAAAGCAAAAGAATCAGTACCGATAAAAAAAAAAGCAAAAGAATCAGTACGAGGGGGAGACGAGATACCTTAAAGACTATCGCCAGTGTCGATTTCACAGCAGCCAACGCTCAGCCACGAGTTTCGATTTGAGGCGGTCTTCTTCCTTCGGGCTTCGTCCAATAAGAGAGTGCTCGAAATATGGTCGGCTTAGATTGAGAGAGAGTAAGAATAGGGTTTCTACCAAACAAATTTGAAAAGTGATCGATGAATGGAAGCTGGGTAGAGAAGTGAAAATTGAGAGAGGAGAGAGATAGTGAATGAGAAATGAGAATGTGACTGCGGGAGATTGAACAGATAGAATTATGGTTTATTGTGGTTCCACAATAATACATAATACACTGTATTATCTTTTATAATAAAATACATTTTATATGTTATAAATATTTAATTAATTATATAAAAAAATAAAGTATATAAAATATATTATATTTTTATATATGTAGGCCATAAACAGGCCGACCTGAAAGGCTTGAAAGGCCTTTTCTAAAGCCTAAGCCTGGCCTATTTGCGTTAATAGGCTTGCTAATGGGCCTTGGCCTGGCTCATTTAATACATAGGCCAGGCTAGGCCAGGCCAAAAGTAGGCCAGGCCGTAGGCCCCTGTCGGGTAGCCTGGCCTATTTCCACCCCTAATGTTACTATTAATTAAATGGGTTAAATAGGTCAATCATGCTGACACGCGGATCGACTTGACATGGCCTATTTGTTTCCCATGTTAACCGTGTCATACTTGAATTTGACCCAAACCTGCAAAGGGTTATATCTATACCTGCTACATTAGTATTAGGTTCGTAAAGGTTATCGTGTCGCATCATAAATTGATGCTCCTAACGTGGATAATGCTTTTCTAAGTTGAGTTGATTTTAAAATCATGCCTTTTGGTTTTTATTGAGGATGTCCTTAAAATGATAATAATTGAAATGCCAAATTTTTCATTTATCGCACTAATTATTTGTGTATTTCTTGATCTTTTAATTTACTTTTATTTAATGAATAAATTACTAGAAATAACAAAGTAATCTAAATATTTATTTTAGGTGATTTAAGTAGCATCAATTTTGTAAATAGACCCAACTTGTGAAGAAATTGAACATATGAGAAATTGGTGTTCGGAAAATTTAAATATATAAACTACATAGATCGAATTTAATAATAATATTTTAGATGTTTACAAATTTTGCATTGGTGATGCACGATTCATAATCCAATCAAAGATCAAGAATTATTGATGGTTCATAATGAAAGTCGCAAAGAATGTGAGACACTCAAGAAAAAAACACACAAGAGAGATATAATATCAAATATGCAATCATAATATAGTATCGTCCCTTTTATTATGACCATTATGCATATTTTTATTGAATTATTAGCACAATCATTCTTGTACTTAGTCAATCTTATTTAGTTTCTTCATATTTGAAGTATAATAAATTAAATATTTAATCTAAATGTTGCATATATAGGGCTATGCTCGCAAACATTGAGGGAGTTTCACTTTCTCATTGCCCTTAATAAAAAGGTATAAGTCATCGTAATAGAAAATCAAAGAAGGGCAAAAAATGAAAGACATCAAGTATATAGTTATGTCAACCAATCATGTGCAAGTGAAGAATGCAACTGAAATGGGAAAAAGATATGATGGATATAAACAAACGCCTACAGAAAAGAAATTAAATATTATGAAAATATTAGTGAGATCCAAATTAATTTCAAGTGGTGATAAAGACACTCTTCAATATATGAAAACAAATACGTGAAGAAATTCTCAAATCCAAATAAGAAGAGGACAATGAAAAAGAAGAGGACAATGATAGACACCACAATAGAAAGTTTGATACAATTTGAAATTTTGGAGCAACTTTCTTATATATATTACTATTTAGTTATTAAATATATATTAACTATAGTTCTATGACAATTTAATTTAATTTTTTGGCATGTGTTTTTGGGTTCACCATGTATTAACTATGTTTCACGTATTAAACTTTATTTCATACGATGTATTTTTAGCCTTGCAAATTTCCCTTTATATCAAAGTACCTTGTAGTGATTTGTATATTGATAAAACTGAACTAAATTAATTCTATTACAAATTTATTTTTAATAAAATTTGTCAATTTATGTAGATCACGTGCAACGCACGTTCACCTTACTAGTATACATAAATTTCTAAATGATCATATATATCAAACACATAAAAAGTGAAAAAAAGACTTACACATTCACAACTTTTTTCCAATCTTCATCGCTATTGCGATGACTAAGAGGATCGAACAAAGAAACAACCTATTTGTGAGGGTCGATTACTGTTAGAATCCAATGAAAGCTACAAATAAACACATAGGTCAAACAATTCACCACTTATAAGTGCATGCAAATGAAATTAATATAGTTCTTACTTACCCAACATTACATGGTACCAAAACTAAAGTTACGGAATGTCTCATAGAGCTCCCTGATCAAGTGAAGAGGCACACCATAATTCCTAGAGGATACAAAAGAACAAGCCATCACATCAGGCCATTAGGAAGTAAGCTACAATGGGAGAAAAACAAAACCAAAACATTTTATGTTCATGAAATGAGAATAGAAAGGAAATTATATCAGTAGTTTGGAGAATCTGATAAGAAACAGAGCATGTAAACAGATTAGCCAAGCAAAGCTGAATACGTAACCACGTTTTAATTCGATAACCTAATGAAGCTGGGCAGCAAAATCAACAACTCACGCTTGACCATATAAAATTGAGTGCATAGAGCTTTAAACCTATTGAATATTTTGCATTAGGATCTTTTTTTTGAATTTCTGCACGTTTGTTATTTAGTCAAAGTATGTTTCCTAGTTTATAGGAAACAGTTAGTTTGTTTCCAGAAGTAACCATTATGGCCTACTTTTTAGCCACTTCTTTGTTATTCAGTTTCTTTCCTATATATTGTAAACGTCTGATGCATTTATGAGAAAATCAGTATTTTGCATTCTAAAACCTCTCTCTGTTTCTCCTGCTTTCATTTAAATAAGTTCCATTTTTGAACTAACAAAACCACAATTAAATCACGTGATGCAAAGGAGAAAAGAAGTTGAAGTAGAAAAAAATAGAATTTATTTTTGCAGCATCAAAGGCAAACATCCTATATCAAAACTAGAAAAATATGTCAGAAGCTATAAAAGAATGGATACAAACCCATACATGTGAAACTAAACTTATACTTGAATGACCAAAATTTATACTAAATATGCACATGCAAACCTGTCAAGAAGCTCATATGCAGGTATACACTAATCAATGAAGAAAAAAAGTTAAGCTGAAAGGTTGCCTACAGAAAAATGACAAGGAAGAAACTAGGGTTGTGCACGGGACTTGGAGATTACCAAAACCGAACCGATATCCGGACCGAAAGATCTCCGAACCAAAAATATCCGTTGACTTTTTGACTTTCTCCGAACCGTACTATACTAAAAATATTTATGATACTGTTCTGGAGATTTTTCAAATACCCGTACCGAGAACCGTAGCTAGAACTGATTTTAAAAATTTTATATAAATACATATACATTATTTCTATGTTGTTTTTATTTTGATATTGAATTAACTACAAATTATTTGAAATTAAATTGAATATAAAACATATTTCTGAAGAAAAAAATATAATACTGCAACTATTATGAATTTTGAAAAACTTTGATATAAATAATAGTAAATTATTTGGAATTAAAATTAATTAAATGATTAGTAAATTACACTTAAAAGAGAAACAAGTAATAAGCCCATATTATAACAATATAAAAAAGACCATATTTTAATTTGTTTACCACATCACATAAATTATAAATATAATTTTATTGATTATGTTAAGTTGTTAAGTATGAGTCATTGAGATTATAAATTTATACAAGTTTTTATTTCATGTTAATTTATAAAAATATTAGTTAATTATATTTGTTATATGTCAATAGAAGGACAATTGCCCAAATAATAGACTATTATTGTATTATAGAGGTTATTAAGTTTAGAATTTTAGATTGTGTTGCCTATTATAGTTTTAATTTTTATTTTGAGACTACGCTAAAAAGAGACTCGAACTCTAGAAGAATATTCGTTTGGTGATTTTTATATTGAATTTCTTTTTCTCCCCCAAATTTTTATGTTTATTTATGGCTAATATCCGAATCTCCGTCCCGAACCGAACCGTACCGTCACGTCCCATTAGAACTGAATCTCCGTCCTGAACCATCCCGAACTTTCGGTACGGTTCGGGACGGTGATTTGTTTCTATTGTTCGGTTCTGGACATTTATTTTCAGAATCTCCGAACTTCGGGACGGTTCTGGAGATTTCCAAATCTCCGAACCGTTCCGTAACGTGCACACCCCTAGAAGAAACACATGCACAAAGTCAAATGGATCAAGTCACGGGTAAGCTCCAAGTAAAATGCATAAACATCCTTCTTTTCCCATTGTTTTATTCTTTTATTATCTGATGCATTGTGAATTTAGCAAACAAACTCATTTTTCTTAGATGTTCCAGGAAATCTGGTCTCTAATATCAATATATATTACACATTTACCATGCACTTAACGAATAACAAATTTATAATTATTCAAACTTTAAATATCACAAAAGTTATTATAAATATTATTTAAATATCATACACATGAAAAATGAAACATCTAATAATCCATAAAAGTATTAATTACTAAGATATAACTATTTTTAAGTTGTGTCATATTTAATTACAAGTGAAAAAAGTAGTGGCAAGGTGTGAAATGGCAATGCTTAGAGAAAACAATAAAGGAAAAGGAGAAGCCACAAGAACTTAAAAAATTTGAGATGCATCAACTAACAGCTTTCCAGTGTAAGAGAGGTTGCCAATAATTCGTGGAATTGGTCCGATTAATTCATTTTCACTTAAATCCCTCGAAAAAAAAGTAAACACATAAATTCCCAGCGTGTCAGGACAACTCCTTGTAAATTAAGTAACACGAGATGCTGGTTTTTGTGGCAACAAGAACATGCATTACTTACAGCATTATTGGTCATCCTTTCTGAGATGTCATATATTTTCGCTCGATTGATAACCTGTCTCATTCGGGCCGTCGAATGAATTGAGACCGAGTAATCCCTTTTTTCTGAAATGGGCCTGGATTCCGTGTTAATGGCACTTAGTACTAGTCATAAAAGAATTTCCTGCTACATGTTCGCCTTATTTTTAAGCTTCACCGCAAGTGTACGGTGTAAGTTATAGAATAGGGTAGCAAGGTCGTATCCACGGAGACTAATAAATTTATATGCTAAGTATCGAACTAAAATAGTCTTATTTTTATTTAGACGATCAAACTTGGATGATTGTTGTGAGATTAAGACAAATTAGACTACAAAAACACAAGATAAATATAATGATGAAAATGGAAGTATCAAGAGAATAAAATGGATTCCCGCGCGGGTTAAGGTTTCGATTAATATCTCTCTTGTTGTCCGATTTAATCAAAGCCGAAGTTATTATCAATATTCTTATAAGACGATCACAATGGTATATTATCCTCCCTCTCGAGATGTATATAACATGTAGATTGTAATTAATATCTATGCTAGTATCTCTACTCAACAAGATACACAACTCCCAAAAGCTCAAAAGATCAAATGCCCTCACAAATATCTACAAACCTCTTGATTCATGCAAATATTCGTGTCAAGTACTCAACATCTAATATTGAAACTCATCTCTCGAATTATGAATCAATATATCAAACATGCTAAATCATTGGCCAAGTGATAAAACAAGAATAAGCTCAAATTACTCAAATATGCTTCAAAATAATAACTTCAACTAAGATTAAAACATTCAACAAGAGTTCATTAATCTACTTCCAAAACCTAAAAATCTCAAGAAGTTTAGCTACACATGATGTTTAAACAACTCATAGACAAATTGTTCAAAGCCATACTAAGCTCAAATGAAAGATTAAAAATACAAGAGAAGCAAGAAAAACTTAGGAAAGTCGACAATCTCTCGATATATCTTCGTTCCTCAAGCTTCAATGCAACCCGATTGTCTCCTTGATGCCTCCTTGGTAAGTTTGTGTTTCGTCTTGTGTTCTAAGTCCAAAATGTCAGAATATCCCCTTGGTGTGCGCCCCCAAAAGCCTTTTTATACCTTTTTGAAGTTTAGGGCAAAGTGTGTCGGAAATGTCATTCAAATAGCAGCAGACGACGGGTCGGCGCCCCACGCACGGGCTACTCGTAAGGCCATCCCGTAAAGAATTCTTTGCTTTTTGCCAAACACGTACGGGTCGTGCGTCCCAAGCACGGGCTACCCGTGCGTGGTGCCGTAGGCATCTTCAATTTCTTCAGTGGCGCACAGGTGGTGCGCCAACGCACGGGTTACCCGTGCGCCATGCCGTAGTCTCATTCTTCCTTGCCCAGGGCGCACGGGTTGTGCCTAGGGCACGCCCTACCTGTGCGTTCCCTATATTTACCTTATTTGCCCAACTTCATCTCATTTTGGCTTCTACTCTCGTACGTTCACTCGATTCTTGGTGTTTCTACTTCGCGAGCTCGTATTTGTCTCCAAATTGCTTCAAATATCATTAAATTTCTACAAAACAAGCAAATCGTAATATCTTTCTCACAAAGAATGAATACAAACCATTTCACATGAGTTTATGCATGTCTAGTCACCATTTTTGTCATAATTATCCTCAAAATACATGCAAAACTCACACCTATCAAAACCCCCCAAACTTAAACTGTTGACCATCTCGATCAACGATTTTGAAAACGAGATAAAGCACAACAGAGAGCAATGAAATATAGCGCACACAAAGACTCCAAAAGAAAATCCATATTGTTCGTCATGGGTGTCAAGCAACAAATCAATTAAGCCTCAAATATCTAATCATGGAGCACGTATCAAATAAAACATGGTAAATGCTCTGAATCACATCTCTCAAGATCAAGTGTATGCTCTCATCTCACATGAATATAGGACGTGTTTACGCTCCAATCAATTCAATGTTGCAGAATTACCATAAGCTTGCAAATTGTCTCATATCTCCGCTACTAGAGTGTATGCAACTTGTGAATCAAAAAAGACTTTTTATTTTGGTTGTAATGAAGGCTCTTTGGTTAGGGTAGGAAAATATGGATAGAGTGACTCAAACTCGAGCGTATAGACCGATGAGCATATAGATCATCTACATTAAAGCTCAATATGCTCTTAAATTCTTCTCTCATTTTCATCAATTCTTCCTATCTTCATCCCCTTTCTTTTGTAAACATTTCCACCTCACATTACAATTCTTAGCCTCCAAGTTCATTCAATGAAAACTCACATCATAAAGTAGATTTTTGTTTTCGACTCTTTTGTGAATTTTCAACATTTCTTTTCTCCTCATTTTCTTCCTCTTTTGTTCCCATCAACCAAATTTGCACAATTATCCAACTTTTCAATTCCCACTCATTCAACCTCATTCACTCCCTTTACTCAACGCTATACGCTCGAGTGTAGGGTAACAAATATATCAATTAAGGCTTGAATTTGTGGCTATCAAAGAAATAGGCAATAGGCTCAAGTTGGCTAACTAGGAATTTCAACAACGTTAGGTAAGCAAAAGGCTTGAAAGGCTAACAAGGATGGCCTTTAATCATATTCACAATTTACATACACATGTGGCCTTGATAGAGATACCAGAGCAAGTTCTAGAATTCTAACAACATGAATGATACACTCGAATAACAAACAAGACTGCATAAAATAGAAGCAGTAAAGGCTCAAAAGCTCACATGCTTGTGAATACGTAATTCAAAACATATAACCATGTTATCACTATCCACATGCTCAATGTCATCTATTCATAGCTCATTCAACTCATACTCAACATCCAATCCCAACAATACAAATTTTCAGCAACACACAAACATCAAGTTGCCGCATGCCCGGTCAACTCACTCTCTAACATCTATGAAAGCAATAAACGTGCTAAAGCCGTAAACGTGCTTCTAATGCAATGCAACTTAAAATGCTCTACATGCAACTATATGAAAAACACACAAAAATACAATATTTTTTTTATATCTACGCTTTTCATATATCAAACTACACTTTTCATATATCAAAATACTACCCTCTCCCCCAAACTTGAATGTAATTATATTGTCCGGAAGGGGAAAGATAGAATTTCAATAATGAAAAGTGGAGATATACCTGAGTCACTGTGGAGGTGGCGGCGGGAAGTGGCCATGTGAGATGTGCCACATTTGTATTTGTTGTATCACTTGCCGCGTCTCCAATTCCCTTTGCTCTTGGGTCAAGGTCCTCCGATCATAGTCCGCCCGGAATGCACGGAAATCATCTTGATGCTGCTGCAATTCTTCCCTTTGTTGCCGCAACTCTTCCCTTTGATGCTGCGAGTCCTCCCTAAATGCATAGAGCATGTCATGAAACTCATTTCCGCATTGGGACTCGCCACCATAAGAAGTTCTGGGATGATCCCCGCTATGTGAGGGTCTGGGGTGATCTCCTCCATGTGAGGGCCCGGGAATGTCATACCCTATTTGAGGGTGATGAGGTTCCATTCCCCTTTCTTGTCTGTTTAGCTCTTCTTCTTCAGCCACCATATCCTCTTCATCCAGGAACCCTGCAACTCATCGCCTCTTTCTGGCATTGATAGCCTCAGTAACTATGATATGTACTTCAGAGTTAAGAAAGAAATTGGTTGTGTCCTCCAGGGTGTCTACTATGGTGTATCTCGGGTTAGGTAATGGAAATGCATCACCTCGCTTCTGTTGAAGGAATAACACGCCATCTTCATTTGCAATAAATTTCATATGGTGCAAAGATGCCATGTTGACCCGAGTGCTGCCCGGTATAGGCTCCAAGCCTCGAAAATCAATGTTGAAGTGTCGGGAAATAGGGGTAATTAGACCCCCTATAGAAATAACACCCCTTTCTTGCCTAACTAACTGCTCAACTTGCTCCGCGAAATAGGCGGCTGTGTTGTAGGGTGTATTTGTGAGCATACACCATAGTAAATACAACTCCCTGGTGGTCATCCCCCCAATATTTTCTCGTGCGAACATGGAGGATGCAGTAACTCGTTGTATGTACCGGAAAACTGGATTCCAGATCCAAGAAGCTTTGGTGGTTCTTGCGGCGTATAACATAGGCCCCGTCTCTGGTGTTTGAACAAGCATTCTCTAAAAATCATACTTATCATATTGGTCTAGCGGTCGGAATTGGGCATTAGTTGGAACCTCAAAAATAGTATTCAGTTGGGTAATAGATAGGCGTCTACGTATATTACCCAACTGAAAACGTATTTCGTATGGTTCAAAGGCTCCTCCTTGCTTGAGTACTTCTACGGTACTCAGAAATTCCAAAGTGAATCGTTTATACGTCTGCCACCGTCTGCTCATGAAATTGGTCCAACCGACTCTTGCGAATAGACGCCACACATCATCATGTATCCCAAGATTTTGGGTACAATCATCGTCTGCATATCAGGATGGAGATATCTGGCGGGCAACCAATTGATTCCACCGCTCAAGGTCGTTTGCGTTTGTTAACACAACCCCATATGCCACGGGGCTATTCGGTTCCACCTCTTGCGGTGCCGCTTATCGGTGTGCCGCCGCGCGAGCACGTCTTCTTCCTCCATGGGGGTTCCTTCTTTCAGCCATGATAAGAATTGGTACCTGGAATAACACATATTAGTATCCCAAAAAAGATCACTTTGAAGCACATAATGATGAATTTAAGCCATACTAGACCAATAGGGTATAATACTCCCCTTTATCAACTTAATCACCAATTTAGCCTCCAAACTATCAAGCATTCACATAATTGTAAGGGATTGCATTCTTAATACCCTAAGCATCATAGAATATGCACAATTCATCAACAAGTCAACTCCCAATGGCCCCAATTCAATATGCACATAATGTGTTCGATAAATTGCCTCAAAGAGAATTTCAATTTAGAGCATGACAAAGTATCACACAATGCACCCACTATGAACCTTCAATCAATATGTAACAAGAATTTCGAAAAAGAACAAAGAATTCTTACCGAGAGTCCCGAAATTTAACAAAGGAAGAACTAGAGCCCTAGGTGCAATTTCAACAGTTTTCTTCACCCCAAACTCCAAATTAATGGAATTTATATGTGAAATATGATGGGAGAATGACTTTTATGGGATAAATTTGATGAAGACACAAAATATTTGAGCACAAAGTGGGGAGGGGCGAAAAACGTATGCTTGGGTGTGTTTTGAAAGTGAAGAGTAGCGTCTGGGCTGCTCTTATTTACACCCCCTCAGAAACGCGCACGGGCCGTGCGCCATGCCGTAAGATTTTTTTTCTCTTCAGGTACACACGGGCCGTGCATCTTGCACACGGGTAACGTGTGTGATGTCAGTAGCAAACGTGACGCTTGCATGGACGCACTGTTGGTTTGGTTGGGCACGGGGTTACCCGTGCATACCTGTACATCAAACTCAAGTTTTTTTTTCAATTTTTTTTAGAACACACAAAAATGAAACAAAATTAAAAGAAACACACACAGACAAAAAATGAAATCCACACCAAAAATCGTTGGGTTGCCTCCCAACAAGCGCTATATTTAACGTCTTTAGCTTGACGACTGTTTTCGTTCTATCACGGGTCTCGCAAGGTGATGGATGTCACCTCCTCTTGGTTACCTCGGTGAAAGTAATGCTTAATCCTCTGGCCATTTACCATGAACGTCTCACCGTCTTTGGTTAACAATTCCACGACTCCTGGAGAATTCAATACCTTCTTTATCACAAATGGCCCCGACCACCTTGATTTGAGTTTTCCAGGGAAAAGCTTAAGACGTTAATTATATAAGAGGACTGGTTCCCTTGGTGAAAACTCTCGTTTCTTTATCATTTTGTTGTGCCATCTTTTGGTTCTTTCTTTGTAAATTCGGGAATTTTCATAAGCTTCATCCCGAAACTCTTCCATCTCATTTAAATGGAGCAACCTCTCTTCACTGGCCTTTTTAAAGTCTAAATTTAGTTTCTTGACCGCCCAAAATGCCTTGTGCTCCAACTCTACCGGCAAGTGGCATGATTTCCCAAAAACGAGTTGATACGGTGATGTGCCCACTGGTGTCTTATATGCTGTCTGGTATGCCCATAGAGCATCATCCAATTTCAATGCCCAATCCTTTCGGTTGATGTTCACCGCCTTCTCAAGAATCTGTTTGATCTCACGGTTGGCCACTTACTTCGCTTGCCCATTGGCTTGCGGATGATATGCCAATGCAACTTTATGCTTCACCCCATATTTTGCCAATAAGTTGCTCATTAATTTATTTACAAAATGCGACCCTCTATCACTAATTAAAGCTCTTGGAGTGCCAAATCGAGTAAATATATTTTTCTTGAGGAACCGCATCACAACTTGGGCGTCATTTGTTTGTGAAGGAATCGCCTCTACCCAACGGGACACATACTCCACCGCAAATAGAATATATTGATAGCCCGAAGATGATGGAAATGGGCCCATAAAATCGATCCCCCACACATCGAACAATTCGACTTCAATTACATTTGTCATCGGCATCTCGTGTCTCCTGGAAATGCTTCCCATCCGTTGACACCTGTCACATTGTTGCACATACAAATAACAATCATTAACTAAAGTAGGCCAAGATAGCCCACTTTGCAATACCTTCGCCGCCGTGCGAGTCGGACCAAAATGTCCTCCAGAGGGTGAGGAATGGCATTGTTGTAGAACTACCTCCCATTCTTCTTGAGGCACGCATCTTCTGATGATTTTGTCCGCGCACGTCGTAAAGAGTAGGGGGTCGTCCCACATATAGAACTTGACATCGTGGAAGAACTTCTTTTTCTGATATGACGATAAATTTGGAGGCAAAACTCCAGCAGCCAAATAGTTGACAAAATCCGCATACCACGGGAATTTTGCCTCTACCATGAGTAACCGTTCATCTGGGAATTCCTCATTTATCAATTCCGTACCTCTTTTCGCCTCCTCTTGATTTTCAATTCTCACATCCCTTTCGGTCCCTGATTTCCACATCGAACTCTTGCAATAAGAGAATCCACGTAATCAACCTTGGTTTCGCATCCTTCTTATCAAAAAGATATTTGATAGCCGCATGGTCGGTGTGAACTATCATTTTCATTCCAATCAAGTATGATCGAAATTTATCAAATGCGAAAACAATTGCCAACATCTCCTTCTCGGTGGTATAATCTGCGTTGAGCACTATCCAACGTTCTACTAGCATAGTAGATGGATCTAAACAACTTTTCCCTCTTTTGACCGAGAACAGCCCCTACCGCAAGATCGCTAGCATCACACATCAATTCAAACGGTTGACTCCAATCTGGGGCTACAAGAATAGGTGTGGTCACCAATGACTTCTTCAAGATTTCAAATGCCTGCAAACAATCATTGGAAAAAATGAAAGAGATATTTTTCTAACAATGGCTCAAAGGCTTAGTAATTTTTGAAAAGTCACGGATAAACCTTCTATAGAATCCGGCATAGCCCAAGAAACTCCGAATGGCTTTTTCGTTTGTAGGAGGTGGTAACTTCTCGATCGCTACAATCTTTGCTCGATCCACTTCTAAACCTGCGGAAGAGACTCAATGACCAAGTACAATACCATCGCGTACCATAAAATGACACTTTTCCCAATTGAGTACAAGATTGGTCTCTTCGCATCTCTGTAAGACTAAGGTAAGATTGTGAAGACAATTATCAAAAGAGTCACCAAACACAGAGAAATCATACATAAACACCTCCATAACTTTCTCAATAAGATCATGAAAGATAGCCATCATACAACGTTGGAAAGTTGGGGGTGCATTACATAGTCCAAAGGGCATTCGGCAAAATATAAATGTGCCATAGGGACATGTAAATGTCATTTTTTCCTGGTCTCCAAGTTCAATCATGATTTGATTGTACCCAGAATAACCATCTAAAAAGCAATAATAATCATAACTCGCTAAACGATCTAACATCATATCTATAAAGGGGAGGGGAAAGTGATCTTTTCGAGTAGCGTCATTAAGCATTCTATAATCAATGCAAATACGCCATCGGGTAACAATCCTAGTAGCAATCAATTCTTCATTCTCATTTTTCACAACTGTTACCCCCTTTCTTCGGAACCACTTGTACCGGACTTACCCATGAACTATCAGATATAGCATATATGATTCCAGCATCTAACCATTTCAACACTTCTTTCCTAATTACTTCTTGCATGATAGGGTTTAGTCGTCTTTGGTTTTGCACTGATGGTTTATAAACATCTTCCATCCTAATTTTATGCATGACAATTGATGGAGTTATGCCCTTTCAATCAGTTATGGACCATCATAGTGCCGACTTATGTTTCATAATACCCATAGCAATTTATCAAGTTGAGTAGGAGTGAGAAGAGATGATACGATTACCGGATTTGCATTATTCGCCCCCAGGAATGCATATTTGAGGTGCTCGGGTAATGTCTTGAGTTATGGAGTCGAGTTTGTTGTCTCAGGGTCACGCACGGGTCGTGCATGATCTCCCAGAGTTTTCTTCGGCATCAAGCACGGGTTGCCCGTGCTCTGGCACACGACTCGTGTGCTCTTCAGGATTTTCAACCCTTGCTTCGGCACCATGCACGGGTTGCCCGTGCTCTGACGCACGGGCCGTGCGTGGCTGTAGACTTGATTCTCTTATCTCCAACATCGCTGCGCTACACTTCAGTACGCAACCACTAATTGTCTTGCATGGGATTGGCGCTACACTTCAGTACGCAATCCTCCTGTCTGCTTGAATCATCGTGCCTGTGTGACCACGAACTATTTCTTAAACTATATAAATATATTACTTAATATATATTTATCACGATGCTTGTGGGCTATGTATGAAAACATGCATCATATCTCACGCGTTTTCATACAACCATTTTCTCGCATTAACTATATATATCGCCACACTTGCACACGATCACCCCATCCACCGAGATTTTGCCTCACTCCCTCCTCGTTTTCTAACATTTAGATGAAGAGTACGTTGAAGACGTCGAACCTACCAACAGATTGAATTCCCTACTGTTGATGTGGAGCGACACTCCTTTTACTTTTATTGTTGTTGGACTTTTCATTTTGTTATGTTTGGACTGTAAGTTAAATTCGGATAATCTATTGGGTTGTATTCGGATTCCATCGGACCTTAAGATGTAATTTGTACTTGTGTGTATTTTATTTCGCTGCATTAGACTCTATTTCACTTGGAGTTTGTATCATTGGTTTAGTCTATTGAATTATTTCTGTTTAAGTGATTGATCGTTGTCGCGTCGCGTTTGGGGCGTGACAGTTATGGTATCAGAGCTCGGCTAGTAAGATGGAAACTTACACCGAGCTAACCCAGGATAGGACCCTCGGACTGTGTTGGGTTGTACGGCGACCTGACCAATTAAGTGTGAAATCGATTTCAATAATGGCATAGAACCGTATTATTGATATTTATGTTATACTTGGAGAATCCATAGTCATACTTGATTTGACTTAGTTGACTCTTGACTGACTTTCCTTACTTATTCTTTCCTTGTTCTTCCCTATCTTTTCTTACTTCGACTGATCCTTCTTAGTTTGGCTTGTTCAGGATGGAGCCGACGCCACCTATCCGGTGGGAATTATTGAGGCCCCGCCGAACGTGATTACTTCCAAGCATACACGAACCATCGGCACAGTGAATACCTTCGAGCTATCTCGCAATGGGCGTAAGTTAACGCCGCCGTAACCAAGAATCGACACACCTCCTGGCAAATAGCCAAGAGGAGAAGAACGATCTTACCCTCCTTGCTAAGGATCACGAGGATACCATCCGTGCTCGCGAGGATCAAATCTAGTCAATCCAGGAACACTTGGAAGTTACTCGCATGAAGATGGAACGCGCGCCGAGGAAGGCCGCGGAAAGTGGGAAAGGGAGGCATACATGTCGAGAGGCACCATCGATCGTCTTGAAGATACTATCAAACAAATGCGCAGGTGATAGAGGACCTCACACATGCCTTAACTTAACTCGGGATCTTGCTTTGGAGGCCGCTTAGCAGCCTAATGCGCCACCGTTGCCACCACCCGAGGCGAAACCCATGCCCGACTTCGAGGCCGATAATGAATAGGATCCCAAGGAGGATCCTGAAGAAGATCCCGAAGAGGATCCCGATGAGGATCCAATGGAAGATGAAGAGCCCGAGGCGCTTGAAGCCGCCCCACTCGATGATGCTCCGGGACTAGAGAAGTGGCCAGATTTAGCCGACTGGCCTAATCCTGAGGTGGTAACTCAGCCCGATCAGGATCCGATTATGGACGAGGCCGCTAGTGATGATGACGGCGACCTCACCGAGTAGATAACTTATATGCTAGATTTTAGCCGATGCTTAATTCCATCCTGTTGTATTTTGTTTTCAGTTGTACCTTAATCAAGTTGTATCCTGACTCTAGTTTATCTTCGATTTTATATTCTTGTTGTATGAACTCATTCGGGTGTATTCAAATTTCACATCAATGAATATACTTTTTCTACTTATTCTATGTCTTGTGTATTGTTGTTGTGATATAACTTGTTATATGCAAGTACTTATTGAAATCATTCTTTCTGAATTGTAGCTAAACTACAGATACATGGCTGGAAACCGTGGACGAGGGAGACCCCGTCGTGTTCCCCGTAGGTATGTGGACGTACCCAGGGAATGGGTACCCTCCCCCGAACTACCACCACCTCCTCCGCCAGTTGCAGGAGATAACTTGACTGCAATAGCCCTGCAACAGATACTGGTCTTCATGAGACAACAAGCAGAGCCTCAACGGCGTATTCCCGAGCCCGCTAGAGAGGCGAATGATCGCACCCTGGAGCGATTCTTGCGATTTGACCCACCAACTTTCTTAGGAGAGCCCGATGACTTAAAGCGAGAAGAATGGATTGGGAAAATGGAGAATTCTTCAATGCTCTCCAATACTCGGGGAACAAAAGGTTACGCTCGCCGTGTTCCGACTAGAATCCTGCCGCCGAGAGATTGGTGGAGAGCAGTTGAGAGAAAATGGGAACAGGACCAAGTAGATAGACGTGGGAAAATTTCTGGTGAATTCAATGAGCAAAGATATTTCCAAAGTTGTGAAGGAGGCACGCGGGATGAGTTCCATAAGTTGAGACAGGGAAACATGTCTCGAGCCCAATACGAGCACGAGTTCCATCGATTGTCCAAATACGCCCGGGGACAATCGATGACAGTAAGAGGACAAATTATATAAGTTCACACGGGACCAAGTTGGAACTTCAAAAGCAGCTTTCGATCGTTGAAATGACAACTTACTCAGCCAGTAAAGGCAACTCTCCGCATCGAGTGACTAAACCGTATTGATGATTCAGCAGAGTAGGCCATCAAAAAGTCTCAAGAGGGATACTGTGGGACAACCATCTAAGCAACCTGATGAGTTTCTGAAGGGACTAGTCAATAAGACGGACAAAGAAAAAGGACCGATACAAGAAAAACCAGGTCCAGTATGTGCACATTGCCAAAAAACGGACATCTTGTCAATGATTGTTGGCGCAAAACAGGGAAATGCTTGCTATGTGGTAGTAACAAAGACTGGCTAAAGGATTGCCCAAGTACGAGGATCGCACGAAACAAGTGCAGCCGCCAAAGCCGGGTAATGGCCAGGAAATCGGCAAGGATGCCCGCCGAGCATTTTCACTAGCCGGACATGAGGCTCAAGGCAACAAACGTGGTGGAAGGTACGCTTCTAATATCTAGCCACTACGCTAAAGTACTATTTGACCCTAGATCAACGCATTCATTTGTCGCACCACGTTTTGTACACAAGCTGCATGCATGCATGAAACATATGCCTATAGGTTTAGAAGTGTCCACTCCTATGGGCGCAAGCCAGATAACAGATATTATCTATAATGCATGCGAAGTTAAGATTGATGAGATAAACTTTCCTGCTGATTTGATCTTGCTACCTATATCCGAATACGACATTATATTGGGAATGAACTGGTTGTCTGCACACCATGCACAAATGGACTGCCATCGCAAGTCCATTAAACTATGTGAACCCGGTAAGCCCGAAGTGGAAATTTCGGGAAGGGCACGGGTTAAGATTGCCCCAATCATTTCAGCAATGAAAGCGAGGAAGACGATCACTAGAGGGGCACAAGGGTACTTGGCGTTTGTAATTAACAAACCTAAGGTTGAGACACAAATTAATCAAGTACCTATAGTATCGGATTATACAGATGTATTTCCACAAGAACTCACCACTGTCCCTCCAGATAGGGAAGTCGAGTTCACCATCGGTATTACCAGAACCGCCCCAATCGCGTAACGCCGTATAGAATGGCTCTGCCGAGTTACAAGAGTTGAAGACACAATTACGAAGGTCGATGGATGTGGGATTTATCCACCAGCACGTCTCCGGGGAGCACCAGTTACTATTATTCAAGAAGAAGGATGGCACATTAAGACTGTGTATAGATTATCGTGGTCTTAATAGTGTGACCATCAAGAACAAATACCCCTCCCGAGGATAGACGAATCGTTTGATCAACTTCAAGGAGCGATGGTGTACTCGACGTTTGATTTACAACAAGGATATTATCGCCTAAAGATCCGTGAAGAAGACATTTCCAAAATGGCCTTTCGGATCAGATATGGACACTACGAGTTTGTAGTGATGCCTTTTGTCCGACAAACGCACGCAACACAGCGTTTATGGATATTATGCATCGAGTTTTTCAACCTTATTTGGATCAATTCGTAGTGATATTCATTGATGACATACTCGTATACTCTAAGTCTAGAGAAGAGCATGAACGCTCATCCAAAATTGTTTTGGAGACACTACGAGAGCACAAGCCGTATGCCAAATTCAAGAAGTGCGAATTTTGGCTTAGTGAAGTCGCATTCTTAGGACACATAGTATCCAAAGACTGATCGGGATCGCCGTAGATCCTTGAAGGGCTGCATAATGGTTGAATGGAAACAACCAGAGTCTCAGAATCGAGATCGAAGTTTTTAGACTGGCTGGATATTATCGAAGATTTATCCAGAATTTCTCCAAGATAGTCGGACCACTCACTCGACTAACCCAGAAACAAGTCAAGTTTGAGTGGAATGACAAGTGTGAGACTAGTTTCCAAGAACTGAAGAAACGACTTACTACAGCTCCAGTCTTAGCCCTTCCAAAGGGAAAAGAAAACTTTGTCGTCTCTGATGATGCATCAAAGGAAGGACTAGGAGCAGTGCTCATGCAGGAAGGAAAGGTCATTGCTTATGCATCACGGAAACTCAAGTCGTATGAAACCAATTACCCAACGCATGACTTGGAATTGGCAGCAATAGTGTTTGCATTAAAGAAATGGAGGCACTATCTCTACGGAGCAACATTCACGGTTTACACAGATCATAAGAGCCTAAAGTATCTATTCTCTCAGAAAGATCTCAATTTGAGACAACGAAGATGGATGGAGTTAATAGAAGACTATCACTTTGATATTCAATACCATCCCGGGAAAGCTAATGTAGTAGCTGATGCCTTGAGCAGAAAGGCGAGTTTAGCCAGACTAATGATTCGAGAGTGGAAATCATTAGAAGAGTTGAGCACTTGGAATCCGACAAGAACCAATACTCAAATTTTGTGTGCTAACATTTCGGTTAAACCCGACCTACTGAACGAGATCAAAGCAGCACAAGAGACAGATGTGCAACTTCAAAGACTGAAAGAGAAGATACTTAAAGGAGAAGGATCAGAATTCTCGGTACATGAAGATGGGATTATCAGATTTTGGAATCGAGTTTGTGTACCGAGCGACTGAGCGATTAGGAGCAGAATTCTAAGCGAGAAGCACACCGTTCGAAATACACTATACACCCCGGAGGAAACAAGATGTATAAGGACTTGAAACGACATTTACGGTGGGTGAATATGAAGAACCAAAGTAGCGAGTTCGTTGCGAGATGTTTGACTTATCAACGAATAAAAGCGAGTAACACCAACGACCATCCGGTTTATTACAACCATTGAGAATTCCGAGTGGAAATGGGAACACATAACGATGGACTTCGTGACGGATCTACCGAGGACTAGACGAGGCGATGATGCTATATGGGTAGTCGAGACCGACTCACGAAACCGCACACTTCCTACCCATGAAGAAAAGAAACCGACACTTGCGTAAACTTGCGTAAATTTATATCCGAGAGATCATTCGACCGCATGGAGTGCCCGGTCGACATAGTGTCGCATGAGACCCGAGATTTGTCTCAGATTTCGAAATGCTTACATGAGGAATGGGTACTCGCTAAGTTTCAAAGACAAAGAAGACATCCACAAACCGATGGGCCCGAGCGAACAATTCAAACCCTGGAAGACATGCCTGCGAGCATGCACGTTGACTTCCAAGGAAGTTGGGATTCGACTTACCATTGGCCGAGTTCGCCTATAATAACAATTGCCTATCGTGCCACATTGGGATGGCACCTACGAAGCCTTGTACGGGCGAAAGTGTAGATCTCCACTACACCTGGGAGATTGATGACCAATGGACTCCAAAAGAGAAACGAAAGTCGCCCTCGATTCCAAAGGTCGACTTAGTTCAGAGGCCATGGAGAAGGTCAAGTTGATTAAGGAACGGATCCGCACAGCCGTCAGAGCCGCCAAAAGAGTTACGCAGACAAGAGGAGAAAGGACTTGGAATTTGAAGCCGGAGATGAAGTATTCTCGATCGTCTCCACGGAAAGGATTGATCAATCCAAAGAAAGGAGGCAAGTTGAGTCCGAGATATGTTGGACCTTACAAGATTTTGCGGAGGATCGGGAAGTTAGCCTATTGACTTGAGTTACCGCACAAAGACGGGAATGCACGATGTATTCCATGTATCGAGATTGAAAAGGTATCAACCAGATCCTCGAGCACATCATCACTCGTGATGCTCCTCCTCTAATGGAAAATTTATCTTACACCGAGAAACCAATCGTAATCATTGACAGTAGTACGTCGGTTGCATAAGAGAGATTCCAATGGTTAAAGTTGTATGGCGGAATCACAACCGAGACGAAGACGCAACGTGGGAGATGGAAGAAGACATGAGGAATCAATATCCAGATTTTTCTAAAGAGAATTTGGGGACCAAATTCTTTTAAGGAGGGGTGAATGTGAGACCCCGAATTTTAACGTGAGATTCGGTGTTATGTAGTGATTATTTATTCGGCTATGTATCACAAACCTATTATTAATGAAACTCGACTCTATTTTTATTTATTTCTTCCAACGTCAATTACGCATTTCGCATTTTTAGAGCTTAGCAATTTTATATTCTTCCTCTAGTATTAATACTTGATCGAATGACTACTACTTTAGGAATATTAGACCTCCAACAATTTAGGAGTACATTCCAATCCTTATCCTAATATTTCATCTTATTCTATAATTCATCCCAACCAATTTCCCAATCAATTTTTTTTTAAAAAAAAAAATTATATTTTTAAAAAATTTCGAAAATTACCATAAATGGGGAGGTTGTTTCATATTCTTTTCAAGACCTACAATTATATATGTATATATATATTTACATATATATATATATATTTTTTTTTCTCAACTTTTGGTCACATGCTTATAGGATTGACAAACTTTTCTTTCCACCAAATTCAAATAAATAAAAATACCAACACCATGATTATTATTCCCTCCAACTTTTGGCTCCTTGTCTTAGGGGAATCAATCATTTTTGTTATTTTTGTTCTTTATCTACCAATATTATTCATTTCATAATTATCATAAAAACAAGACTTGTTTCCATTTTCCTCTCTAAAGGATCAAATTCTTCAAGCATAAGGTAAGAAAATCTTCATTTCTCCCAACTCTATTTTTCTTCTCCAATCCTCAACCTTATACCTTCACCATCTAATAATGTTGAATCCTTCTTGTTGAGGTACTCCTAGAGAAAATTCTTGAAGAATTAGAGACCTAGATTTGACTACAAGCTTGAAGAGGAAATTCAAGATTACATATTATTAAGGTGAGAAAATTATGGTTTTAGTATTTTTTTCTCTTGACAACATGAAGAATTAATTTTTGACTTAAGAATATAAATTTTTGGAGTTTAGGGGCTGACCTACATCATCTGAAGTGGAGGTTAGAGGCTTGAAGGAAAATTTCCATTTTTGAGACTACTTGAAGATATTAAGGTGAGTAGTAACCATTTGGTACTAGTATATTTTCTTTAGACTTGAGACTTTAATTTTAACACCAAATTATGGTTTGGATACCATTTAGGGGCTGATCTTCAAGAGTTTGAGTCAAGAAGTTGATTCAAGGAAGAAGACCACATTTTAGATCAACCCGAGAAACTACTACGAGGTGGGTGGAAAAATTCTTTCAACTTCTAGGTGTTTTAAATTGAAAATATGCATGTAGTATTTTTTTATTGAGCACTTGAGATATATATTATGTATTGCATGATATTTTCTTGTATCAAGTTGGAAAAATTCTCAAGTGTTGCTAAAAATGTGATTTATCGAAAAATAGGCATACATGCACATTTTATTGTTATATTTGATGAAATTTTGTATGAGAAGGATATGTATGTGTATGACTCTTGAAATCTGTGTTTTGAATGATTTATAACCTGGACAAGTCGAGCATAATTGATTAAATTTCAACTTTTGGACTTAAAATGCAAAAATGGAAAGTTGGTGGACTTAATTGCAAGAAAAATAAAATTTAAGGGACCCTCTGTAATTTTCGATTTTTGGGACTGAACTCAGGTTCAAAAATTATGTTTTGATATTTTAATAAAGTTTTAAGAGTTTTTAGATAAATAAAATCAACCCTTGAAAGCCCAAGGACTAGATTGCAAATTTCGAAACTGTACCAGACCCTAATTTTGAAATTTGAAATTTTAACTCTTAAGGGACTGGAAATAACATATTTTAAGTGTATTCCAAAAATCCAAGTGTTTAGAGTTTGGAAAGTAATTTTATAAAAGTTGAAGGACTAAAGAGTAAAAGATTAAACTTGAGGACCCAAATGAAATTTCCAGGACTTATGCAGCCCATGCACCTGGAAATACTAATTTAACTATAACTTAATTATATTTTGGACCCAAGGTTTAAACTTCATAACAATTGGACCACTAAAAAGTCTTAAAGGCAATTATTTCAAAATGGGACAAAAATGAAATTTTCAAAAGTTAAAGGACCTAAACTTATTTCTTTTTAAAACTGATTTTGTCCCAATATCCCATTAACCATAGTGACATTTTCCAACTGGAATCACATTAAAATCCCTTCCGGTTTGTGAGTTCCAATTATTTTAAACTTAGAGTCGAAATGGAAATTTTAACAAATTTGGGGCCAATATGAGAATTTTATAAAAACTCAACCTCAAAACTTCAAAAACCTGAATCTCTGAACAATTTGGAGAATTTAGGAACTGACCTCATAATTTTTCAAGGTCGGGATATTTATTTATTCAAATTTTAACCCCAAAAGTATTGGTTTTTACAAAACGGGGCTAAATTGTAAAATTTCTTTTTATCAAGGACCTAACTCAAATTATTTTTCTTTTACTAAAACAGCCCTGGACCCTCTGATTTCAATTCTTAATTAAAATATTTTATTTTCTCAAAAACCCCTTGACTTATCGGACCGCCTTGACCGATTAATACCGATCGCGGGGCGACTTCCACTTCTTGCGATTTGAATCTATAACGGGACTTATGTTGTGAGACCCCGAATTTTAACGTGAGATTCGGTGTTATGTAGTGATTATTTATTCGGCTATGTATCACAAACCTATTATTAATGAAACTCGACTCTATTTTTATTTATTTCTTCCAACGTCAATTACGCATTTCGCATTTTTAGAGCTTAGCAATTTTATATTCTTCCTCTAGTATTAATACTTGATCGAATGACTACTACTTTAGGAATATTAGACCTCCAACAATTTAGGAGTACATTTCAATCCTTATCCTAATATTTCATCTTATTCTATAATTCATCCCAACCAATTTCCCAATCAAATTTTTTTAAAAAAAAAAAAATTATATTTTTAAAAATTTGAAAATTACCATAAATGGGGAGGTTGTTTCATATTCTTTTCAAGACCTACAATTATATATGTATATATATATTTACATATATATATATATATATTTTTTTTCTCAACTTTTGGTCACATGCTTAAAGGATTGACAAACTTTTCTTTCCACCAAATTCAAATAAATAAAAATACCAACACCATGATTATTATTCCCTCCAACTTTTGGCTCCTTGTCTTAGGGGAATCAATCATTTTTGTTATTTTTGTTCTTTATCTACCAATATTATTCATTTCATAATTATCATAAAAACAAGACTTGCTTCAATTTTCCTCTCTAAAGGATCAAATTCTTCAAGCATAAGGTAAGAAAATCTTCATTTCTCCCAATTCTATTTTTCTTCTCCAATCCTCAACCTTATACCTTCACCATCTAATAATGTTGAATCCTTCTTGTTGAGGTACTCCTAGAGAAAATTCTTGAAGAATTAGAGACCTAGATTTGACTACAAGCTTGAAGAGGAAATTCAAGATTACATATTATTAAGGTGAGAAAATTATGGTTTTAGTATTTTTTTCTCTTGACAACATGAAGAATTAATTTTTGACTTAAGAATATAAATTTTTGGAGTTTAGGGGCTGACCTACATCATCTGAAGTGGAGGTTATAGGCTTGAAGGAAAATTTCCATTTTTGAGACTACTTGAAGATATTAAGGTGAGTAGTAACCATTTGGTACTAGTATATTTTCTTTAGACTTGAGACTTTAATTTTAACACCAAATTATGGTTTGGATACCATTTAGGGGCTGATCTTCAAGAGTTTGAGTCAAGAAGTTGATTCAAGGAAGAAGACCACATTTTAGATCAACCCGAGAAACTACTACGAGGTGGGTGGAAAAATTCTTTCAACTTCTAGGTGTTTTAAATTGAAAATATGCATGTAGTATTTTTTTATTGAGCACTTGAGATATATATTATGTATTGCATGCTATTTTCTTGTATCAAGTTGGAAAAATTCTCAAGTGTTGCTAAAAAATGTGATTTATCGAAAAATAGGGCATACATGCACATTTTATTGTTATACTTGATGAAATTTTGTATGAGAAGGATATGTATGTGTATGACTCTTGAAATCTGTGTTTTGAATGATTTATAACCTGGACAAGTCGAGCATAATTGAGTAAATTTCAACTTTTGGACTTAAAATGCAAAAATAGAAAGTTGGTGGACTTAATTGCAAGAAAAATAAAATTTAAGGGACCCCTCTGTAATTTTCGATTTTTGGGACTGAACTCAGGTTCAAAAATTATGTTTTGATATTTTAATAAAGTTTTAAGAGTTTTTAGATAAATAAAATCAACCCTTGAAAGCCCAAGGACTAGATTATAAAATTTGAGAAGTTTAAGGGCTATTTTGCAAATTTCGAAAATGTACCAGACCCTAATTTTGAAATTTGAAATTTTAACTCTTAAGGGACTGGAAATAACATATTTTAAGTGTATTCCAAAAATCCAAGTGTTTAGAGTTTGGAAAGTAATTTTATAAAAGTTGAAGGACTAAAGAGTAAAAGATTAAACTTGAGGACCCAAATGAAATTTCCAGGACTTATGCAGCCCATGCACCTGGAAATACTAATTTAACTATAACTTAATTATATTTTGGACCCAAGGTTTAAACTTCATAACAATTGGACCCCTAAAAAGCCTTAAAGGCAATTATTTCAAAATGGGACAAAAATGAAATTTTCAAAAGTTAAAGGACCTAAACTTATTTTTTTTTAAAACTGTTTTTGTCCCAATATCCCATTAACCATAGTGACATTTTCCAACTGGAATCAAATTAAAATCCCTTCCGGTTTGTGAGTTCCAATTATTTTAAACTTAGAGTCGAAATGGCAATTTTAACAAATTTGGGGCCAATATGAGAATTTTATAAAAACTCGACCTCAAAACTTCAAAAACCTGAATCTCTGAACAATTTGGAGAATTTAGGAACTGACCTCATAATTTTTCAAGGTCGGGATATTTATTTATTCAAATTTTAACCCCCAAAGTATTGGTTTTTACAAAACGGGGCTAAATTGTAAAATTTCTTTTTATCAAGGACCTAACTCAAATTATTTTTCTTTTACTAAAACAGCCCTGGACCCTCTGATTTCAATTCTTAATTAAAATATTTTATTTTCTCAAAAACCCTTGACTTATCGGACCGCCTTGACCGATTAATACCGATCGGGGCGACTTCCACGTCTCTTGCGATTTGAATCTACAACGGGACTTATGTTCCACCTAATATTTCAAGATATCGAAGATTGCTTATCCTCCCGATAATCATCTTCATCCAAATAACTCCACCAACGCCATAATTACCTTACGCAAATTTTTGAAAAACTTTTCATGAATCGCTTCCCAATCAATATACTGATCGCCTGGTTGACTACCTAAACGTGTATTTAATTTATCGCTCGAGTCAACTTGGTGTGTCGAGCTCACAATCGGAGTGGATACGTCGGGGATGGAACCGGGCAGCTCGGATCGCTATTCCACTCTTCCGCCCCATCGCCCTAATACCGCAACCGAGGGACGGAGTTTGTCCAAGGAAGCGGGTCGTAGTACTTGAGGTATAATCATGATTATGACGAATCCGAGCCTTGCTAGCTCCAACGTGGATTTTGTCTTTGCCTATGGAGCAATAAGGTGACAGGTCTTGGACCATCATGAACGGGGAGTTACAAGGAAGAACGAAGAATTGAATTATCGATCCACACGATTCCGGAGTTGAACGGAATGTTTGGTTGGCGCTACACTTCAAGACGCAAACCGCTACTTACTTGTAATGCATGGGTTGGCGCTACACTCAAGACGCAACCACTAATTTATTGCATGGGATTGGCGCTACACTTCAAGACGCAATCCTCCCCGTCGCTTGAATCATCGTGCTGTGTGACCACGAACTATTTCTTAAACTATATAAATATATTACTTAATATATATTTATCACGATGCTTATGGGCTATGTATGAAAACATGCATCATATCTCACGCGTTTTCATACAACCGTTTTCTCGCATTAACTATATATATCGCCACACTTGAACACGATCACCCCATCCACCGAGATTTCTCGTCTCACTCCCTCCTCGTTTTCTAACATTTAGATGAAGAGTACGTTAAAGACGTCGAACCTACCACAGATTGAATTCCTATCGTTGATGTGGAGCGACACTCCTTTTACTTTTATTGTTGTTGGACTTTTCATTTTGTTCTATTTGACCGTAAGTTAAATTCGGATAATCTATTGGGTTGTATTCGGATTCCGTCGGACCTTAAGATGTAATTTGTACTTGTGTGTGTATTTTATTTTTTGCATTAGACTCTATTTCACTTGGAGTTTGTATCATTGGTTTAGACTATTGAATTATTTCTGTTTAAGTGATTGATCGTTGTCGCGTCGCGTTGGGGCGTGAAGTTATGGTATCGTGAGCTCGGCTAGTAAGATGGAAACTTACACCGAAATGACCCGTGATAGGACCCTGACCGTGTGTTGGGTTGTTGTACGACGACGACCAATTAAGTGTGAAATCGATTTCAATAATGGCATAGAACCGTATTATTGATATTTATGTTATACTTGGAGAATCCGTAGTCATACTTGATTTGACTTACTTTGACTCTCGATCGACTTTCCTTACTTATTATTTCCTTGTTCTTCCCTATCTTTTCTTATTTTGACCGATCCTTCTTAGTTTGGCTTGTTCGGATGGAGCCGAGACCACCTATCTCGGTGGGAATTATTGGAGGCCCGCGCCGAACGTGATTACTTCCGGCATACACGAACCAATGGCACCAGGAATACCTTCGAGCTATCTCGCACTGGCGTAAGAACAACGCCGCAACCAAGAATCGACACACCTCCGGCAAAGAGCCAAGAGGAGAAGAACGATCTTACCCTCCTTGCTAAGGATCGCGAGGATACCATCCGTGCTCGCGAGGATCAAATCCATCAATCCAGGAACACTTGGAAGTTACTCGCACGAAGATGGAACGCGCGAGGAAGGCCGCGGAAAGTGGGAAAAGGAGGCATACATGTCGAGAGGCACCATCGATCGCCTCAAGATACTATCATCAAACAAATGCGGTGATAGAGGACCTCACACATGCCTTAACTCGGCGGGATGTCGCTTTGGAGGATGCCTTAGCGGCCTAATGCGCCACCGTTGCCACCACCGAGGCGGAACCATGCCCGACTTCGAGGCCGATAATGAAGAGGATCCCCGAGGAGGATCTGAAGAAGATCCCAAGAGGATCCCGATGAGATCCAATGGAAGATGAAGAGCCCGAGGCGCTTGAAGCCGCCCACTCGATGATGCTCCGGACGAGCAAAGGCGATTTAGCCGATCGGCTAATCTAACGCCGAGGTGGTACCTCAGCCCGATCAGATCCGATTATGGACGAGGCCGCTAGTGATGATGACGGCGACCTCACCGAGTAGATAACTTATATGCTAGATTTTAGCCGATGCTTAATTCCATCCCGTTGTATTTTGTTTTCAGTTGTACCTTAATCAAGTTGTATCCTGACTCTAGTTTATCTTCGATTTTATATTCTTGTTGTATGAACTCATTCGGGTGTATTCAAATTTCACATCAATGAATATACTTTTTCTACTTATTCTATGTCTTGTGTATTGTTGTTGTGATATAACTTGTTATATGCAAGTACTTATTGAAATCATTCCTTTCTGAATTGTAGCTAAACTACAGATACATGGCTGGAAACCGTGGACGAGGGAGACCCCGCCGTGTTCCCCGTAGGTATGTGGACGTACCCAGGGAACGGGTACCCTCCCCCGAACTACCACCACCTCCTCCGCCAGTTGCAGGAGATAACTTGACTGCAATAGCCCTGCAACAGATACTGGTCTTCATGAGACAACAAGCAGAGCCTCAACGGCGTATTCCCGAGCCCGCTAGAGAGGCGAATGATCGCACCCTGGAGCGATTCTTGCGATTTGACCCACCAGCTTTCTTAGGAGAGCCTGATGACTTAAAGGCAGAAGAATGGATTGGGAAAATGGAGAATATCTTCAATGCTCTCCAATACTCAGGGGAACAAAAGGTTACGCTCGCCGTGTTCCGACTAGAATCGGCTGCCAGAGATTGGTGGAGAGCAGTTGAGAGAAAATGGGAACAAGACCAAGTAGATAGGACGTGGGAAAATTTCCTGGCTGAATTCAATGAGCAGTATATTCCCCAAGTTGTGAAGGAGGCACGGGATGAGTTCCATAAGTTGAGACAGGGAAACATGTCTGTAGCCCAATACGAGTCAGTTCCATCGATTGTCCAAATACGCCGGGGACAATCAAGATGTAAGAGGACAAATTATATAAGTTCACGGGGATCAAGTTGGAACTTCAAAAGCAGACATTGTTGAAATGACAACTTACTCACCATGCAGAAAGGACTCTCCGCACGAGTCAGGACTAAACCGTATTGATGAGATTCAAGCAGAGTAGGCCATCAAACATCTTCTCAAGAGGACATGTGGGACAACCATCTAAGCGACTGATAAGTTTGAAGGACATCAATAAGACGGACAAAGGAAAAGGACCGATACAAGAAAAACCAGGTCCAAAAGTATGTGCACATTGCCAAAAACGTGACATATCTTGTCAATGATTGTTGGCGCAAACAGGGAAATGCTTGCTATGTGGTAGTAACAGCAAAGACGGCCAAAGGATTGCCCAAGTACGAGGATCGCACGAAACAAGTGCAGCCGACAAAGCCGGGTAATGGCTGGGAAATCGGGCAAGGATGCCCGCCGAGCATTTGCACTAGGCCGGACATGAGGCTCAAGGCAACAAACGTGGTGGAAGGTACGCTTCTAATATCTAGCCACTACGCTAAAGTACTATTTGACCCTGGATCAACGCATTCATTTGTCGCACCACATTTTGTACACAAGTTCGCATGCATGCATGGAACATATGCCTATAGGTTTAGAAGTGTCCACTCCTATGGGCGCAAGCCGATAACAAATATTATCTATAATGCATGTGAAGTTAAGATTGATGAGATAAACTTTTATTTGATTTGATCTTTGCTACCTATATCCGAATACGACATTATATTGGGAATGAATGGTTGTCGCACACCATGCACAAATGGATCGCCATCGCAAGTCCATTAAACTATGTGAACCCGGTAAGCCGAAGTGGAAATTTCGGGAAGGGCATGGGTTAAGATTGCCCCAATCATTTCAAAGCAATGAAAGCGAGGAAGACGATCACTAGAGGGGCACAAGGGTACTTGGCGTTTGTAATTAACAAACCTAAGGTTGAGACACAAATTAATCAAGTACCTATAGTATCGGATTATACAGATGTATTTCCACAAGAACTCACCACTGTCCCTCCAGATAGGGAAGTCGAGTTCACCATCGAGGTATTACCAGGAATCGCCCCAATCGCCGTAACGCCGTATAGAATGGCTCTGCCGAGTTACAAGAGTTGAAGACACAATTACGAAGTTTCGATGGATGTGGGATTTATCCGACCAAGCACGTCTCCCCGGGAGCACGGTACTATTCGTCAAGAAGAAGGATGGCACATTAAGACGCGGTATAGATTATCGTGGTCTTAATAGTGTGACCATCAAGAACAAATACCCTCCCGAGGATAGACGAACCGTTTGATCAACTTCAAGGAGCGATGGTGTACTCAAGTTTGATTTACAACAAGGATATTATCGCTAAAGATCCGTGAAGAAGACATTTCCAAAACGGCCTTTCGGACAGATATGGACACTACGAGTTTGTAGTGATGCCTTTTGGTCTGACAAACGCACCAGCAACGTTTATGGATATTATGCATCGAGTTTTTCAACCTTATTTGGATCAATTCGTAGTGATATTCATTGATGACATACTCGTATACTCTAAGTCTAGAGAAGAGCATGAACGTCATCTGAAAATTGTTTTGGAGACACTACGAGCACAAGTCGTATGCCAAATTCAGCAAGTGCAAATTTTGGCTTAGTGAAGTCGCATTCTTGGGACACATAGTATCCTAAGACTGGGATCGCCGTAGATCTTCGAAGGTACATGCGGTGGTTGAATGGAAACAACCAGAGTCTGTAACGGAGATCAGAAGTTTTTTAGGACTGGCTGGATATTATCGAAGATTTATCCAGAATTTCTCCAAGATAGCCGGACCACTCACTCGACTAACCCAGAAACAAGTCAAGTTTGAGTGGAATGACAAGTGTGAGACTAGTTTCAAGAATCAAGAAACGACTTACTACGGCTCCGTCTTAGCCCTTCCAAAGGAACAAAAACTTTGTCGTCTACAAAATGATGCATCAAAGGAAGGACTAGGAGCAGTGCTCATGCAGGAAGGAAAGGTCATTGCTTATGCATCACGGAAACTCAAGCCGTATGAAACCAATTACCCAACGCATGACTTGGAATTGGCAGCAATAGTGTTTGCGTTAAAGAAATGGAGGCACTATCTCTACGGAGCAACATTCACGGTTTATACAGATCATAAGAGCCTAAAGTATCTATTCTCTCAGAAAGATCTCAATTTGAGACAACGAAGATGGATGGAGTTAATAGAAGACTATCACTTTGATATTCAATACCATCCCGGGAAAGCTAATGTAGTAGCTGACGCCTTGAGCGAGAAAAGACGAAGTTTAGCGCACTAATGATTCGAGAGTGGAAATCATTAGAAGAGTTGAGCACTTGGAATCCGACAATAACCAATACTCAAATTTTGTGTGCTAACATTTCGGTTAAACCCGACCTACTGAACAAGATCAAAGCAGCACAAGAGACAGATGTGCAACTTCAAAGACTGAAAGAGAAGATACTTAAAGGAGAAGGATCAGAATTCTCGGTACATGAAGATGGGATTATCAGATTTTGGAATCGAGTTTGTGTACCGAGTGACGAGCAGATTAGGAGCAGAATTCTAGCAGAAGCACACCGTTCGAAATACACTATACACCCTGGAGGAAACAAGATGTATAAGGACTTGAAACGACATTTCTGGTGGGTGAATATGAAGAACCAAGTAGCACAGTTCGTTGCGAGATGTTTGACCAATGGACTCCAAAAGAGAAACGAAAGTCGCCCTCGATTCCAAAGGTCGACTTAGTTCAGGAGGCCATGGAGAAGGTCAAGTTGATTAAGGAACGGATCCGCATGTACCTCAGAGCCGCCAAAAGAGTTACGCAGACAAGAGGAGAAAGGACTTGGAATTTGAAGCCGGAGATGAAGTATTCCTCAGACTGTCTCCACGGAAAGGATTGATCAATCCAAAGAAAGGAGGCAAGTTGAGTCCGAGATATGTTGGACCTTACAAGATTTTGCAGAGGATCGGGAAGTTAGCCTACCGACTTGAGTTACCGCACAAGTACGCGAGAATGCACGATGTATCCATGTATCGAGATTGAAAAGGTATCAACCGGATCCTCGAGCACATCATCACTCGTGATGCTCCTCCTCTAATGGAAAATTTATCTTACACCGAGAAACCAATCGAATCATTGACCAACAGTACGCACGTCGCCATTGAACAGTGAGAGAGATTCCAATGGTTAAAGTTGTATGGCGGAATCACAACCGAGACGAAGACGCAACGTGGGAGATGGAAGAAGACATGAGGAATCAATATCCAGAATTGTTCTAAAGAGAATTTGGGGACCAAATTCTTTTAAGGAGGGGTGAATGTGAGACCCCAAATTTTAACGTGAGATTCGGTGTTATGTAGTGATTATTTATTCTGGCCTATGTATCACAAACCTATTATTAATGAAACTCGACTCTATTTTTATTTATTTCTTCCAACGTCAATTACGCATTTCGCATTTTTAGAGCTTAGCAATTTTATATTCTTCCTCTAGTATTAATACTTGATCGAATGACTACTACTTTAGGAATATTAGACCTCCAACAATTTAGGAGTACATTCCAATCCTTATCCTAATATTTCATCTTATTCTATAATTCATCCCAACAAATTTCCCAATCAATTTTTTTTTTAAAAAAAAAAAATTTTTTTATATTTTTAAAAATTTTAAAAATTACCATAAATGGGGAGGTTGTTTCATATTCTTTTCAAGACCTACAATTATATATGTATATATATATTTATATATTTATATATATATATTTTTTTTTCTCAACTTTTGGTCACATGCTTAAAGGATGGACAAACTTTTCTTTCCACCAAATTCTCTTAAATAAAAATACCAACACCATGATTATTATTCCCTCCAACTTTTGGCTCCTTGTCTTAGGGGAATCAATCATTTTTGTTATTTTTGTTCTTTATCTACCAATATTATTCATTTCATAATTATCATAAAAACAAGACTTGCTTCCATTTTCCTCTCTAAAGGATCAAATTCTTCAAGCATAAGGTAAGAAAATCTTCATTTCTCCCAACTCTATTTTTCTTCTCCAATCCTCAACCTTATACCTTCACCATCTAATAATGTTGAATCCTTCTTGTTGAGGTACTCCTAGAGAAAATTCTTGAAGAATTAGAGACCTAGATTTGACTACAAGCTTGAAGAGGAAATTCAAGATTACATATTATTAAGGTGAGAAAATTATGGTTTTAGTATTTTTCTCTTGACAACATGAAGAATTAATTTTTGACTCAAGAATATAAATTTTTGGAGTTTAGGGGCTGACTTACATCATCTCAAGTGGAGGTTAGAGGCTTGAAGGAAAATTTCCATTTTTGAGACTACTTGAAGATATTAAGGTGAGTAGTAACCATTTGGTACTAGTATATTTTCTTTAGACTTGAGACTTTAATTTTAACACCAAATTATGGTTTGGATACCATTTAGGGGCTGATCTTCAAGAGTTTGAGTCAAGAAGTTGATTCAAGGAAGAAGACCACATTTTAGATCAACCCGAGAAACTACTACGAGGTGGGTGGAAAAATTCTTTCAACTTCTAGGTGTTTTAAATTGAAAATATGCATGTAGTATTTTGTTATTGAGCACTTGAGATATATATTATGTATTGCATGCTATTTTCTTGTATCAAGTTGGAAAAATTCTCAAGTGTTGCTAAAAATGTGATTTATCGAAAAATAGGGCATACATGCACATTTTATTGTTATACTTGATGAAATTTTGTATGAGAAGGATATGTATGTGTATGACTCTTGAAATCTATGTTTTGAATGATTTATAACCTGGACAAGTCGAGCATAATTGATTAAATTTCAACTTTTGGACTTAAAATGCAAAAATGGAAAGTTGGTGGACTTAATTGCAAGAAAAATAAAATTTAAGGGACCCCTCTGTAATTTTCGATTTTTGGGACTGAACTCAGGTTCAAAAATTATGTTTTGATATTTTAATAAAGTTTTAAGAGTTTTTAGATAAATAAAATCAACCCTTGAAAGCCCAAGGACTAGATTGTAAAATTTGAGAAGTTTAAGGGCTATTTTGCAAATTTCGAAACTGTACCAGACCCTAATTTTGAAATTTGAAATTTTAACTCTTAAGGGACTGGAAATAACATATTTTAAGTGTATTCCAAAAATCCAAGTGTTTAGAGTTTGGAAAGTAATTTTATAAAAGTTGAAGGACTAAAGTGTAAAAGATTAAACTTGAGGACCCAAATGAAATTTCCAGGACTTATGCATCCCATGCACCTGGAAATACTAATTTAACTATAACTTAATTATATTTTGGACCCAAGGTTTAAACTTCATAACAATTGGACCCCTAAAAAGCCTTAAAGCCAATTATTTCAAAATGGGACAAAAATGAAATTTTCAAAAGTTAAAGGACCTAAACTTATTTCTTTTTAAAACTGCTTTTGTCCCAATATCCCATTAACCATAGTGACATTTTCCAACTGGAATCACATTAAAATCCCTTCCGGTTTGTGAGTTCCAATTATTTTAAACTTAGAGTCGAAATGGCAATTTTAACAAATTTGGGGCCAATATGAGAATTTTATAAAAAATCGACCTCAAAACTTCAAAAACCTGAATCTCTGAACAATTTGGAGAATTTAGGAACTGACCTCATAATTGTTCAAGGTTGGGATATTTATTTATTCAAATTTTAACCCCAAAAGTATTGGTTTTTACAAAACGGGGCTAAATTGTAAAATTTCTTTTTATCAAGGACCTAACTCAAATTATTTTTCTTTTACTAAAACAGCCCTGGACCCTCTGATTTCAATTCTTAATTAAAATATTTTATTTTCTCAAAAACCCTTGACTTATCGGACCGCCTTGACCGATTAATACCGATCGCGGGGCGACTTCCACGTCTTGCGATTTGAATCTATAACGGGACTTATGTTCCACCTAATATTTCAAGATATCGAAGATTTCTTATCCTCCCGATAATCATCTTCATCCAAATAACTCCACCAACGCCATAATTACCTTACGCAAATTTTTGAAAAACTTTTCATGAATCGCTTCCCGAATCAATATACTGATCATTTGCTGACTACCTAAACGTGTATTTAATTTTCGCTCGAGTCAACTTGGTGTGTCGAGCTCACAATGACCGGAGTGGATACGTCGGGGATGGAACCGGCAGCTCGGCCGCTATTCCACTCTTCCGCCCCATCGCCCTAATCCCGCAATCGAGGGACGGAGTTTGTCCCGGGAAGCGGGTCGTAGTACTTGAGGTATAATCATGATTATGACGAATCCGAGCATTGCTAGCTCCAACGTGGATTTTGTCTTTGCCTATGGAGCAATAAGGGGACAGGTCTTGGACCATCATGAACGGGACTTACATGGAAGAACGAAGGAATCGATGTCCGATCCACACGATTCCGGAGTTGAACGGGAACGTTTGGTTGGCGCTACACTTCAAGACGCAAACCGCTACTTGTAATGCACGGGTTGGCGCTACACTTTAGACGCAACCACTAATTGTCTTGCATGGGATTGGCGCTACACTTGAAGACGCAATCCTCCGCGTCGCTTGAATCATCGTGCCTGTGTGACCACGAACTATTTCTTAAACTATATAAATATATTACTTAATATATATTTATCACGATGCTTTATGGGCTATGTATGAAAACATGCATCATATCTCACGCGTTTTTCATACAACCGTTTTCTCGCATTAACTATATATATCGCCACACTTGCACACGATCACCCCATCCATCGAGATTTCTGTCTCACTCCCTCCCCGTTTTCTAACATTTGATGAAGAGTACGTTGAAGACGTCGAACCTACCACAGATTGAATTCCTACTGTTGATGTGGAGCGACACTCCTTTTACTTTTATTGTTGTTGGACTTTTCATTTTGTTCTGTTTGGACTGTAAGTTAAATTCGGATAATCTATTGGGTTGTATTCGGATTCCGTCGGACCTTAAGATGTAATTTGTACTTGTGTGTATTTTATTCCGCTGCATTAGACTCTATTTCACTTGGAGTTTGTATCATTGGTTTAGACTATTGAATTATTTATGTTTAAGTGATTGTTCGTTGTCGCGTCGCGTTTGGGGCGTGACATATGTTCCACCTAATATTTCAAGATATCGAAGATTGCTTATCCTCCCGATAATCATCTTCATCCAAATAACTCCACCAACGCCATAATTACCTTACGCAAATTTTTGAAAAACTTTTCATGAACTGCTTCCCGAATCAATATACTCGACTGCCTGGTTGACTACCTAAACGTGTATTTAATTTACTGCCTGAGTCAACTTGGTGTGTCGAGCTCACAGTCGGAGTGGATACGTCGGGGATGGAACCGGGTAGCTCGGCTGCTATTCCACTCTTCTGGCCCCATCGTCCTAATCCCGCAACTGAGGGACGGAGTTTGTCCAAGGGAAGCGGGTCGTAGTACTTGAGGTATAATCATGATTATGACGAATCCGAGCCTTGCTAGCTCCAACGTGGATTTTGTCTTTGCCTATGGAGCAATAAGGTGACAGGTCTTGGACCATCATGAACGGGGACTTACAAGGAAGAACGAAGGAATTGGTTATCCGATCCACACGATTCCGGAGTTGAACTTAACGTTTGGTTGGCGCTACACTTCAAGACGCAAACCGCTACTTGTAATGCATGGGTTGGCGCTACACTTCAAGACGCAACCACTAATTGTCTTGCATGGGATTGGCGCTACACTTCGAGACGCAATCCTCCGCCGTCGCTTGAATCATCGTGCCTGTGTGACCACGAACTATTTCTTAAACTATATAAATATATTACTTAATATATATTTATCATGATGCTTGTGGGCTATGTATGAAAACATGCATCATATCTCACGCGTTTTCATACAACCGTTTTCTTGCATTAACTATATATATCGCCACACTTGCACACGATCACCCCATCCCATCGAGATTTTGTCTCACTCCCTCCCCGTTTTCTAACATTTAGATGAAGAGTACGTTGAAGACGTCGAACCTACCACGATTGAATTCCTCATCGTTGATGTGGAGCGACACTCCTTTTATTTTTATTGTTGTTGGACTTTTCATTTTGTTCTGTTTGGACTGTAAGTTAAATTCGGATAATCTATTGGGTTGTATTTCAGATTCCGTCGGACCTTAAGATGTAATTTGTACTTGTGTGTATTTTATTCCGCTGCATTAGACTCTATTTCACTTGGAGTTTGTATCATTGGTTTAGACTATTGAATTATTTCTGTTTAAGTGATTGATCGTTGTCGCGTCGCGTTTGGGGCGTGACATCCACAACTAGCAAAAATACATAGGCTAACTTAGATATCAAGTTATCTTGACATCCAATAAAATCAGAGTCAGTATACCGAATGATCTCAAATTGATCTGACCTCTGATATGTGAGCATGTAATCTTTCTTTATCCATAAGTACCTTAGACTTGTTTGGCTGCTTTTCAAATATTGTATATTCCTGACTTACTCATATATATGCCAAGCATCCCTACAATGTATGCAATATCCAACAGTGTACATACCTGAGCATACATCAGACTCCTTACTGCCGAAGCGTAAGGAATCTTCTGCATTTTGTTTTCCTCAAATCATTCTTAGCGCAATGTTTGAGACTGAACTTGTCTCCCTTAGCCACAGGGTTATCATTTGGTTTACAATCCTGCATACCATTTTGAAGGACCTTTTCGATATAGCTCTTTTGTGATAATCCAGAGTACTCTGAGAATAATCTCATTGTATTTATATCTTAACACAAAAGGAACATAACCAAAATTTTTCATCTCAAGATTCTTAATCAGAAATCTCTTGGTGTTGTGCAATAAGCCTATATCTTAAGTTCATAGATAGATTTCTTAAGTAAATGTCATCGACATACAAAACCAGAAATATATACTTGCTCCCACATAACCTATGATATATTCAATCATCAACCAAATTCATCTCAAAACCGAATGAGATGATCACCAGATGAGACTTTAAATATCATTATCCAAATGTTTGCTTGAGTTCATAGATAGATTTCTTAAGTTTACAAACCATATCATTTGAGTCTCCCAACACAAAGTTTTCTGGTTGCACCATATAATTTGCCTCATCAATGTCACCATTGAGAAACAATGTCTTTACATCCATCTAATGTAACTCAATATCAAAGTGTGCCACCAATGCCATTAAAATCATGAAAGAGTCTTTCAAAGAAACTGAAGAGAAAGTCTCTTTATAGTTGATGCCTTCTTTCTGTGTAAAGCCATTTGCGACAAGACGAGCTTTGTACCTTCCCTCATTGCCTCTTGAATCTTTCTTGGTATTAAATATCCATTGCAACCAATGAGTTTCGCACCTTATGGCAATGGGACAAGTTCACATGCGTCATTGTCCCTAATGGACTTAATCTATTCATTCATAGGCATCTATCCACTTTTGAGAGTTGAAACTTTTCATGGCTTGAAAAAAGTTGATTGAATCATCTTCCACCATTCAAATGTTAACCTCATTTTCTTGGAGAAATACAATGTAATCATCTGGCATTGCACTTATTCTTTCTGTAGTGGATCTCCTTAATGGCATGAGTTCTTGAGGTTGTAGAGTTTGTTCATCTGGAATAATTTATGAAACAGGAGGTTCTCGGACATTGTCTTGATTTGTGTCTTGAACAAGGTCAGGAATGAAATTCCGATCAATGCCAACACCACCTGTGGGAATATCGACGTATTCCACTTCAAAGATAAAATCCTTAACTCTATCTCCCCCCGCAAACTCAACATCCTCAAAGAACCAGGCATTTAACGACTTAGAAATAGTCTTGGTTGTGGGATCATAAAACTTGTACCCTTTGCACTTTTAAGAGTATCCAACAAAATAACAACTAATTGTCCTTAAGTCCAGTTTATTATCATTAGGCTTTGTAAGGCCTTGCCTCAGCTAGACATTCCCAAACGTGCAAGTGCTTCAGACTAGGTTTCTTGCCCGTCAAAAGTTCATAAGGGATTATGTTAGTCGCTTTAGTTGGAAACCTTACTAAGGATATATGCTGCAGTCTTAAGTGCTTCTTCCTAGAGTGATTCCGGTAAGATAGAATGACTAATCATACTCCTCACCATATCCTTAAGCATTATATTTCGTCTTTCAGTAACACTATTCATAATGGCAAACCGACTTAGTGTACTGTGGGACGATATTGTATTCCTCTAGAAATTAGCAAGCAATCCTACATGTTGTTCACCTGAACCATCACATCCATCGTTGTATGCACCACCACGAGCAGATGTGATGTTTTAATCCTTTTATTGAGTTGATTCTCAACTTCAGCCTTATAGGAATTGAACACGTCTAGTAATTGTGACCCTTTTATTAATGAGAACATGTAGCCATATCTAAAATATCATCTATGAACGTTAATATATATATTAATGACCATCCCAAGCAACTGTAGGAATTACTCATAAATATCCGTATATATAAGTTCTAAGACGACCGAAGTCTAATTGGCTACAAATCTCTTTTATTGATTTGTTTTTCTACTTATTCCTTTTGTACTTAAAAGTACGGACTTGTTGGGTGAAGTAATAGTGTCTGTCAAATAAAGGTTATTGAAGAACTCGAACTAACCAATTTTGAATTATGAGACAAGCTAAATTTTCAATTTCTGAATGAACAAGAATATCCGAATTTGTCCAAAGCAGAAATAGAAGTCAAGTTCCAAATAAACGTCTCATCAAGATTCAAATAAAATCCAGTACTTAACAATAATCTATATTTTCCTATTATTTCAACCGTAATTGTCTTGTCTTTGCCTATTTTGACGTATCTTTCACCATCATTTAGCTTTTGGCAATGGAAACCCCTTACAGATACACTGGTGTGAGTTTATGAACTAAAATCTTTCCACCATGTGTGCGAAGTTGACCTTAAAACAAACCATAATTAAGCAGCATACCTTATCCTTCTATATTATTTAATTCCTTGCCTTTTATTCTTTGAAGTTAAAGCAATATTAACCCTTTTGTCTCATATTGTATTAACCATTTCTCTTTCCGAGCGCAGTATGAGATGACTAATTTAGAGAGTAAAACTCTTTTTAACTGTCGACTCACCTTAAACAGGCTAAGCTGTGTCGAAAGAGATATCAAAAACTAAATGCACTAGCAAGTCCTCAAAAGCAATACGAGACATATCTATAATTTATTTTTGATATTGCCTTTACTCTCATACCTTACTAATATCATATTTGTCAAAAGCGTACTAATCTGAGCCTTTCGTTCACAACAAATATTTTCTCAATACGCGCAAGGAATTTCTTAGCTATAGTGACATTTCTAGATGAAGTGCCCTTTTTAACATAAAAGCTATATTGATGGTGACAGAAATATAAGCAGGAATATACGAATTTTAATCCAGAAAATGAACAATATACAAATCATGCTCACATAAATCTCGGAATCCTTATAATAAATTCAAATAATGGTAAATCCCACCTCAAGATATCGGACTCCATTAATATTTCATCTTTGGACAAAATATTAACTTGTAATTGACATCTTGGTGCGATAATCAAATACTGATAATAAGAACATATTAAACAATAAACCTTCCTTTGGGCCGATTTAGTGTTCATATGTAAAACCGAATAATTATCACGCGTTTATTACCACAAGTGCACATGCAATTCTGAAAAATATTCACCTTCCTTTGGGCCGGTTAAAATTCACATATGTTGCACACGCATGACCTTTTTATATTCTAAAATGAATTAATCTCCACAAGAGATGTCACTTTGGTGACATGTCGCTTCAATTAATCCATCTCAAAATATATAAATCCAAACCATTATTCGATTTTAAAATTTAAATTCCAAGATTAAACTTAATTTAGGGTTTTCCTTATTATTTGAGGCCAATTTTAACAATAAATAAACTTTAATTGAACCTCAAAATTAAATCTTTTTTATAATGAAACCCCAAATTTTCCATAAACAGTAAATGAGCCCAAAAACAAAACTGATTTTCACCAAATGCCCAATTTTCTAAAAATTGCGATTGACCCCAAAATCCCTTATTTCCTTGCAATAAGGTCATCTCCTCCAAACAAACATGCCAAAAAAAAATATATAACTGGTCACCCTTTTCACCCCGACACCGTTGGTCGACGAGCTCCAAACGCAGACGTCCGGCTACCGCGCGACTACATACAGCCGCAAAGCAAACTACATGGAGACACTCCATTAACCAATCCGCCGCGCTCAAGTGTCCGCCCGACCGTCCCGAATCGTGACCTTGCGGAGATAAATGTATGTCGACAGAAGAAGAAAACCGGATCTAGGTTTCAATTTTGCAATTTCCTTTTTTTTTAACCATAATACCATATTAAATCAAAAAGAAATTCCGTCAACAATCAGCAATTGGATTCCCGATGTTTGGTTAATCAACAAAACCAAAATTTCTAAATTCTGAAGCAATAATTGTAATGGAACTCGAATTCGAGAAACGAAATTCACATGTTGATTCAACAATATCAAAGGCATAAATTGAATATGAAAGCCGAAGCAAATACAAATTCATCCATACATGCACAAATCCAATTATATTGCATCAAAAATTAATTGATTCGATCCTCAATAACCCAATATGAATTGGCTCTGATACCACTTGTTGGAATAAACTTTAGTGAATAACATCACTTTAATACAGGAGCGTTCATATCGAATTATCAAGAATCAAATACTAGATTGCGGAAGTGTACCTGAATCCATAACAGTTGAATCCTGGGATCTGGCCTTCTTGGGATTTGGTCTTCTAGATCTACATGTCTCGAAACTTTTCAGAGAACCCTTTAGTTTTTGCCGTAGGTTTCTTTCTGGCGATGGGATAGCATAATAGAATTTCGTAGACGTGTGACCTAGGGACCATAACCCTTATATAACTGTGTTATATTGGGTACCCTATTTTAGCCCATCATTAAAATAGGAATAACCCATTAAGTCTCTACACATTAAAGGCTCACACCCTATTAGATACATTAAAGCCCAATTCTTAAACTTTATTTGATCACTTATAAAATGGGCTTAACCTTAATTGACTATCCACAATACATAATAATTTCACATATAAGCCCAATGTTGGATTACTTCTTATATGCTTGAGGTATATATCTTTTTAAAGTTAATCTATACTTCTTATAAAAGTATGAATCACTTAAAAAGGTTTCTTGAAACTTTTGATGTACCTATTATAACCCTAATTAGTATGTATTTAATAGTGTGAGAAGAGGGTATAGCAATTTTTAACCCTTTCTGTCTCTCTCAATTCGTTTCTTATTTTCAAACCCTAAGGGTGCGATTGGATATGCTTTCATTTTGAAAATTTTCATTTCGCTAGAGAATAGTGAAAAAAAAATTCGATGAAAGTTTTTGGAAAAAATTTTGAGTGAGTGTGAGTGGATATGTAATGGTCAAAGTTGATTTGATTTAAAAATAGTAAAATAATGATTGGATGTGATTGATAGTTAGAAATGTGTGAGTGAGTGAATAGTGAAATTTATGGGAGAATGTTTCATAATGATTAGTTTTTTGTAGAAAAATGTGTAGATGTGATTGGTGAAAGAAAAATGAGAAAAAGTGAAAATGAGATAATAGTATATTTTCTGAAAATTTTCATAAACAATCGCATGTTTAGTCAAAAACATCATTGTAATATATTATTTTATTTCTCTTGATTGTTCTGAATTGATTTTGCAATTTATTATTTTATTTCTTTATTGTAAGGGTTACTACATCATTGTATCTGTTGGGGAAATCTTGTGATAGATTGAGGTTATGAGATTTGCTGAAATTTGCCAATTCCTTTGCCATTCTATGTGAATCTGCAGATTTGCTTTTCTCATTTTGCGAGGTGAGTTTTGTTCTTCTTTGTTTTTGTGAATTCTGAATTAGAAACTAGCAAAATTATTTGGCATATTTCTCTAGTTTTTGGGATATCAACTGAAGGATGATTTTGGATGAAAATTGGAAACTATCAACTGTGAAAATTTCAACTACTTGTGATCTTTCTAATTCCCATTTTTCCAATTTATAATGGCTTGAACTAGAAAACCAAAGCATGATTGGGAGCAGCATTTCGAGGCCAACAACGAATGACAATAATTCTACGCAGTGGGTTCAGTACACCTGACTAAGTTGAGTTATCAAATTGATAATTTAAATGCTTCCAAAAGAATGAGAGAGAGCATCCATTAAAGAGACCTTTACAACAAGAGAGCCATTAAAATCCCATGCCAGCAACTATTTATGTTATTTTGCTTGATAGTATATAGTTGATGTTACTATGCCTTTCCTTTTTGTGCAGTCATTGAATTGAACATTCTTTCTTCTTTAATTTGAAAGGAAATATGACAGTGCCAAAAACATGGAGGTTCTTTAACAAGTTATTTGTTTTTATTACTTATTGCTTGCTCTTTGCACCATTTACTATTTGTTAATGTGATAATACATAAGTTTCCTTGATGGTTAATGAATGTAACACACTGAATGTTGTTTGTATATTTGACTAGTTTTAGTACTTGTGTGCATCGTTTTCCCCTACTTGCAAATATTTGGATATAATATAAACTGGATTTATGACTAAGCTCTTTGTAGTGATAGGTGTGAATTTTGCATGTATTTTGAGGATAATTATGACAAAAATGGTGACTAAAGATGCATAAACTCATGTGAAATGGTTTGTATTCACTATTTGTGGGAAAGATATTACGCTTTGCTCGTTTTGTAGAAATTTAATGATATTTGAAGCAATTTGGAAACAAATACGAGCATCGCGAAGTAGAAACACCAAGAATCGAGTGAACGTACGAGAGTAGAAGCCAAAATTAGATGAAGTTGGGCAAATAAGGCAAATATAGGGAACGCACGGGTAGGGCGTGCCCTAGGCACAACCCGTGCGTCCCTAGGCAAGGAAGAATGAGACTACGGCATGGCGCACGGGTAACCCGTGCGTTGACGCACCACCCGTGCGCCACTGAATAAATTGAAGATGCCTACGGCACCACGAACGGGTAGCCCGTGCTTGGGACGCACGACCCGTGCGTGTTTGGCAAAAAGCAAAGAATTCTTTACGGGATGATGAATGGGTAGCCCGTGCATGGGGCGCACGACCCGTGCATCTGCGCTAGAATTATATTTCCTGACAGCACTTTGCCCTAAACTTCAAAAAGGTATAAAAAGGCTTTTGGGGGCGCACACCAAGGGGATATTCTGACATTTTGGACATAGAACATAAGACAAAATACAAACTTACCAAGGAGGCATCAAGGAGACAATTGGGTTGCATCGGAGCTTGAGGAACGAAGATATATTGAGAGATTGTCGACTTTCCTAAGTTTTTCTTGCTTCTTTTGTATTTTTAATCTTTCATTTGAGCTTAGTATGGCTTTGAACAATTTGTCTATGAGTTGTTTAAACATCATGTGTAGCTAAACTTCTTGAGATTTCCGGGTTTTGGAAGTAGATTAATGAACTCTTGTTGAATGTTTTAATCTTAGTTGAAGTTATTATTTTGAAGCCTATTTGAATACTTTGAGCTTATTCTTGTTTTATCACTTGGCCAATGATTTAGCATGTTTGATATATTGATTCATAATTCGAGAGATTAGTTTCAATATTAGATCTTGAGTACTTGACACGAATATTTGCATGAAACGAGAGGATTGTAGATATTTGTGTGGGCATTTGATCTTTTGAGCTTTTGGGAGTTGTGTATCTTATGCTGAGTAGAGATGCTAGCATAGATATTACAATCTGCATTTTATATACATCTCGAGAGGGAGGATAATATATCATTGTGATCGTCTTATAGGAATATTGATAATAACTTCGGCTTTGATTAAATCGGACAACTAGAGAGATATTAATCAAAACCTTAACCCGGGAATCCATTTTATTCTCTTGATACTTCCATTTTCATCATTATCTTTATTTTGTGTTTTTGTAGTCTAATTTGTCTTAATCTCACAACAATCATCCAAGTTTGATCGCCTAAATAAAAATAAGACTATCTTAGTTCGATACTTAGCATATAAATTTATTAGTCTCCGTGGATACGACCTTACTACCCTATTCTATAACTTACACCGTACACTTGCGGTTAAGCCAAAAATAAGGCGAACAAGTTTTTGGCGCCGTTGCCGGGGACTAATATAATTTTTGGTGCTAATATTGCGATAGATAGAATTATTGTTAATTTAGACATTTTTTTTATATTTTGTTTGACTTTAATCCTACATTATTTGACTTGTTTCTTTTAGTTTGGTCCAGGTAGTGCATGAACACTCGCTCTAGGCGAGGAGAGTTAATACCGCTCATTCCGGAAGTTGAGGCTTTCGCAAGGAGAATCAGTGCAACTACTAGACAGTGAAAGACAACAAAATCTGATTATGGGGGATGCGGAAGAAGAAAATAGGGATAACAATGGGATCAATGGGATCAACGAGTTACCAATACCGGTTCAACAGCAAGCTATCCATGATTACTTTCGACCACAAATGAACCGTAATTACGGTGGTATTGCTCATATTCCGATAAATGCCAACAACTTCGATCTTAAACCGGCACTGATAAACATGGTACAACAGAACTAGTTTGGGGGTTTCACAACCGAAGATTCTAATTCAGACCTTGTGCATTTTATCCAAATACGCAACACGATAAAAATGAATGGATTTTCGGATGACGCCATAAGATTGCGCCTATTCCATTTTTCTTTGAGGGATAAGGCAAGGAATTGGTTAGGTACTTTGACGCAAGGAAGTGTGAGCACATGGGACGATTTGAGCCAAACATTTTTGTTTAAATCCTTTCCACCAAGCAAAACTTTGCAGCTCAAAAGTGAAATTACACAGTTCCGACAGTTTGACTCCGAGCCTTTGTACGAGGCTTGGGAACGATTTTGGGATTTTCTAAGAAGATGTCCACAACACGGCTTTCCGAAGGATCAACAGTTGTGTTTCTTTTACAATGGTTTGATGGGGCAAACGCTGTCCTTTGTTGATGACGTGGCGGGAAGAGCATTATTGGCAAGGTTTCCACAAGACGCCTTTAATCTTATTGAAGAAATGGCTATGAACAGTTATCAATGGCCATCCGAGAGGTCCAATGTACAACGGGTAGTGGAAATTTCAGATTCTGACCCAATTAAAGCGTTAACGGCACAAATGGCGGCATTGATCATTTAAGTGTTCTTACGAAGGGAGCCGATGCCAACACAAGCATGGGTAGTGCCGTCCATCTATATCCGATGGAGGAAGTCAATTATGTGAATAATCGGAACTTCAACAATTTTCGGAACAATTCAATGCCAACACACTACCACCCAGGCTTGAGAAACCATGAAAATATTTCCTATGCTAATATAAAGAATGTGTTGCAACCACCACCGGGGTTCAATGCGTCAAATGGGGGTACTAATGTGGAAGGTAAATCATCTTTAGAAGATGTCCTCACCTCGTTCATAAATCAGTCAAGTTCATTCATGAGTGAAATGAGGAGCCACTTCACAAGGCAAGACTCAAGGATGGACAAGATGGAACTACAAGTAACACAAACGGCTAGTTTGATAAAAAAATCATGAGACTCAAGTAGGCCAATTAGCTACAATTGTTGGTGGGCAACATCAAAAGGGTCAATTTTCGAGTAACACCGAAGTTAATCCTAAGGAGCAATGTAAAACCATCCGTCTAAGGAGTGGTATGGAATATGAGTGGCCTAAAGAAAAATCTGAAAATCTGAAAATTTCAGATGAAGCATCCAAGTCGAGAGATGTTGAATCGGTGATGAATGATGATGTCGAAGTCGATGAGGAAAAAGAGAGACAAAAAGAGGATCAAACAGGTGCTGAGAAGCTTAAATATTCTTCTAACTCTAATATATCTAAATTGCCTATCTCTCTTCCTTTCCCTCAAAGATTTCAAAAGAAAAAGCTTGATTTGCAAAATTCATTGATATATTTAAGAAATTGCACATTTACATTCCCTTTGCAGACGCACTAGAGCAAATGCCAAATTATGCAAAATTTCTTAAGGATGTTATGTCAAAGAAAAGGAAGATGACAAGCTTTGAAACAGTGAATTTGACGGAAGAATATAGCGCGATAATTCAAAGGAAGCTACCACAAAAACTGAAAGATCCGGGGAGTTTCACTATCCCTTGTGCAATTGGTTGTAACTTCTTTAATATGTGTGATTTAGGGGCAAGTATTAACTTGATGTCTTTGTCCATTTTCAGGAAGCTTGGACTAGGCAAAGTGAAGCCAACCACGGTGACATTACAACTTGCGGACTAGTCACTTACATATCCTAAGGGAATTATAGAAGACGTGCTTGTAAAAGTTTGACAAATTTATATTCCTGTGGATATCTTGTTCTAGATATGGAAGAATATCGTGACGCCCCATCGATACTTGGACGTCCATTCTTGCTCGGGAAAGCCTTAATAGACGTACAAAAAGGAGAGCTCACTTTTTACGGGTTAATGATGAGCATGTTTTATTTTCTATATATAAGGCAATGCAATTTCATGATACGGTGGAGAATTGTAATTTGTTAGATATAGTTAGTTCATGCATTGAGGATTATGTTGATCATACATTATCGAGGGATGATTTGGAGTTTGGTCTAACCCACTCGTGTTCGACGTCGAGTGTTGTGCTTGATTTCGATAACCAAGATCTGTACGACTATGTTTGTGCCTTAGATAATATGCAGGAACTACCAAGGAGCGCGCATTACAAGTAGCGGTTGCGTCTTGAAGTGTAGCGCCAACCAAACGTTCCGCTCAACTCCGAATCGTGTGGATCGAGATAAGCGATTCCTTCGTTCTTCCTTGTAAGTCCCTGTTCATGATGGTCCAAGACCTGTCACCTTATTGCTCCATAGGCAAAGAAAAATCCACGTTGAGCTAGCAAGGCTCGGATTCGTCATAATCATGATTATACCTCAAGTACTACGACCCGCTTCCTTGGACAAACTCCGTCCCCGATTCGCAATTTGGATTAGGACGATGGGGCGGAAGAGTGGAATAGCAGCCGAGCTGCCCGGTTCCATCCCCGACGTATCCACTCCGACCGTGAGCTCGACACACCAAGTTGACTCAGCAAAGAAATTAAATACACGTTCGGTAGTCAACCAGCAAATGAGTATATTGATTCGGGAAGCAGTTCATGAAAAGTTTTTCAAAAATTTGCGTAAGGTAATTATGGCGTTGGTGGAGTTATTTGGATGAAGATGATTATCGGGAGGATAAGCAATCTTCGATATCTTGAAATATTAGGTGGAACATAAGTCCCGTTATAGATTCAAATCGCAAGACGTGGAAGTCGCCCCGCGATCGGTATTAATCGGTCAAGGCGGTCCGATAAGTCAAGGGGTTTTTGAGAAAATAAAATATTTTAATTAAGAATTGAAATCAGAGGGTCCAGGGCTGTTTTAGTAAAAGAAAAATAATTTGAGTTAGGTCCTTGATAAAAAGAAATTTTACAATTTAGCCCCATTTTGTAAAAACCAATACTTTTGGGGTTAAAATTTGAATAAATAAATATCCCGACCTTGAAACATTATGAGGTCAGTTCCTAAATTCTCCAAATTGTTCAGAGATTCAGGTTTTTGGAAGTTTTGAGGTCGAGTTTTTATAAAATTCTCATATTGGCCCCAAATTTGTTAAAATTGCCATTTCGACTCTAAGTTTAAAATAATTGGAACTCACAAACCGGAAGGGATTTTAATGTGATTCCAGTTGGAAAATATCACTATGGTTAATGGGATATTGGGACAAAAGCAGTTTTAAAAAGAAATAAGTTTAGGTCCTTTAACTTTTGAAAATTTCATTTTTGTCCCATTTTGAAATAATTGCCTTTAAGGCTTTTTAGGGGTCCAATTGTTATGAAGTTTAAACCTTGGGTCCAAAATATAATTAAGTTATAGTTAAATTAGTATTTCCAGGTGCATGGGCTGCATAAGTCCTGGAAATTTCATTTGGGTCCTCAGGTTTAATCTTTTACTCTTTAGTCCTTCAACTTTTATAAAATTACTTTCCAAACTCTAAACACTTGGGTTTTTGGAATACACTTAAAATATGTTATTTCCAGTCCCTTAAGAGTTAAAATTTCAAATTTCAAAATTAGGGTCTGGTACAGTTTCGAAATTTGCAAAATAGCCCTTAAACTTCTCAAATTTTACAATCTAGTCCTTGGGCTTTCAAGGGTTGATTTTATTTATCTAAAAACTCTTAAAACTTTATTAAAATATCAAAACATAATTTTTGAACCTGAGTTCAGTCCCAAAAATCGAAAATTACAGAGGGGTCCCTTAAATTTTATTTTTCTTGCAATTAAGTCCACCAACTTTCTATTTTTGCATTTTAAGTCCAAAAGTTGAAATTTAATCAATTATGCTCGACTTGTCCAGGTTATAAATCATTCAAAACATAGATTTCAAGAGTCATACACATACATATCCTTCTCATACAAAATTTCATCAAATATAACAATAAAATGTGCATGTATGCCCTATTTTTCGATAAATCACATTTTTGAGCAACACTTGAGAATTTTTCCAACTTGATACAAGAAAATAGCATGCAATACATAATATATATCTCAAGTGCTCAATAACAAAATACTACATGCATATTTTCAATTTAAAACACCTAGAAGTTGAAAGAATTTTTCCACCCACCTCGTAGTAGTTTCTCGGGTTGATCTAAAATGTGGTCTTCTTCCTTGAATCAACTTCTTGACTCAAACTCTTGAAGATAAGCCCCTAAATGGTATCCAAACCATATTTTGGTGTTAAAATTAAAGTCTCAAGTCTAAAGAAAATATACTAGTACCAAATGGTTACTACTCACCTTAATATCTTCAAGTAGTCTCAAAAATGGAAATTTTCCTTCAAGCCTCTAACCTCCACTTGAGATGATGTAGGTCAGCCCCTAAACTCCAAAAATTTATATTCTTGAGTCAAAAATTAATTCTTCATGTTGTCAAGAGAAAAATACTAAAACCATAATTTTCTCACCTTAATAATATGTAATCTTGAATTTCCTCTTCAAGCTTGTAGTCAAATCTAGGTCTCTAATTCTTCAAGAATTTTCTCTAGGAGTACCTCAACAAGAAGGATTCAACATTATTAGATGGTGAAGGTATAAGGTTGAGGATTGGAGAAGAAAAATAGAGTTGGGAGAAATGAAGATTTTCTTACCTTATGCTTGAAGAATTTGATCCTTTAGAGAGGAAAATGGAAGCAAGTCTTGTTTTTATGATAATTATGAAATGAATAATATTGGTAGTTAAAGAAAAAAAATAACAAAAATGATTGATTCCCCTAAGACAAGGAGCCAAAAGTTGGAGGGAATAATAATCATGGTGTTGGTATTTTTATTTATTAGAATTTGGTGGAAAGAAAAGTTTGTCCATCCTTTAAGCATGTGACCAAAAGTTGAGAAAAAAAAATATATATATGTAAATATATATATATATATACATATATAATTGTAGGTCTTGAAAAGAATATGAAACAACCTCCCCATTTATGGTAATTTTCGAAAATTTTTAAAAATATAAAAAAAAATATATTTTTTTTTTTTAAAAAAACAATTGATTGGGAAATTGGTTGGGATGAATTATAGAATAAGATGAAATATTAGGATAAGGATTGGAATGTACTCCTAAATTGTTGGAGGTCTAATATTCCTAAAGTAGTAGTCATTCGATCAAGTATTAATACTAGAGGAAGAATATAAAATTGCTAAGCTCTAAAAATGCGAAATGCGTAATTGACGTTGGAAGAAATAAATAAAAATAGAGTCGAGTTTCATTAATAATAGGTTTGTGATACATAGCCGAATAAATAATCAATACATAACACCGAATCTCACGTTAAAATTCGGGGTCTCACAGTGGAAGAGTTCTAAACAGTCTTCTATATAGACTCTTCTATCATGGTTGCAAAATTCATAGCGTGTTATGGGGCATCCAAATCATGGATTATAGTTGCAAAAGTTTGTCATGAGGCTGCCTATGTAGATGGTGTTAGAATACCACTAAGTTTGTGACATTGTCAGCAACACTATATTCCAAACAACAGGAACTCGACGAAGACTAAACATAAGGAGGTCAAGTTCTTGATTGATAAAGAAATAAGTCAAAGTGGACAGGTGTCTATAGAACATGTCGATACAAACTCCATAATTACGGATCCGTTTACTAAAGTATTGACACCCAAAAGGTTTCATGAGTTTGTTGCTCATATGAGTGTCAAATCAGGTTGAGGATATACAGTTTTAAAGGATATTCAGTTCTAGTGGGAGTTTGTAACTATAATGTTCTTTTAATATAGACACATTTTCAGTCACTTCAGTTTAAGGATATATTAAGGTTTTACTCTGCAGGGATAAATTTTCAGTATATCCACACTTTGATTCTGGCATATGGTTTGATCTCACTAAGGTAAGGTGGACCAGTTGGAAATAGACATGTTAAGATCACATTGCATGAAATTTCCATGCTACACATCTACATCATGATCCATGTCTTTAATTGTATTGACATGTGTGACCATTGATGGGTCGAGTTACGATAAATGTAACGAAGGCCGCTTTGATCCTATGTTGGTACGATTAATGGACCGGATTGGTTACATATACATTTGGTTATGACAGCTAAGTTGAGCTCATATGGTTATTTTTACAATACATAATTATGAAGTTACACATATAGCCCAAGTGGGAGAATGTTGGATCATAAACATTGGGCTTATATGTGAAATTATTATGTATTGTGGACTGTCAATTAAGGTTAAACCCATTTTATAAGTGGTCAAATAAAGTTTAAGGAATTGGGCTTTAATGTATCTAATAGGGTGTGGACCTTTAATGTGTAGAGACTTAATGGGTTATTCCTATTTTAATAATGGGCTAAAATAGGGTACCCAATATAACACAGTTATATAAGGATTATGGTCCCTAGGTCACATGTCTAGGAAATTCTATTCTGCTATCCCATCGCCAGAAAGAAACCTATGGAGAAAACTAAAGGGTTCTCTGAAAAGCTTCGAGACGTGTAGATCTAGAAGACCAAATCCCAAGAAGGCAGATCCCAGGATTCAACTGTTATGGATTCAGGTAAACTTTCGCAATCTAGTATTTGATTCTTGATAATTCGATATGAACGCTCCTGGATTAGAGTGATGTTAATCACTAAAGTTTATTCCAACATATACTAGCTTAGTAAGTGAATATAAAACGAAGGTCAAATTTGAAAAAAAAAAACAGAAAATTTGCTAATTCACCATAAATTCAAATAACTTGTTATGAAGCCAATATCTTCACAATGTGATTTCTACAAGTAGCATTTACAAAATCTCAATTGCATTACTAACACTGGAAAAACATATTATCACAACAATTAAGCAAAGAAGAACGGAACCGAATCTAACATGAAATTTTAATAATTAGGTCAAAAATCAGACATAATCGACATAACTGACATATATATATATATATATATATATATATATATATATATATAGGGATATGATCAAATGAGACCAGGGCCTTTAGGTAAAAACATGAGACCACATCTAGACCATTTGATTTAATATTCAATGGTCCAGATTTTACCCATCTATTTTAGTCATGGTAGTAGCAAACAAGGGTAGGAAAGTAATCTGTCTTTTTATTCCAAGGATATAATTGTAAACCCCTAATTTTTGAATTTGGTAACTGTATCGATTCTTATTCATATCCCGCGATTTTCTCTCCCTCTTTCCAGATACCCGATTCCTTTCATCTGTTTCACTCCATCGTGCCGTCTCCTAATTCTCGAATTCGCTGGAATAGGTATCTTCATCTCTCCACCACGACACCGGTTGCTATTCTCCGATTTTATTCATCTCGCTTTCTGATCTCCTCCACGACATCGCCCCGTCTTTTTGATTTTATTCAAAGGATAATTAAATCAGATCGATTCTTATTCATATCTTCACCACGGTAGGGCTCAATCTGCAACTGGCACGAATCATCTCCTATCTTCATCACGGTTCTCGCACAAAATATTGTAAGTTATCTGTGATTTTTATTTTCTTTTTTATTTTTGTGTTTGTTGATGTTAGGGTTCCAATCTGGGTTTTTATTATTGATTTCTATTGTTCTTATTTGTTTTATTTTAGGGAATAAACTTCTAGGTATAAGAGATTTGCAAAATTTTTGAAGCTTGATAGATCTCCAAAAGGAATTTATGCTAATTCCACCTCTGACCATTGAATATAGGACACAGTGTTTCTTTTGAAACCTAAATGTTTACGAGCAATATTTGCTGAATAATCGGCCTAATTTTGTTACACATTATGTGAGGCTATTGGATTGTTTGATTAATTCGTCGAGCAATGAAGTAGTTGCCGATATTTTTAACCAATTTACGGACTCTGTAACTGGTCCTGGAAAAAATTTTATGTATGTTGGGATAGTTGATCATGTTATTAAACATTACAATCTGCCTTGGAATAGAGCGATTGCCGTGTTAAGGAGGGATTATTTTAGCAGTCCTTGGGCATGTATAATGTTCTATTTTATGTGGGTTTTAATTTTGGGGGATTGTTGAATGAGATATAATTTGTGGGAGCATGTATATTTGATTTGGAATCATGTGAACTTAGATATAGAATTTTGTGTGTTTAGGTATATAATAATGTGTTTATGGTTTATGTGTTGCATTTACTTGCTCAGTTTGCCCTTTTGGATGATGTGAACTTAGATGTAGAATTCTGTGTGTTTAGCTATAGAATTCTGTGTGTGTATGTATATTTGATTTGGAATCATGTGAACTTAGATATAGAATTCTGTGTGTTTAGCTATAGAATTCTGTGTATCAGTCGTTTGTGCAAGGACTCGACACAGAGCTCGGTGACCCGAGCTCCGATAAATTGAACAACTTTGACATGGTAAGTAAATGCGGTAATTAATCTCATTGTTTTTTCAAATCTTTTCTCGGTTAATTACCAAGACCCTAATGTATAGTGTGTTTGTTTTTTCTTCCCGATTTGTAAGAGCGAGCACATCTTTTCGGTGACCTTTGATGTCAAGAGGTTTAAGCGCCATATTATCGACAACTCGTCTGCTTCGGTGGGAAGCCGTGGGGAGAAATATGGAGATTTGCTTAGGACAAGTTGGTGAGCTTTTTTTGTGTTCAATCATTATGCATGTTGTTTTTTTATCAGTTCTAAATTGTGTTATAAGGTATTAGAATTTGTACAAGATTTGTCAAACATTTGTCCTGGTTTGTTATGTTTTTACTCAAAGATCTATATGTCTTGGATAGCATCTTGTCATGGAATTATGTGCTTTAGTTGTAGAATTATGTGTTTGTAGTTTCGTAATAATGTTTATTTAGTAATAGCACAAGTGTTTTTCAAACCAATGCATCGATATATACATTAAAGTATTTTTTCGTGAATTTGAAATTTGAATTGGAAAAAGTGAAGGACTAAACAATAAATTATTTGATACAATCTGATCACCCATACACACCCCCCGGCCAACCCCACCCCAACCCCACATGTTTTTGGATTTTATAGTGATCAGAGTTAAAGATATGGGAAGATAATTTTTGAGTGCAGAATGAGTGTGTTTATATAGGTATGTAATTGTGTGTATTTAAGTTTGAAATTATGTATAGTAAGTTAGTATGATATGGTTAATTATAATATATAGTCTACGAAGTTTGAAGTTGTTTTCCATGGTATATTTTGCAGGTTCGGATGTTTTCAAACTACTTGGAGACTAAAGGCTGCCCGCAAATGGCTAGTGTTGTCCGGAAATTCACCCCATCTAGACTATGCATGCCTTGGAGAGATACCACAAACAAAGTTGATTGTGGTATATATGCCATGAGGCATATGGAGAGCTACATGGGCGGTGGCACCAAGGGATGGGATTGTGGTTTAGAGAAGAATAATGCGTCTCAACTGTCTAACTTACGCACGAAGTACTCAAATTTGCAATAATCCTCCACCATAGCAATGAGCTAAAGGATAGATGTTTGGAAGAAGCCAGAAAGTTTTGGACGGGGAAGATCGTATTGTAGTTTTGTTTTAAATAGACAACGTAGTATGCAGAATTGTGCTCATCATTTTTGTATAGTTAGTTTACTATCGTTGGTGTTTATTGTCTTTGGGAGCCATTTGCATATGACTTAGATGGTTTCTTGAATTATGGATATGAATGGTTCAGACGTGGGGTGTTTTCTCTTTAATCAATATAAATTTGCATTTTTCACGTTCATATGGTCGGAATGTTGTTATACAACATTAATATTGTATTGTAGTTATTACATTGTATGTGTTTCGCACAAAATTATGTACAGTTAAGTATCCACTAACCCAAAACTATATACACATTATTATATAACTAAACACACATTATTCTATTGTTAAATACACATGATTCCAAAACAAGTATACATGTTCGCAAAAAAAAACAAAAAACAGTGCTATTACTAAACAAACATTATTGCAAAACTAAAAACACATAATTCTACATCTAAAAACACATAACTCCAAACCAAAATATACATGCACGAAATAACAAAAAACAATATGCTATTACTAAACAAACATTATTGCAAAACGAAAAACACATAATTCTACATCTAAAAACACATAATTCCAAACCAAATATACATGCTTGCACAAAATAACAAAAAACAATATGCTATTACTAAACAAACATAATTACATAACTAAAAACACATAATTCTACATCTTTAAACACATAATTCCAAAACATACGTTTATTGATCTTGATGTTGTCATTGAAGGACGATGTGTGGGTAATACACAGATAATGTGTAAATAGGTTGCAGATATTGTATGTTTACATTAATTATGTAAACAAATCATAAATCCTCGTTCTTGAATTTCTTCGTAGTGCTTCTTCTAACGCCAAAGCCACTACACAAACCATAATCCTTATAAAATTGTATTCCCGCCTCCAATATATGGAAATGCATGTTGGCACGAGGATTTTTCTTGCTCAACCTCGGGATCCAATATTTAGTTGATCCGGTGAGATTTCGAGCCTCGACCAACGTGAATCGTGTACTGGATCTTGATCGCAAAAACACAATATTTAGATATTAAAACAACAAATTTTGAATACTATTTACAGATTTTAAATGTATCGTGTAAATCCATATTTCTGAGAACATGAACGTATGGTGCAAAATTGAACTCACCAATATTTGTTGTATAAGTACACATATTTAATGCCATTTGTGTTCATAATTAATACTTTAAACATATATTAGATGCATTGTTAATAGGCAAAAACGTATTTAGGGAATACATTATATGTGAGACACTATATATTAGAATCTATATGTACTACATATATTTCATTCTAAATACACACATTTGAGACATTATGCGCACATTTCATTAATACCAATGAACACACATATGTACAGAAGCTATTTTGGATATATTATAGGTGATACACATTTTTCATAATAAATACACAGATTCGAGACACTATATACACATTTCATTAATACTAACTAAACACACATATGTACTGGAAGCTATATGTGTTACATTATATGTGATACATATTTTTCATAATAAATACACAAATTCAAACACTACATACGGATATCATTAATACGAACTAAACACATGTGCTCTAAGCATATAATATACACGAGTTCTGATTTGCAAAGCTATATGCATGAAGAATTACAAAGCTATATGCACAGAATTTCAAAGCTATATGTACTGTAATTAATTGGAGAATTTTTTGATTGTTCAACATTACATGCATTCGAACCTCACATTTTTTGATGAATTGGTGTCAAATATTACCTTGTTGGGATGTTTTGTGGAGGGGTATCATGTATACGTGACATTGCAATCTCCGATCCCGTTGATGGATTTTTGGTGTTTTTGATCACGAGAATATTTGTTGGTTCGATTTTTGCGTAGGATTTTCGTGTTTTTATGTTGCTTTGATCGTGGGAGAAGGCGATGATGAAGGCGATATTTGATATTTGGGAGAAGACGTTGCTTTGATCGTGGGTTTTCTTTTCGGTTTTTGGACGATGCTTTCACGTTTGGAAGAAGAAGATGGTGATTATGGTAAGATTCTATTCCTTGATTTTAGGAAAACAGTTATTTGGCTGATTTTAACATTCCAATTGTACCCCTATTTGGTCCCCACTATTTTTTAATTACTCTAAAATGCCATTAAATCCTAGCCTTTTATTTTATTTGGTTGAAGGGTGTAGATTGAGTCTCATGTTCCTACCTATAGCTATGGTCTCATAGGATCTCATCCATATATATATATATATATATATATAGGATTTGGTTCAAATGGGACACCCCTTCTTATATGAGACGGTGGGGACTTTTATTGTCCAATGATTTAAAAACTTCAATGGTCCAGATTTCATCTGATATTTAAGGATAAGTTAGAGTTTGGCGCTGCATCTGAGGGTATATAAGTAAATTCTTTTTTTCCAGAATTTTTATTAAGGGCATCAGTGTAATTTCATATTCAATTTTAAGGTAAAAAGATCTCACCATATTTGTTCCCATGATTTGAGGTATTAGCTAGTTTTCTTTTGAATGTTCACATCTATTCAGTTTCTAGTATGATATCTTCACATTGATTTATGCAAATCTTTTCCAATCTCTGGTCGATGAAGAAAACCACTCGGAAATGCTCCTTTTTTGCGCAAGTGATTGAAGTCGTTCTCATGGATTTTTGTGTATTTTTTTTGATGTTTTGCAGCGTCCATTGCATACTTGTTTTTAAGGGACCGATTTTTTACAATTTATTTTACAAATCGACGGTTTTTCTGAACAATCACAACAACTCTCGAAACGATGCATCTTCACTGGCAAATGACCAGTTTTGGTTTTTGTTTTTGTGGTTTGATCTCCTTACATATTTTGTTGGAACTAAAATATGTTGGGGATAAAGTTATTGCTTTCTTTTTGGGGAGGAGTGATAAAATTATTTGTTGTATTTATTTTTATGGCATTTTTCTGTATTTGCACGGTCTATGTTGGTATAAAAATTTGTTTTGTTTGTGTTGGGATTTTTTACATGTAGGCTGATTTGGTATTTTCTTTTTCGTTTTGTGAATTTTTGGTTCGTATTGTTGACTTGTTGTAGTGATTATATTGCATAATTCATTATATCTATTGAATTTGGTTTTAGTGCTTATGTAATACTGATTTTGTTGTAATTTTAATCTTTTGTTTTGTGTATATTTTTAACATAATTAAATTTTTATGGTAGTTATTGTAGCACCATTTCTAGCTTGCTTGAATATTAATGTGTAAATAAGAAATTGATATAGAAATACTCTGAAGAATGTTAAAAAATATGGAATAATAAAAATCTTGCTTTTTTTTGAAAACTTTGTAGCGGAATTAAATGCATATAACTGAAATAATTACTTGTCCAAAAATATTTTCTGGAAAATAAAACGACATTCGACATTTAATAAACTAAAAAGTCAAACTTCATAAATAATAGAAACTGAAAGACGTGGGTTTCCAAGTCACTGCGTCTTGCCATCTCCTTCCTCATCTGAGTTCTCATCTAAAAACATTCAACATTCGTGGAATGAGTTAAAGGAGCTCAACAAGTAATCTCATGCATGAATGCATGCCTAATGCAATATCTTACATTTATACCTTGAAAGACTTTACATTTTCTTTACTTAAAAACCTTTCACATTCATACTTAAAACATTGTCTTTCTTTTCGTAAAACATTCTTAGGACGCGAGCTCACTTGGTGACACATTGTTCTAATCAGGGTCGCAGTGGGCCTTGTTATTTGGAACCCGATTAACATTTTGCCCGAAGGCCCATTTCCTTTCATTTTGCTCAAAGGCCCATTTCCATTTGTTTTGCCCGAAGGCCCATTTCATTGAACATTAACATTAGCCGCAAGCGCACATTGTCAGAACGTCGGTCCCCCGCGCTCATTTCCCACTCACTCCAGCATCATAGAACAATGTACACCCATTTCTTTGAAAAACATTATTAATTCTAAACTTTAAGACTTGACTTGACTTAATATTTGGATGCTCGTGAAATGCTATGAATATACAATAACATGATACATGAACCTAAGTGATGCAATTGTTCATGGAATACGAGAATGAACGTAAGCGTGTAGCATAATAGTTAAATCACATTAACTTGAACAATTTGAGAACATAATATCACATACAACTAATTAATTAAGAGAAATCATGCATTCATTCAGTTAGAGAAAAACCCTACATTCATTTAATTAGGAGAAAACCCTATATTCAATTAGTCAAGGGAAAACCCTACATTCAATTAGTCAAGGGAAAACCCTACATTCAATTAGTTAATTAGGAGAAAACCTTATATTCAATTAGTCAAGGGAAAACCCTACATTCAATTAGTTAGGAGAAAGCCCTATATTCAATTAGTCAAGGAAAACCCTACATTCAATTAAAAACCTTATATTCAATTAGTTAGGGATAAACTCTATGTTCAATTAGTCAAGGAAAACCCTACATTCAATTAGTTAAGGGAAAATCCTGCATTCAATTAGTTAAGGGAAAACCTTGCATTCAATTAGTTAAGGGAAAACCCTACATTCAATTAATTAGGGAATGACCTTATATTCAATTAATTAGGAGAAATCCATGTAAACAAAATTCTTTTATCCTACTTAGATTTTTCCAACGGCACATGAGAACATTACCTTATATATATAATTATATCATGACTACTGATTAAGTACATCAAATAGTTTCGAATATAACACAACTTTTGAGTCGAGTTTCGTGTTTGATTAGCAACCCCTAAACTACAGATTTAATAATTGAGGCTACTAACAAACTAAAGCTTCTGATAAGAACTTGAGGACAACATGAATATCAATTGTATAAATAACTTAATGAATCACTTTTATTCAGACACATAATTTCTAAATACAACACATAATGACGTCAAGGACCCATATTAGCATGATCACCATCCAAAATTTCTGGAATAATAGTTCATATGCCTAAAAATAATATTAACACATTGAAGTAGGTAAAACCTGTTGCAAGAGACGAAATTGACTTTGACGTTCGTATTCCGTTCGACTTTTATCAAGAAATTAAACATAGAATCAGGTAACATTAATCTAAACATTAAATCTACATGAGAATTAAAGAGATTACTTGTCTGTTCAACTTAGGAGTAATAAAATCCTTCTTAAGTCTCTATTGAATTAACCGCGTTGGGTAAGTCACATCTCTTTCTTTTCTTTCCCTTTTCTGATTCTTCTTGGTCGATTCTCTATCCTCTACTGCTGCCGTGTATCTTTTGTGTTCTCTAAAGTGGGATTTTATGTGTCTTATATTTGTGTTTTAACCTACTCCCAATTGGACTAGGTTTTGGATACATGGGCTTATTACTAACTTACTAACAATATGGGTCATATTTAATACTTTAAATTAAGTAAAGGTCCAGTTATTTATTATAATGCTCGGATTAACTAAATTACCAGTCTGATTAAAAATACTCATTTATTATCTATGATTTAACAAACTATCTATCTGGTAAAATAATTAATAAATTCCTAATTCTCCATTATTATTCCATAAATTAAAATAAAACATAATAAATTAAATTATTATTAAGGCATAAAAATTCGGGTCGTTACATTCTCCCCACCTCATAAAAGTTTCGTCCTCAAAACTTGTCAAATATAAAAAAAATAATATGTTAAGGCGTAAAAACAACTTTAAATTCTCTCTCTCTCTCTCTCTCTCTCTCTCTCTCTCTCTCTTATTTTTTTCACCACAGTCATGAATCAGGTTAATAAGTAACTACGTAAAGAAGAGAAATCTTGAACAAGTATGAACTCATAGCGTAAAACATAAATTGCTTGAATTTTAAGCACTCAATCATGCAGATACTTGACACTGCACATGTAGATAAAAAAGAAACTTTGCTCACCAACCAACATTTATGATAATCCTTTCAGGAACAATGCATCTTGGTAAGTAGATAATATATTACAAAACCACAAAAATGGTGGATACAACAAAAGCTATGAATTTATCAAAGGAAAAGTTAATGGATACAAAGAAACTCGTCACCTAAGCATAGAGGATAATAATGAATATTGATTGGGATGAATGGTGAATTTCAAAGCCACAATATTTTTAGGTCATTGACTCTTGAAGAATACAAAATCTAATTCAAAGAGTATAAAGAGAAGAAAGATGATGGGATAAATGGGCCTGAACAAGTTCGAAGTCCAGAAAAATAGATGAAAATTGGATTAAGGAATTAAATTCTGACGATGAATGACCCAATATTATTGGAAGCCCAAATGAGAGAGTGCGATCTTTGTGAGCCCACAAGGAAAAACTAGGACAGGGGTCTACTGGTAGCTTTAAAATATTAACTCATTTCAACTTGAGCCTCTGTTAAATAGAGAAAGAAAGAAAAAGAGAAAATAAAGATAGATAGAGATAACAAAATATCGGATAAGGAGTTGAATCAAGAAAAGAGAAAAATATAAGCTCAATCAAGAATACCAATGGAAAATATAAGAATAACTACGGAGGAAAGAAAGTTGAAAAATAATAATTGAAAGGACAAATAAGAAATGAGGGCGACTAAGAAAGTAAATGAATTGGAAGCAGAGGTAGGTTTCACACAATAGTTGAAACATTCTTTGTCAGGTAGGGATATAATCCATAAGAACCTGAGCCCTTTTTGAGGATTCAATAGTTTTTAAAGAGAAGCAAAAAAGATAGGAAATGTTAGCAAGCCCAATATGTCAAAACGGATAAGAACATGGGCGGGTCAAAGACTAAACGAAAAATCTGATGAAAAAATATAGCATGCCAAAAAAATGTGGACAGTGATGATGAGGCCCAAAATCAATCGAAGGAAATCTCATTTAGACTTAGTGATCCATTCAAATTAGACAAATTACTCAATTGCAGAGAGAAGAAGAAGATGGAAGTTAGAGACAAAAAGAATATAAAGTAGAGAGAAAAATCAAGAAGGGAAAAAGGGAATTGAGAGGCAAATTCGAGAGAGAAAAATTGACTCGCGAACATAGTAGGAGATAAGGAGCATCGAAGAAAAGAAAGAAGACAAAAGAAAGACTGAAAGGGGAGGAAGAAGGAAAGTTGGGAGGAAATCCAAAAATCCCTACTTTACCAAATGAAAAATTCGTTATATGATAATGACATATCAAATTGTAATAGAGTGTTTTGCAAGAAAATAATCGAAGAATAGGCAGAGGAAATTTGAAACTTTAGAAAATACTTGGGTTTGAGAGCGGAAGAAAATGATCCGGAGGTAATTGGAAGAATAAAAGATCATGAAAGAAGGGAGTGTGAAACAACAATATGAAGAGCATTCACATGGGCTAGAGGAAAAATAGGTATGAAATGAATCTACTAAGCTTTAATGTTAAAGGGATGGGAGGGAGAATGAAGAAAAATGAATTAAGAAGTCTATTTGTAAAAGAGTAGATAGACTTTGCCTGTATCTAGGAAACCAAAACAGAGGAAATAGATAGAAATTTATGTAGAAAAATTTGGGTTGATGATAACTTCGACTGGAAATTCTTGAGTTCACAAGGAGCCTCGAGTGGAATATGAAGTATTTTGAACAAAAGAAAATTTGTGTTAAATGATTGTTAGGCTTTGGATGGGTGCTTAGCTATCAAAGGCAATTGGGGTATGGAGCAAAAAGAGGTGGTGATCATCAATATTTATTCAAAATATTCTCTAAATGGGAAAAGAGAATTATGGGATAATATCACAAAATTGATTCAGTCAGCGGTACAAAAAACGTATGCATTGCTGGGGATTTGAATTCTAGATTTGATAATTTAATATCACAGGGAGTGTTAAGAAAAGAAGGGTTAGATGAATTTTTAGGAAGGAATGGGTGAACTTTGTTTGTCTACAAGAACAAAAATGGAGAAAATTGATAGACTTAATGTTGTAAAATAAAATTGAACCAAAACAACAATTTTGGGTGGAAATACTTGGGTTCTCAAGTAGCATTAGGAGGATTGGACAGAACAACAAAAGTATTTAATTTTGCCAAAGGCAGGTTTATCAAAGGATGTTCTTTAATAACAAGAAAATGAAGAAATCAATACGAGTTAACAACGATTTTCAGGTCTGTTCACCTTATTTATTAGCCGTGAAAAAAAAATTTGGGAGGAGATACATAAATATTCAGACAATGAATCCAAAAAAATAGAAAAAGAGAGTGTATTGCTGATGACTTTAATGTAGGCAATTTTCAATTGGAAAGAAAAGACAATGCATATAATGTGAACAATAGAGAAACGAAAGAAATAGTTTTATTAGAAATTGTGAAGTTATTTATCTCTCTCTTAATAAAAATATTCACTTGGTATAAATGTGATGACATCTGTGACAGTTAGATATAATTGTAATATCAGATAGGTGGATGAAAACGACCGAATTACTTTTTAGTGGGGTTGAAAAGAAACATATCTGACTATTGTTCAATCATTTTGAAGGAGAAGCAAAAATGATAATTGGGAGCCAAAACCATTTAGATTTCCAGATTGTTGGCATTTAATTTGGTTTTTAATTTTTTTTTCGGAATCAAAATAGAATAAACTTGAGAGCCAGTGATGAGATTGCCCTTAAAGAAAATTTTAAAGTTATAAAAGGACAAACTAAAAGTTTCGAACAAACAAGTGTTTTGAGACATTAATAGAAATATGTAAAATCCTATATTAGAAATAATAAATGCAAAATTCAAGTTTTAGGGTGCCATTACAACCTATCCAAATCCAAATATATATGCTGGATTTAAAAACATTTACTCATGCAGGACAAAGCATCGAAGTGTTTAATCACATACAAGAAATGAAATCAGTAACAATCCACGAAACATATATGTTTGTATCAAATAATCTATATTACCCAAGGCACATTCTCATCTGCAATTTAAAGCCAGAAGCATAAACATGATACCATACATGCATAATTAAACTAAATGTAAACCTTACCATATGATGGAGGGAGATGCTCGAAGCGCGACTCAGGACCCATGACTAGTTGACTTTAAATTATTATAAATTAAATCGTTTTAAAGTCTACAGAACCGATTTGAAAACACTTGGCTCTGATACCACTAAATGTAGCACCCTTTCTAGCTTGCTTGAATATTAATGTGTAAATAAGAAATTGATACAGAAATACTCTGAAGAATGTTTAAAAATATGGAATAATAAAAATCTTGCTTTTTTTTGAAAACTTTGCAGCGGAATTAAATGCTTATAACTGAAATAATTACTTGTCCAAAAATATTTTCTGGAAAATAAAACGACATTCGACATTTAATAAACTAAAAAGTCAAACTTCAAAAATAATAGAAACTGAAAGACATGAAATCATGAAAGACGTGGGTTTCCAAGTCACTGCGTCTTGCCATCTCCTTCCTCATCTGGGTTCTCATCTGAAAACATTCAACATTCGTGGAATGAGTTAAAGGAGCTCAGCAAGTAATCTCATACATGAATGCATGCCTAATTAATGCAATATCTTACATTTATACCTTGAAAGACTTTACATTTTCTTTACTTAAAAACCTTTCATATTCATACTTAAAACATTGTCTTTGTGAAGCCCTCGATTTTTATTCGAACATGTACTTGTTTCACGTATCGTCCTTGTATTAATTTGAGTATTTTACCGCGTCGCTTGGACGGGTAAATATTAATGATAAATATATTTTGCATTTAATTTCTCTTATTTATTACTTGTGATCATAATTATTTATTAATTCTATTTCGCATTAATGATCACTTGATCGATCATCATTATTATTATTTGTGTATCTATTAGTCACCTTAGAATTTTAAGAGACTATTTATTTTAGAGATTTATACCTTATAGAATTAAGAATTCGATTTAGAATAAGTGATCATGAGACTTATAAGTGATCAAGGAAATCACTAATTATTTTGGAGATTGATATTATTCATCTATTATCATCAAATTTGGGACAAAAAAAATATGGAATTACCACAAATACCCTTAAGGGGGACGGCCATGATGGGAATTTTTAGGGTAGAATATCTCCCAACTCTTGTACACATACACCTTATGTATTCATCTTGTGTATTACTACACCATTAATTCAAACCTACATCTTAGAATAATCTACAAATTCCCCACCCCAATAATTACCAAACATAAGATAACAAAAGTGATTCCCCCCTAAACTTAACATTTTGGCTAATTGTCCCTAGTAAAGTAGCCTATTATTATTTTATGTCTTAATTCCCAAATTATTAACCTAACAAATCATTCAATCAAAACAAAACAAAAAAAAAAATTGTCCCCTCTCCCTTCATGGTGGACGGCCAAGTAGGCAAAAAATGGGGCAAAATTCATTTCATTCCTCTTCACAAAATCACTTCAAGCCTTGATATCCTCTCACTTCTCTCTAGCATTTTCTTCCTTCTCTCTAACTCGTTTCTTCTTCAAACCTTCAAACACTTAACAAAAATACAAGGAATCCTTCACTTCTACTTTCAAGAATTGAACCTACCACTCCAAAAAAAGATCATTTGAGGATATTAAGAGACTTGAGGTCATCTTGAAGAAGAAATTGTAAAGAAGTTGGACTATAAGGTAAGAAATGGATTTTAGTACATTTTCTCCTTCTCTTTCTATTTTCCAAATTTTGACACTCCATTTTCATTTTTGGAGTTTTAGGGGCTGACCTTGAAGGTTGTTATTAAAGGTGATCAAAATGTTACATTTTGAGACCATTACTAGTCACACTTTACTCACTATACAAGGTAAGTGTAGTACTTCCAATTTCTCACCATCTACTTCTTCTCCTTAAATTTTTAACCTCATTTTTCTAACTCCTATATTTTTTGATATTCCTTGACTTGGGGGCTGACCTAAGTCACTTCTTCATCAAGAGTGATTTATTCCATTTTTCACCAACAAATCCATCTTTAAGGTGGGTGGAAAAATCCTTTCAACTTCTAGGTGTTTTACTTAAAATTGCATGTAGTATTTTGATTTTGAGCACTTGAGATATATATTATGTATTGCATGCTATTTTCTTGTATCAAGATGGAAAAATTATCAAGTGTTGCTCAAAAATGCGATTTATCGAAAAATAGGGCATACATGTACACTTTATTGTTATACTTGATGAAATTTTGTATGAGAAGGATATGTATGTGTATGACTCTTGAAATCTATGTTGTGAATGATTTATAACCTGGACAAGTCGAGCATCATTGATTAAATTTCAACTTTTGGACTTAAAATGCAAAAATGGAAAGTTGGTGGACTTAATTGCAAGAAAATAAAACTTAAGGGACCTCTCTGTAATTTTCGATTTTGGGACTGAACTCAGGTTCAAAAATTATTTTTGACATTTTAATAAAGTTTTAAGAGTTTTAGATAAATAAAATCAACCATTAAAAGCCCAATGACTAGATTGTAAAATTTTAGAAGTTTAAGGGCTATTTTGCAATTTTCGAAACTGTACCAGACCCTAATTTTGTAAAATTTTAACTCTTAAAGGACTGGAAATAACATATTTAAGTGTATTCCAAAAATCCAAGTGTTTAGAGCTTGGGAAGTAATTTTATAAAAATTGAGGGACCAAATTGTAAAAGATTAAACATGAGGACCAAAATACAACTTCCAGGACTTATGCAGTCCATGCACCTGGAAATACTAGTTTAACTATAACATAATTATATCTTTGACCCATGTTTCAAATTTCATAACAATTGGACCCCTAAAAGCCTTAAAGGCAATTATTTCGAAATGGGACTAAAATGAGATTTTCAAAGGTTAAGGGACCTATACTTGCTTCTTTAAAAAACTGCTTTTGTCCCAATATTCCACTGACCTTAGTGACATTTTACAACTGGAATCACATTAAAAACCCTTCCGGTTTGTGAGTTCCAATTATTTTAAACTTAGAGCACGAAATGACAATTTTAACAAATTTGAGGCCAATGTGAGAGAATTTAGGAACTGACCTCATAATTTTTCAAGATCGGGACATTTATTTATTTAAATTTTAACCCCAAAAGTAGTGATTTTTACAAAACAGGGCTAATTGTAAATTTTCTTTTTAACAAGGACCTGAGTCAAATTATTTTTTCTTTTAAAGGAACAGCCCTCGACTCTCGACTTTAATAATGAAATAAAAATGTTTTATTTTTAAAAATCCCTTGTCTTATCGGATCGTCTTGACCGAATAATATACGATCGCGGGGTGACTTCCTTGTCTTGCGATTTCAAACCTATAACGGAACTTATGTTCCACCTAAACTTTCAAGATATCGAAGATTGCTTACCCTCCCGATAATTATCTTTAGGGGTGTCAATTAGGTCCATCGGGTCGGGTTTGGGTTTGGTTTGGTCGATTTGGGTTATGCTCAAAATACATCAAAAATAAGTAAAAAAATAAAACAACTACGTTTTAGACAAATTGGTAACTTCGTGTCGGGTTCGTGTTAGTCGTGTTTGGGTTCGGGTCGTGTTCGGGTTTCTCTCGGTAGAAGGTCGGGTTCGTGTCGGGTTCTCGTGTCGGGTCAGGGATTGACACCCCTAATTATCTTCATCCAAATAACTCCACCAACGCATAATTGCCACTCGCGATTTTTCAAAAACTTTCCTAAAATACTTCCCTGAATCAATAATACTCGACTGCCTGGTTGACTTCCTGAACTTGTATTTACTTTCCTCGCCTCGAGTCAACTTGGTGTGTCGAGCTCACGATCGGAATGGATACATCGGGAATGGAACCAAGGTAGCTCATTTTGCTATTCCACTCTTCTTAGGCCCCATCGTCCTAATCCCCAAGGCGAGGGACGGAGTTTGTCCAAGGGAAGCGGATCATAGTACTTGAGGTATAATCATGATTATGACGAATCCGAGCCTTGCAAGCTCCAATGTGGATTTTGTCTTTGCCTATGGAGCGATAAGGTGACAGGTCTTGGATCATCTTGAACGGGGAGTTACAAGGAAGAACGAAGGAATCGCTGTCTGATCCACATGATTCCAGAGTTAATCGGACCCGATTGGTTGGCCCTACAAATCCGTACGCAACCGCTACTTGTATTGCATTGGTTGGTGCTACAAATCATTACGCAACCTTTACTCGTTTGCATAGGATTGGCGTTACATTCAGTAAGCAATCCTACTTGTCTTGCCTGAATCATAGTGCTTGTGTGACCACGAACTATTTCTTAAACTTTATAAGTATATTACTTAATATATATTTATCACGACGCTTGTGGACTATGTGTGAAAACATGCATCATACCTCACGCGTTTTCATACAACCGTTTTCTCGCATTAACTATATACATCACCACACTCTCACACGATCACCCCATCCACTGAGATTTTTGTCTCATCCCCTCCTATTTTCTAACCTTTAGATGAGGAGTACGTTGAAGACGTCGAACCTACCACGGACTGAATGCCGTGCTCCGCCTGTCGTACTAGTTCCTATAATCTTTGATGTCGAGCGACATTTTCTTTTGCTTTTGTTATTGTTGAACTCCTTCATTCTCGTTTTAGTTTGATTTGTAAGTTTAAATTCGGATATTTTGATGGATTGTATTCGGATATTGTCGGACCTTGAGATGTAACTCGACTTGTGTGTATTTTATTCCGCCGCATTAGACTCTATTTCACTTGGAGTTTTGTATCATTGGTTTAGACTTTTGAATTGTTTTTTTTAAGTGATTGATCGTCGTCGCGTCGCGTTTGGAGCGCGACAATCTTTCTTTCTTTTAGAAACATTGACGCGAGCTCACTTGGTGACACATTTTTCTAATCAGGGTCGCAGTTGGCCTTGTTATTTGGAACCCGATGGCCCATTTCCTTTCATTTTGCTCAAAGGCCCATTTCCATTTGTTTTAACCGAAGGCCCATTTCATTGAACATTAACATTAGCCGCAAGTGGCATATAGTCGGAACGTCGGTCCCCCGCGCCCATTTCCCACTCACTCCAGCATCATAGAACAATGTACACCCATTTCTTTGAAAAACATTATTAATTCTAAACTTTAAGACTTGACTTGACTTAATATTTGGATGCTCGTGAAATGCTATGAATATACTGATAACATGATGCATGAACCAAGTGATGCAATTGTTCATGGAATACGAGAATGAACGTAAGCGTGTAGCATAATAATTAAATCACATTAACTTGAACAATTTGAGAACAAAATATCACATCCAACTAATTAAGAAAAATCATGCATTCATTCAGTTAGAGAAAAACCCTACATTCATTTAGTTAGGAGAAAACCCTATATTCAATTAGTCAAGGGAAAACCCTACATTCAATTAGACAAGGGTAAACCCTACATTCAATTAGTTAATTAGGAGAAAACTTTATATTCAATTAGTCAAGGGAATACCATACATTCAATTAGTTAGGAGAAAACCCTATATTCAATTAGTCAAGGAAAACCCTATATTCAATTAGTTAAGGGAAAACCTTATATTCAATTAGTGAGGGATAAACTCTATGTTCAATTAGTCAAGGAAAACCCTACATTCAATTAGTCAAGGGAAAACCATGCATTCAATTAGTTAAGGGAAAATCCTGCATTCAATTAATTAAGGGAAAACCCTGCATTCAATTAGTTAAGGGAAAACCCTACATTCAATTAATTAGGGAATGACCTTATATTCAATTAATTAGGAGAAATCCGTGTAAACAAAATGCTTTTATCTTACTTAGATTTTTCCAACAGCACATGAGAACATTACCTTATATATATAATTATATCATGATTACTGATTAAGTACATCAAATAGTTTCGAATATAACACAACTTTTGAGTCGAGTTTCGTGTTTGATTAGCAACCCCTAAACTATAGATTTAATAATTGAGGCTACTAACAAACTAAAGCTTCTGATAAGAACTTGAGGTCAACATGAATATCAATTGTATAAATAACTTAATGAATCACTTCTATTCAGACACATAATTTCTAAATACAACACATAATGACGCCAAGGATCCATATTAGCATGATCACCATCCAACATTTCTGGAATAATAGTTCATATGCCTAAAAATAATATTAACACATTGACGTAGGTAAAACCTATTGCAAGAGACGAAATTGACTTTGACGTTCGTATTTCGTTCGACTTTTATCCAGAAATTAAACATAGAATCAGGTAACATTAATCTAAACATTAAATCTACATGAGAATTAAAGATATTACTTGTCTGTTAAACTTAGGGGTAATAAAATCCTTCTTAGGTCCATATTGAATTAACCGCGTTGGGGAAGTCACATCTCTTTCTTTTCTTTCCCTTTTCTTCTTCTTCTTGGTCGATTCTCTATCCTCTACTGCTGCCGTGTATCTTCTGTGTTGTCTAAAGTGGGATTTTACGTGTCTTATATCTGTGTTTTAACCTACTCCCAATTGGACTAGGTTTTGGGTACATGGGCTTATTACTAACTTACTAACAATATGGGCCATATTTAATACTTTAAATTAAGTAAAGGTCCAGTTATTTATTATAAAGCCCGAATTAACTAAATTGCCAGTCTGATTAAAAATACTCATTTATTAACTGTGATTTAACAAACTATCTATCTGGTAAAATAATTAATAAATTCCTAATTCTCCATTATTATTCCATAAATTAAACTAAAACATATAATAAATTAAATTATTATTAAGGCATAAAAATTGGTCGTTATGATTTATACAATACAATTTTTCATCGTATTTTTCATCATAGTTTTGTGTAGTGTTAGAATAAATTTATTGTATTGTTGTATAATTGAATAATGATAGCTCTTTTATATTTCTGATGAATATAGTGCATATATAGTTATGATTAGGTGTATTGTTAGAATACTTCTGATGTTTTAAGTTTGTCCATAATGTGTGTATTTTTAAATTTGGATGTTTAATGATTCTTATTGTATAATTAACATTGTTTTGGCGTATTCTTGAATTACCCATGCCTTTTTATGTGATTTGTTGTATAATTGAAGAATAAGAGCTCTTGTATATTCCTGGGAATATTATTCTGTTGTATACTTATTTTAGTTTTAATGCTTATTTAATACAGTTTTGTTGTATTTTTAAATACAGTTTTGTGTATGTTTTCTAGTGTATGTTTAGTTCAATAATATTGTGTCATACTGTATAATTTAAAATGACTTACTGTATGCATGTCAAAATTAATAGAATTAAAATTGTACAACAAAGACGACATAAATATACATATAAAGTAAAATAAATTATACAACAAATATGACATAAATATACAAATAAACTTTATTTATAAAAATTCACCCAATTTAATAGAATTAAATTATCCAAAATATAACATATCCCTGAGAATTAAAAGACCAATCATTCCAATCCCAAAAACAACAAACTTAAAAATTCATCTGAACATTGTACCTAACACTGTCATACAACGAAAATTCCAAAAATTGGCACTTTATCCACATCAAAAATAGCTTGATAAACGAAACTATCCACCCAAAGAAAAAAAAACATCCAGACATCCAATTACAAAAATAACTATATTTTCTCCTTCATAGTCCAAAACATTCTAGCTTCCAACAAGTTTTTTTCCCCTTTGCTCCTCATACCACCAATAGAAAATTGCCTTTTTGGTTGTCCTTTGGCCATCTTCAAAAAATTAACAACTGCAATTAACATGACCAAAAACATACATCGTCATTAAACAGATGCAATAATAAGAACTGAAATGATAAATATAATAAATTTATCTAACACTACAAAAAACTATAATGAAAATACAAGTAAAATTGTATTATACAACTACCATGGAAATTTAGCTATAGTTAAATTTGATATGCATCTGAAAAACATTTTAAATTACACAATACTATTTAAGTAAATACACGGTATTACTGAACTAAATATACACTTTAATAAAATTTGATATTCATACACTTAAACATTTAAAATTACACAATAATATTAAAATAAAGACACAGGATTTTTGAACTAAATATACACTAATTTTTAGGAACGTGATTTTTAATATGCGATAAAGGGAGGTCTCTTTGTGAGACCGCTCACGGATCTAGATCCGTGAGACTGAGCCCTAAATACCGGACCCTCTACTAATTACCCAAACATCGAAACATCCGCCGCTCAACCACACCGCTTTGGAAAATAGCCCAAAAGCCAAACCTAGAATTGAAGCAGAAATCAGAGAAAACTCAAAAAACCCTCACCTCGGCGATCTCTCTCTCTCTCTCTCTCTCTCTCTCTCTCTCTCTCTCTCACTCTCTCTCTCTCTCACACTCACTCTTTCTATTTCTCTCGCTCGGGCCGCCGCCACCACCATGGGATACCAATTCCTCCACCATGCTACTCCATAAGCTTCTCGTCCATTGTGTCTTCGTCTACACAACAGGTATATTAAAAATTATGTGTTTTTTTCTTCTTTCTAATTGTAAATAAAAAGTTTATGGAGTTGAATTTTTGAAATTGTACCAAGTTTTTAAATTTGCATTTTTGAAATTTCATCTAGATGATATTACATACATTCTGCAAATTACATATTCAATTTTACCAGTTGAAACATATATATTAAGTACTTTCTTTTATTTTTGCAAAATATATGAGATTGGTATTGATATTGGTGGTTGTATGAATGACCCTCATCTCTATGAATTTTTTTCCAGTTTCATGTGTAATTGAATTTTTTTTCCAGTTTCCTGTGTAATTGTTGTTGAAGATAAAAAAAAAGGACAATGTTAAAAGGCAGGTCAATGAAAGTATGATTTTTTCAAAAAAAAATGTATTAGTTTTCTAACTAAAAGTATCACCTTCAGCATCTTTTTTTCTATATATTTTATGATTTAGTTATGTGTGTATATATGTTTGTTGTAGATCAAATTCTTGTTGTGACTCCTAGAAGTGAGAAAGTGGGCTAATATATTAAACGAAGGTAATGTGTACTATATTTGTGTTAATTCAACTAAAAAAGTATTACTTTTTCAATAAAAAGTATCATATTTCTAACCAAAAGTATTACATTTAGATGTTGCTATAACTATACTCATGAAAAGGATGAAATCAATACTGCAGCACAGAATGGAAGTGATGCAATGCTCCACGGGGAGAAAACATGGGATCAAGGGGCATTTTCAAAAAAAAAAAAAAAAAGAAGAAGAAGATAAATAGTGATACGACAAAGTCATATCCATCGAAGGAGTTTGGTTCAAAGATTACTAATCCTCGACTGTTTTAGTAATTGTTTTTGTATAAAAAATATGATACTATTGTTACATTGATTATTTTAGTGTTAAATTCTTTAGTTTCAATGTATTAATCTCCTTTTATTTTAATATATTTGTAATGAGAAAACCGATACTTTTACCCAAGAGCATATACATATTGAACAAAATGTGATACTTCAATAAGGAGGCACTTCTACAATTTTATGTTCTTTCATAAATTATTCATAACAAAAAGTGATACAATCGATACTTTTTCAACCAAAAGGGATACTTTAATTAGATAATACTTCAGCAATTTTATGTTCTTACTTTTGCAAATCTTTTGAACAATAAGTGATACTTTTAAACAAAAACCGATATTTTTTGAACAAAAAGTGATACTATAATAAGGTAATACTTCTGCAATTTATGTTCTTTCATAATCATTTATAGCAAAAAGTGATACTTTTAATCCAAATATTGATACTTTTTGAACAAAAAGTTATACTTTTAATCCAAAAATCGATACTTTTTGAACAAAAAAGTGATACTTTTAATCCAAAAATCGATACTTTTTGAACAAAAAGTGATACTTTTCAATTAACGGTTCTCTTTATATCCAATCATTTAGTTTTGTTTTTAATTTTTTCACAATATGTACTTTGTCTTATGTTTTTGCAATTACACTAACCATTTTTGCAATCACCGGTTTAAATATTATAATAGATAGGCTTGCATAGAATTTGAATAATAATAATAATATCCAATAACATACACCAAAATATACTACTTAGAATACTAGCCAATGCTTTCAATATAACATACATATATTATTTCACCACATCATCAAACTATACTATTTGCAATACTAATCAGTACCAAAAAAAAACAACACATCAAATACACAAAAACAGAGTAGGTTTCTCCAATTTGTCTATCATCCTCACACTATACATCCATCAATTGGCTTGTTCATTTATAAATTGAAGTGCATATTTCTTCAGTTGCACTTTCATTTCATTGAAATGACTTAGAACAATTCTTGCACAGTAAGAAGCCGTTAAATTTGCATCGTACACCGACCTTCAAAGAAAACAAAATAAAATTAAGACAAGTAAATATTTTTCTATAATTCAATTATATATATATATATATATATATATAAATTCATACCTTAAGCAAATTTGGATCTGAGTACACATGCCCCTTGAGATATTCCATGTAGTGCATTAAGAAAACACCACAATCAATATTGCTTAAACTTCTCACCAAGGAAAATGGACATTCTCAAAGCTATATTGCCCAACATCTTGAACTTTGGGATGATTCTTCTCCTTCAAAAAAATATACATTTATCTTTGCCGAAAACTTTTAATCACTGAAAACTGGTACATTTACATGAAGTACTTCTTAGAAGCACTTAACAAAATATTAATACTTTTAAAGTAAAAACTGATACTTTAATTTTAACATGAAAAGTGATACTGTTATATGAAGTACTTCTCAGAAACAACTGAACAAAAAGTATTACTTTTAAAGTGAAAACTGATACTTTTAACATGAAAGTTGATACTTTTATTATGAAAAGTGATACTTTTATATGAAGTACTTCTCGAAACAACTTAACAAAAAATTAATACTTTTAAAGTGAAAATTGATACTTTTAACATGAAAAATGATACTTTTATTATGAAAAATAATACTTTTAACATGAAAAATGATACTTTACAACCGCCACAAAACAATTAACATCAACAACAAGACACTTTGCATACTAACTACAGAAAATCAAAACACCAATTTTAGGGGTAAAATTTGTGTGAAAAATGCAGCGTTACATTGTTTGTGAAAAATGAATGTAAGATTAACATACATTGCAAATGTAAATATCATCCAAACACAATCATTACAACAAGTAAAACTCAACTTCAACAAACCAAAACCCTAACATACATTTCAAGTAGAATACATACTGATCAAATTAAAACCCTAACACACATTTTCAAGCAAAATCCATAAAAAAATTCGAAAAAATACCAAAACAAAAGAAAATCAAAGAGAGGCGGAGAAACGAAAGAAAAATACTAAAATAAAAAATAAAAGTCCCTGAGATTTGGTCGTCGAACACGAAACTTTGAAGAACTGCAGAAAAACTGAAAAAGAAAACATTGCAGTGAAAGAAACGGAAGAAAAACAGATCAAAATCGCAAGAGAAAACGTGAAGAAAATCGCAGAAAATTTGGAAAGAAAAAAGCAAAACTGAACAGCGGGGATAGAGACAGAGAACAGAGAACAGAGAGAAAAATCAGGGGGAAAAATCAGCGTATTTAGGTATTATTTCAGCGGTTCGGGTATTTGGGGCTCCGTCTCACGGATCTCACATAAGTTTTTGTGTACAGTAAAATAGTGGTTCAAACTAAATATACACGAGATTCAGAAGGATTTTATTGCCTGATTTGTGCATATCATCACCTAATTTTTAGGGACGTTATTTAGGCAGTTACAATCTTAAGACTTAAATAGTCTATTATGCCCCTATTAATTTTGATTACTGATTATGTATCTAATTTTTAGCCATTAAATCTGGACTCTTAATTGGAAAATACCAACGGTTTGGATGAATTCCCACCGTCTCATATAAGAGGGGATGTCCCATTTGAACCATCCCCTATATATATATATAGGGGTTGGTTCTTGTGAGACCATATATTGGGGTGAGACCGTGAGACCCAATCTGAACCGTTGCAATTTAACAATATAATGAATGGATGAGATTGAAATAATAAATATAGAAGCCTTCTCAACCATTATTTTCGTGTGAGGGTATTATAGTAAAACACAAAAATCGGTCAATCAATGATAATAAACAAGATATGCATGATTCAAACTTACCTTATCTAATACCTATAATTTTGGAGGTGCACGATAAATGATAATTCCCACCAAAAAAATATGATTGAACCATACATGTATTATCACCGCCTAAAAAAAAAAAAAAAATTATCTTGTACATTGATGCGGCGTATTTTTACTAAGTATGCAACATGGAAATGAATTACATATATTGATGCAACCTATTTTAACTAAGAATGCATCAAATTGTAACTAAGAATGCAACAAATTGTAACTAACAATACATTGACCCATACATTGAATGCACCAAATTGTAACTAAGAATGCAACCTATTTTAACTAACATCATATTGATGCAAACTATTTTAACTAAGAATGCACCAAATTGTAACTAAGAATGCAACAAATTGTAACAATACATTGACTCATACAACGGTGAATTATCGCCAATAAAAAAAAACCTTATCTTATTTATTCATGCAAACCTATTTTAACCAAGAATGCAACAAAATGTAACTAAGAATGCAACAAATTGTAACTAAGAATACATTGACCCATGCGGGACGAATTATCCTTTGCAAAAAAAAGTGAAAAAAAAACCCTTATCTTATATATTGATGCAAAGTATTTTAACTAAGAATGCAACAAATTGTATCTAAATATGCACTATATGTGAGAACATGTATCGTGCTAAAAAAACTGATAAGATCACCAATAATGCATGAGGGCCGAAAAATTAGGGATTCTTCATACTCTCCTTAATTAAAAAAACCGATTGAAACTGATAAGATCACCCATTAATGCATGAGGGTGGAAAAATTACGGATTCATCATACTCTCCCATGAAATTAGCACGTCAAAAGATTTTTACAATCTCTCTCTACCGAAATTAAAGGGGCATTAATATCTATCCTTAATTAACAACCGGCGCCTATATGTAGTTTTACCAATATAACCTTGTAACAGTTTTTTATCATTAAAAATTGGATTAATCTAACCCTTCAAAAATAAAAATAAATGTACCAGATTATGTCGCACAGTCTCACCCTAGGATATTGGTCTCATTTGAATCAATACATATATATATATATATTATGTGTGTGTGTGTGTGTTTATGAGAAGGTCATAATATATATTATGTAGAGCTTGCAATTTCACTATTTCTTCTATTAGTCATCCAACCATGGCTGGACTCTGTTCATCCAAAATTTCCATGTTATTAGTTCTTTGTGCTATGGTTTTGATAACCCCTATTCACTGTTCAGATGAAGAAAGAAAGACAAGTTGCTTCTATGTTTTGAAATTTGTAATCTTATATGTTAATATATTTCTTCAAATCGAATGATGACATGTTACCCAAAACAAAATATAAAACAATATTGAAGTTTACTTCTGTCACTAATGGTGTGACGGAGAAAAATGAAATGATGGATTAATGATTGTAATATCAAATATATTTGATGTCACAGGTCTTACTTAATTTATGTACGAGCATGGCATTTATGCGCTTAAGTTCTATATATTTGATTCAATTCATTAAGATTTATGCGTCTTGAAAAAATGTGCAATCTATGAACATATCTTATTAGTGCAAATTAATTTTAAGTGTTTTCTTTCATTGGTTGGATACATAAATGGATCTGTAAAAAACTCATTGATCATTAATATTCGCTATTTTTTTTTTGTAAATTTTCATCAACTAAATCCAAATGAGTTTACGATCCTTTCTTTCACTTCCACGAGTGTTATTGATGATCAACTTTTGTTAATTGTACTTATATTATATAGAACAATACATAATTATAAGTACTTCCGTAGTTTTTTCCATTAAGTGATGCTTAAATTCTATAGCTGCTAATTTGACCATACCATGGTTAGTAACATGTAAACCTAGCTGGTTCTATTCATTTATATTCTCTTTAAGTATAGGTTTATATAGTGTACATGGGAAGTCTTGCTGAAACTGATCAATCGCCTTTGTCACGCCATTTGAACATGCTTCAAGAAGTTGTTGACAGCATGTAATAAATTAAGGGAGTGTTTGCAAACTCTAAGAAAAAAGTGATTCTCAGCTTCTAGTTGGAAAAAAAATTATAACTATTACGTTTTTCCACTTAGAAGACGAATTACTTTTTTCAGAGTTCGCAAATACTCCCTAAGTGCTTCATAGCTTTATGCAGAAATATATTCAATCAAGCCAAATAAAATCCATTTATATGTTTTAATGATGAAAGGTTCTTGAGACAATCCTTAGTGAGAATTTATACAAGGAGTTTCAATGGATTTGCAGCTTATCTCACACCTCAAGAGCAGGAAAAGTTGGCCAGTAAAGTTCTGTTTGCCCCATTCTTGCATATGTTTACTCTTCTTTCCTTTTTTCCCTCTTAATCTCAAAAACATTAATGTTGCATTTGGATTTTGAAACAATAATGTTTTGTTAGAATGTATAAAATAAACATATTGTGCAACATTCAACTTGGAATCTTAATATCCTCTGAAATTTATAGGTTCCAATGGGTGTGGTGTAAGGTTTAGAAGCGGGGTTGAATAAACCTTACTAACTTTTCACAATTTAGTCCTTTTAAAATGTTTTAAGAGTTGACTAAATCGCCTAAGTCTTGGGGGGACTAGGTTGGCTTACTTCAACAAAGTTACCCACTCAACATACTCGATTTCGAGTTCTTTGATAGTATAACTTCAGTTGGGTCAACTAACACTTAACTTTTTAGTTGATTAGGTTTTTATATAGCGGAAGACTTAACACCCTCGATAGTTTTAAACTTATTTTTAACACTTGTTCTTAGAAATGTTATTATCAGTTGGGTTAACAATTTAACTTAAACAACATATATAAATATAAATAGGAAAAATAAAATATTGTAAGTAAATGACACAAGCAAATTTTATAGTGGTTCGGGGATGGAGTAATTCCTCTAATCCACTATTCTCCAACTCCTGGAGGAATCCACTAAGTAACAGATCAAGTTACAAAGTAGTTCTCAGTCTGAGACAATCTTGTTCACACAGTTGGCTTCTCCTACGACTCAGCTTCTTCACAAGACAACTGCCTTGCTACTTCAGCTCCCTTCGAACCCTTGGAATTGATAACACAACCTTCCAACGAGCTCGAAACTTCTGGTTCGACTTTGAACCTTACTACAAATCCTTCAACCTTGGAGAATAGACCTCTTTAGTTCTTAAAAGTTTTTCCTCTTCAACTGGATGAAGTATTCTTTCCTTCACAGAGTGTGTTGGATCGAGTTCCTTCGAATTTTGGCTTGAGGAATACCTTAGTAAGCTTGAGAGAATGGTTGCAGGTATGCTTGAATCGCTTGTTTGCTTCGTGTTATTGCATGTGCTCCTCTCTCTCTTGCTTCCTCAGCCTTTAATAGTGCTCATTTGAAAATTTGCCTGTTGAAGAGATATGCTATTTGCAAATGACAGTTTCTTGTTCGTTGGCTTGTCTTTTCTTGACTTGCAGCTTATGATGGTGACATTTTCTCATATTAAATGATTCTGCAGCTTTTCAAAAGTTGACACAAGCTGCAGTGTTTCCCATTAGTTTATTCCTTTTGCACGCTTTTGGGACGAGCACTTTAAGACATGGCAGCATGGACGTATTACTACTTTAAGTAATGTCCTTGACTTCTGTGCAACAGATTAATATCAGTCGACTTGACTTGACAGCTGCCTTTACCCCTTTGACTTGGGTAAACTCCAATCATTTTGGAATGACTCAACTATCAATTCAACTGGTAGACTCAGCTCCTAACTAACTTGACTGTCACTTCTTCAACCTTTACTCGGTCGTCCCTCAACTGGTTCTCCTTCAGTCGAGTATGTGCCTTCCATCTTGACTACACTCAACTGACACACAAATGGGTCTTCACTTCAGTCTTCAGCTGACTTCTTCCATTTTTCAACATACTTGACTTCAGTCAGCTCATGCAGTCCTATCTATTACAAGATAGAAATACAAAGAAAATGGGGTGCCAATTTCTTATTCTAAGTTTTACATGGTATCATCAAAATCTAATAATAAATTTCCTAACAATTTCCCCCTTTTTGATGATGCAAAAACTTAAATAAAAATTACAGCAAACACAAGCAGTGCAGTAAGCAAGAATGTATGAACTGAATATGTCAATTTTATAAATCGCAGCCGGATAAAAAAGGAGAAGCGATTCTAGTAAGATTTGTAATATGAATACCTTTACGCTTTGCGAGAGATATAAGATTGGTCATAACAATCTTGTCCTTTACAAAGTTGTTTACAATGTATACTCTATACATCGGGGATCGAGCTATATATTTGAATTTCAACAAGTATCAGAGCAATGCTACAAAATTACAATAGGTATCAGAGCTTTATTACAAACTACTTACAGATCTTAACTTTTTTGTATCCTTCGCGGTTGCAAACATATAGACTGCGTATTATACCACTAAGGAAGCGTTTGATTGTATTGATTCTCACATCAAAGACAGTGACACGCCCATAATTTTTATAGAATTGTATTACATTGTCTAGATTATCAAGGTCCATTCCTTCTATTGGTGTCATTGGTGTCATTTTTTCATCGCATTCTGGTATCTAGTTCGTTGTTGAATCAGCTGTTGTTTCTATCCTTTGCTGAGGCACATTTGTAATCCCCCATAATACAATGTTACATTGTTAAAGTATGTCAGAGTGTATTTAAAATACCTATTGCAAAGTCAAGCATGGAACACAGAGTCAAGAAATAAGCAACATTGTAATGCTTATAGGCGACTTTATAAGAATGTCTAAGCATCATTGTAAAGATACAGAAGCAGAGGTTCGATTAGCAAATTGTTTTTCCTTAAATGCTGAGACACACATTAGTGGTGTTGTAGTCCATATGCAACAATTACTCAATAGACAAGCAATATGAGTCTATTATATAAGCATATTGTTTTTTGAACAATATGACAGTTTCCATTCAACAAACTATATAAAATGTGAGAATGCAAAATACATTAAATAAGTAAGCAACATTTTTCATAATCACAGGCAAATGTATATGCACAACTAAGAAACTTTCTAAACATACCAAAGCAAAGGTTTGGCCTAAAAATAACTGGAAATAATGAAATGAATGGTGAGTCCATATAAGTCCAGATATTGTTTTTTGCATAACATGACAGTTTCTGTTCAGCAAACCATATATAATTAATGTAACAACGCAAACTACAACAAATAAGTAAGCAACACTTTTCATAATCATAAGCAAGTGTCTAAGCACAATTAAGCGACATTGTATACATACCAAAGCAAAGGCTTGGACTAAAGGAATTATAAAAGGAATACAAATTGTTTTTTTAATTAAATGAAATATTATTACTCGAAACGTGAGAAACTGCTAGGTGTTATCTTGCTGGTCATGAGTATTGAAACTTTCTTTGTAGGTGTTGTCCATTTTTTGGTTCTGGAGTTTTCAATTTCCCCCCCTTCGTTTTGACGTCTTCTCTCTGTTTTTTTTGTGTTTTTGCAGTAGTCGTGGTGAAGAAGAAGATTGACTAGACAATTTGATCGAGATTATGATCATGATTTGGATCGTAAGATAGCACCAATTGTGAGTAACTGCTCCTATTTTCATAAGATTTAATTTGATTAGCCATCTCCTATTTTTCTGTGGATTAATATATACCCCTCTTTCGATTTTATTAGTGTTTTCTATATATGTTAGGCTGATTTTAATATTAGCTGTTAAAATATGTTGATTTATGGTTTGGATTTGGTCCTAGGTACTTACATAAGGCATGGGTCCTATATAACCCCCTATATATATGTATATGTTCTGTAGGTTGCTAATCGTGTGGCCAAATTGTCAACTACAATTTTTTTAAACACCCTCTGTCTATATTCTTTTTCAATACTTCTTTTCTTCATGTTATTTTTTAGTCTTAAAGTTCGAGGGGAAATACTAGAGATGCAATTAGGCCTGGACGAGCCAGCCTAGTACCGACCCGACCGTTTGATTTGTTCGCGGCCCAGCCTGGCCCATACAGTTCATTTTACCTCGGGCCGACCGGGCCATTTGGCCCGTTAGGCCAGGCCAAAAGAGGCTCGATCTTTTTCGGGCCTGGATATTCTTTGCCCAACGTAGGGCAGGATTGCCACCTTTATGCAATATTAATTTAGTTCTCATGCATAGAAAATGGTACAATTTTAGCATGTCACATCTTTATGTAGTTTAAAGCATATACTAAATAAATAATTTGATTACATGCAGTGCACATGCACCTTGCTAGTATAGTGAAAAGTTTAAAAGTTCCATCTAAAAAACATATACCAGTAAGTGAATGATGAATCAAACATTAATTAACAAAATCACAACCATAATCTTGCACTACAATTTAGCAGTGAATACTTAAAAAGTTTCAAGAACTCCCAAATAAATAGTAGGCGAATTATAAAGATGTTTACTGTGAAGCAAGATTTTGTAAACCAACATAAAACTTTGATAATTCACCAAACACTTACCAAATATATTCACTTACCTCTCTATGAAGTCAAAATCTTCACAATGTGATTTACACAAGTAGCATTTGATCTAGTATATTTTACAAAACCTAGCTCAGTGCATTATACTAACACTAAAAAAACAGATTATAAGAGGATGTGAGTATATATAGGGGCATCAAGCTAATTATTTTTGTATTAATCATTTAACCATGGCTGGACTTGGTTATTTCAAAAAATTTATCTTGCTGGCTCTTTATTATGTTGTTCTAATTACCCCTAGTCATTGTTCATCAAATGATGACAGAAAGGCTAGTAATTGCTTTTATGTTTTGAAACTTAAAACTTTATTATATATGTCAATTTTTTTTAAAGTCGAATGACGACATGCTATTCATGATTTGAAGCAATAAAACTTATTTCTATCATTAGTGGGCAGAGGGGAAATATTGTTGTTGTGGTATCAAAATTTATTCAAAGTCACAAGTCTTAAATTAAGTTATGAAAATGCATAATATATAGCTTCGATTCTGTATGTTTTTCTCAACACATATTATTGCTTTTTTAGTAGATGCGTAATATATGATCTGTGCTATTTATATTGTACTATGGTTTCTTGTTTTCTTCGAGAGGTTGGCTCTATAAAAAAACCCTCAGTTACACCACAATTGTTTGTTTAATTTGGTACAACAAAATTGCAAAATTTCCAGCTGTTGTTAATACATAAATGTGCTATGCGGACAATAACATGATTATGTATATATATTGTTAGTCCAATTAATTTTGTTACGTTGTGGTATAATTCTTAAATTCAATAACTGCTAATTTCATCAAACCATATATAATTTCTAACAGTAAAACTTAGCTAGTTGATTTTATTCAATTTGTTTTATATCTTCTAATAGGTTTACATAGTCTACATGGGAAATCTTGTCCAAAGAGATCAATCTCCTCAGTCATACCATATTAAAATGCTTCAAAAAGTTGTTGACAACAGGTAACATATTCATATATAGCTTTATTATTCATGACAAATATTCGACAAAAACAACGTAATATTAATCCATTATTCATCAAATTAAATGTGTTGTTCTGAAAGGTTTGTGAGGCAGTCCTTAGTGAGAAGTTATACACGGAGTTTCAATGGATTTGCAGCCAATCTCACCGTTCAAGAGAAGGAAAAGTTGGCCAGTAAAGTTCTATATATATGCTTAAACATTCTAAATTATCTTGTTCTATTTGTTTGGCATGCATAACTGTATATAAATTATCTTCTGATCTTCTATTTCTAATTAGTTATATCTCTTATATGCCATTCAGGTCATGAACAAGTTGTATCAATTTTCCCGAGTACAACATTTTACCCACAAACGACAAGATCATGGGATTTCTTGGGGTTAGCAGAAAATGTTCGCCGGAACCCCACTGTTGAGAGTGACACGATTATTGGCGTCATTGATACTGGAGTTTGGCCTGAATCCGAGAGTTTCAATGACAAAGGTTTTGGCCCTCCTCCTAAGAAATGGAAAGGAGCTTGCAAAGGTGGAAAGAACTTCACTTGCAACAAGTATGAACAAACTCTTTTCCACTATATACCTCTCATGGGCTAAATTTAGGGATTGCATGGCGGGGACGGGGCCAGATTGACTATCCCATCCCATAATCCCATCCCAAACAACATCCCCATACGGCCGTAGGGTTCCCCACTTTGGGTATTTGGGACGGGGATGAGAAATCACAATCGGGGAACGAGCTGGGTAATCGAGTTCCCCATTTAGTATTTATTAATAATTTTTTAAAAATAGAGTACTTAAAATAATCAATAATTTAAATAAATAAAATAACATAAATTTCAAATTTATATAAAATAAAGAATGAGAACAAGTAAATTATAAAGACTTAAGATTTAGTTTTTATAATAAATAAAATAAAATATTATAATATTAATAGGGAAGGGGAAATTCCAAAATTAAAATAAATTATCAATGATTGGGCAAATAAAAGTGATTTGTTATAAGATGGGTTTTCCCTGTCAGCCCTAGCCAAATTACAATTTTTCTCCTGTAGCTATAGCGGTTGGTAATATAATGGTCCTGTACAACTCACTATTAGCCAAAAGCCCCTAATTTTCAAAAAAGCTATTGATTTTAGCCCTTTGGTCACGAAAATTGGAATATTTGTTGAAAAATCCACGTATCTATATTTCCAGCAAAACCCGCTAATTAATCTGGAAACTAATTTCGTTTATGTGGACATCTTCCAAGTGCATGTTTCTTTCCTGAGTTGTTGTCTCAATCAATATACCAACTCACTTGGAGGATATATAATGCAAAATATTTTGATTACTCTGCACCCGTCGGATTTTTTTGTCATTTGTCCATAACAAAAATATTTTTTAGCCATGTTTTTAAAAAAGACTTATTTTTTACTCATTGTATTTTTTAGTTGAATTGTCCACTTTGTCATTTTTTTTCTTATATGTGGAGACTGTAGATGTTTTGATATCGAGAATCATTTTTCGGTAACGAGAAATGTACCGCATCAGTTTTTTGAAAAAAAAACCCGGGTGGCACGAACCAAAGAATATAAGAAGCATATGCCTGTTATTTTTAGTCAAAATGGTCAAAAAAACATGTTTTTGAAAAACATGACGAGTTTTCATTTCAGAAAAAAAAAACGTTAGTGGCCAATTTGGCCTATTATCGATTAACGAAAAGTATTTCTTGTTTTCCAGCAAAGTAATAGGAGCTCGTTACTATAACTCGAAGGCACCAAAAGTTGATTCTGCCAGAGATGATGATGGCCATGGATCTCACTGTGCATCCATAGCAGCAGGAAACTATGTGAAAGGCGCTAGTTTCTATGGGATTGCCGAAGGGACTGCTAGGGTGGGGTCCCTCGGCTAGAATTGCAGCATACAAAGTTTGTAATTCTGACGGCTGCAACTCAGCGGACATATTGGCTGCATTTGATGATGCTATTGCTGATGGGGTCGATATCATTACGATCTCTGTTGGAGGAGATTATCCAGTAAAACTGGAAAATGATGCGGTTGCAATCGGCTCCCTTCATTCGTTAGAAAAAGGTATTTTAGTGGTACAGTCTGCAGGAAACAGCGCGGATAAAGAAACAATTTCAAGTGTTGCGCCCTGGATTTTCTCGGTTGCTGCTAGCAGTACTGATAGGGGGATTGTCGCCAAAGTTGCTCTTGGAAATGGAACTATATTGAGTGTATGTAGCATTAATTTATTTTTTTTTGGTTCTCTTAATATCATTATCTCGATTTAATTTGGTAATTAACTACTGATTGTACTATTTGTACATTACAGGGCAAGTCAGTGAATGCCTTTAGCTTGAACGGGACTAGTTTTCCATTAGTGTATGGAAAAGATGTCTCACGAAAATGCAACGAAAGTGATGCTATGTAAATCCAGCTCTTCAAATCCCTTTAACTTGGCCAATATCAATTATCTCATTTTAAGAAGAAGAAAAGACTAAATTGCAATTTTAGTCATGTAGCTATAGGGGCGACAATAATAATGGTCCTGCAGAAATTAAAAAAATTTGCTGGAGAAATCCACGTATTCACATTTGCTGACCTGGAAATCAATTTCGCTTATGCAAACTAAAATTGTAATATAAAAGATCCTGATTTCTTGTTGAATTTCAGGGACTGTGCAGAAAATTGTTTGGAGAACAGTTTAGTGAAGGGAAAGATTGTCCTGTGCAGACTCATTGACGGCGTAGATGAAGCCTTTAGAGCCGGAGCCCTTGGATCGGTTTCAGCCCTTGAATCGTATATTCCGGATCTTCCACTTAGTGATGTTTCCTATGTTGTTCCTGTTGCGGCATCAAGTTTGCAGACAAAAGACTTTCCTTTGGTCGAGAGCTACTTTCGCTCCACAAAGTAAAATGACGCCACCTTAGACCTTTAATCCAAAAAGGATTTGTGTTTTGATTAATAATACTTGTACAATCAACCTTTACTGCAGATCTCCAAAAGTGGACATAATGAAAAGTGAATCTGTAAAAAATCTTGATGCCCCTCGGGTTGCTGGTTTTTCTTCAAAAGGGCCAAATAACATCATTCCAGATATTTTGAAGGTATGTACACAACTTATTACTGTTCCTTTAGGCTTTACTCATTCACTTAGCAATACAACAGTAATGCTATGATAACATAAATTGTAATATAACTCTGTATATGCAGCCGGACATAACAGCACCTGGAATTGAAATCCTGGCGGCATATTCACCTGAGGCTGCACCATCAGATAACTATAATGATCTAAGAATGGTCAACTACAACATATTATCCGGAACATCAATGTCTTGTCCACATGTTGCCGGAGCAGGTGCTTATGTAAAATCATTTCATCCTAGTTGGTCTCCATCCGCAATCAAATCAGCCATTATGACGACCGGTAATTTGAGTTAGACGTATAGTATTTTTTTTGGAATAATTACAAAAATCCCCCTCAGGTTCGGGTAATTATAAAAAAACTCAGAGATTTTTGGAAATTGCAAAAAAAAAGAAAAACCTCAAGGTTTGATTCAGTCTTACATTTTACCCTTCATAAGAAAAAAAATATTTCAAAACCTCTCAGCATTTATAAAAATATTACAGTCACTCCTTTAAATTTAAGATAGAATCAAATCGGAGGGTTTATTTTTGTAATTTTGAAACATCTCTAATTTTTTTTTTGTAATTAGCCCAAATCTTAGGGGTGTTTTTGTAGTTATCCCTTTTTAAATAGTTCATTGTAAGTTGTAACTAATGTTTCTAATTATGTTTCTTGTGCATAGCCTGGATAATGGATTCCCGAAAGGATCCACTAGCAGAATTTGCCTATGGAGCAGGTCAAATTGATCCGGTAAAAGCTGTTGATCCAGGCCTTGTGTATGAGACGTTTACAGAGGATTATATCAAACTGCTTTGCAGTTTGGGATACGATTCTACAAAACTGAAACAGATATTTGGAGTAAACACGACCTGTCCAGCCGGACCTCAGACGACACCTAAGGATCTCAATTACCCTTCTATGACTAGTCAAATTAAGACTAGTGGTGGAAACAAAAATGTGACATTTTCTGAAAAATTCGCAAGAACAGTTACAAATGTAGGACCAGAAAAATCGACATACAAGGTGACAACAAGCACAAGTCCAGAGTATAATATCACTGTGACGCCCAACGTCCTAACATTTGGAGCAACGAATGAAAAGGAATCATTTGATGTGATTATCAGCGGGAAAATTACTAATGGGAAAATGGTGTCGGCCTCATTGGAATGGTCTGATGGTGTCCACAAAGTCCGCAGTCCAATTGTCGTGTATCCAGATAATTTTTAGATCATAGAAAATTAATTGGCTGTATCTGTATTCAACCTACTTACGAGTAGGGAAATACATGTATAACTAAATTTATTGAATAATGCTTTAAGAATAAAAATTCAACACAGTACTTTCCATTCATATCACATAAATTACCCTGTCTAAAAATGTTTCAACTATGTTCAAACTTATTTTTTTTTTGATCGGACCTATGTTCAAACTTATTGTTTTTACCATTTGTGGGGAAGGTAGAGGATCACTCATACATGTTTCACTTGAGTGATCCAATATATAGCTCATCTATAATGTCTTAATTAGTCCAATTTCTTGTGCATGATGACTCGAATTTCAGTACTATGTTTGTATTACTGTGCATTATAGGATTTCTTTTGTTGCTAAACTAGAGTAACATAAACTTCTATTTTGTTTATTATCTTTTGCATCAAAGAATTTATGTATTTTTGTAAAAGATTGGTACGTAGAAACAATAGAGCCATTTTTAGCTATATAAGAGAGAATTGGAAAGGAGGTTTTAATCAAATCAGTGACTCAAGCGATACCATCATGTTGCACGAGTATATTCTTACTTCCAGTTTCATTGGCAGAATAGTTAGAGAAGATGCTCAATTCATTTTGGTGGGGTTCGAAATAGAACATAAGTCGAACTTATCAATTGCATTAATAAAGATTCAGGTGGCCTTGGACTTAAGGATTTCCAGTGTTTCAATCTTTCAATGCTTGGTAAACAAGGTTGGAAATTAATTTCCGACCCCAATGCTCTAGTTTGTTGATCTCTAACTCAAAGCTAGATACTATTCGGACGGGGATTTTCTTAATGCATAACTTGGGATTCTAAAGTTGTTGATGTTGTCAATATGAATGAAACAGAGGTGTCAGAATTTGGAATCGGAAGCATATGATTTGAAATTGTTTTGTATGTATAATATATCAAATTAATCCTCTTTTTGATATCTATAATTCAACACTCATATTGCATATTTTAAAACAAAAAATACAGATTCAATTTTTTTAAAAAAAAACTTGAAAGAAAGAGTAAGAAGATACATAGAGATAAGTGAAAGAGAGAGAAATAATCTAAATATCAAACAAACATGCTAGAAGGGTATGCATGTCATTTTACACCCCAAAATGGCTTAATAAGATGTGTCTACAAGACATGGCTATTTTTCATCTTTAAATTTTAAAAATTGCTATTTTGTACCATTTCCACTATTTTGAAGGTAGTGAGAAATTTACACAATAGATTATTAGACCACATATTGTTTAGTGTGAGTTTTGCATGTATTTTGGGCATGATTTTGGCTATAATGAGTTGATATACATGCATTACTTTAGTAATATGGGTCGTATTCTCAATATGTGGAAAAGATATTACGCTTTGCTCGTTTTGCTAGAAAAATAACGATGTTTGTAGCACTTTTGTGGCAAATCAGAGCACTACAGTAAATGACCGTCAAGAATCGATCGATTACGCGGAGTATGGAGCTGGATCGAGCGAAAAGGGACACGCACGACCTGCCTGTGCGCATAGGCATGGCCCGTGCGTGGTCCTTGCAGCAGGAATGGACCTTCGACTTGACGCACGGGCTGGTCGTGTCTATACACACGGCCCGTGCGTCTGCTCAAGAAAAAACCAAAGTTTCGACTTGACGCACAGGCTGGTCATGCGTAAGCGCACGACTCATGTGTCTGTGCGGGTTTTGACAGTTTTAAGTCGAGTCAACTTAGGTTTGATCGGACAGGAGTATAAATAGAGAGGAGGCGGACCCAAAGAAGGACACACTTACTTTCACCCTAAAAAGAAGAGAAAAGAGCATCCTTCTGCATGAGGAATCGAGAGAAAGGTAGACATCACATACACACTTGACGATTGAAGATTGATTGAGAGATCATCGATATCCCTGAGTTTTGTTTACTCCATTATATTCTTATTTTTCATCTAGTTTGATATGGATCTGAACAATTTGTCTATGAATTATTCATTTCCCATGTCCGGCTAAACATATTCCGATTCTAGGGTTTGGTATTAGGTTAGTTAACTCTTGTTTGATGATTGATTTTAATTGAAGTTATTATTTCGAACTCTATTCGAGTACTTTGCTTTATTACTTGTTTTATCTATGACCAATGATTTAGCATGTTTGATGTGTTGATTCATAATTCGAGAGATGAGTTTCAATACTAGATCTGGAGTACTTGACATGAATATTTTATATGATTGTGAAGTCTGTGAGTATTTGTGAGGAATTGTTGATCTCTTATGCTTTTGGGAGTTGCTTATCTTATGTTGAGTAGAGATTCTAACATAGATAATTCAATCAACATATTTATTGTGTCTCGAGAGAGGATAAATTACTTTTGTGATCATTTTATAGGGAATATAGATAATAACTTTGGCTTGAGTAATCTAATAACAAGAAGGTGATTGACTGAAACCATAACCCTGGAATCCATTCTTTTACTTGATCTTTTCAATCGTAACTCTTTTCTTTGTTATTTTTATGATAAAATACTGTCTTAGTATTATAAAACAACAATCACAGTTCGATCGTCTAAATAAAAACAGTGCTATTCGAATCTCAATAATTAGTGCATTAATTTATTAGTCTCTGTGGGATCGACATTGCTTACTCTATCTATTAACTACGCTGTTCACTTGCGGTGAAGCTAAAAAAATAAATCGAACACATATAAAGTCAAATATATAGCTAATTGTAGTGACTTACCTCACAAAATCACAGCCATAATTCCTTACTAAATCATAGTAATTGTCATTCTTCCTTTTGACAAATATGAAATAAATTTTGTATTGAGAACTTTAAAAAGATATATGCCTCAAACATATACTAGCTTAGTAAGTGAATATAAAACGAAAGCCAAACTTGGAAAAAAACAGAAAAATTTCTAATTCACCACAAATTCAACTAACTTGTTATGAAGTCAATATCTTCACAATATGATTTCTACAAGTAGCATTTACAAAATCTCAAATGCATTACTAACATTGGAAAAGCATATTGTGACAACAATTAAGCAGTAAGAATGGAACCCAATCTAAAATGAAGTTTAATAATTATGTCCAAAATCAGACATAATTTCACTATTTATGAGAAGGTCATAACATATAGGGATTATAATTTCACTATTGTTTTCCCTATCAGTCATCCAGCCATGGCTAGACTCTGTTCATCCAAAATTTCCATGTTACTAGTTCTTTGTGCTATGGTTTTGATAACCCCTATTCACTGTTCAGATGAAGAAAGAAAGGTAAGTTGCTTTTTGAAATTTATAAGCTTTTGTGTTAATATATTTCTTCAAATCGAATGATGACATGTTACCCAATACAAAATATAAAACAATTATTGAAGCTTACCTCTGTCACTAAAGGTGAAACAGAGAAAAAATTTAAACGATGGATTAATGATTGCAATATCAAATATATTTGACGTCACAGGTCCTAATTAATGAGAGAATTTCATAATAGGATCTAAATTTAAGAAAATCTATCATTTCAAGACCAACTATTTTAACATTTTCAAATCAAGACCTAATTTTTATTTTTTCTCAAATTGGGCTCTCCCTCAAATTTTGGGTTCTCACTTCAAGACTAAAATTTCAACCTTCTCAAATCAAGACCCAATTTTTATTTTTTCTCAAATCAGGCCTTCCCCAAATTTTGGGCTCTCAATTCAGGTTTTAAATTTAATAAAAAGAGAAATATTAATGTAATTTATCACACCGGCCACAAAAATTAATTTTCTTTCTCTTTTATTTTTTTGCTCATTTCTTTTTTCCTAATCGATATTTATTTTAAACTGTAAAATTCAATAATAATTTGGATATCTTAATTTTTTTAGTAATTAGAAAATATTTTACTACTTTTTTATTCATAATTTGGATATCTTATCTTTTTTAGTAACTAGAAAATATTTTACTACTTCTTTTTTATTCATAATTTGGATGTCTTATTTTTTTTGTAACCGATAAATATTTTACGGCTTTTTTCATCTTGTCAGCTATATACATTTATATTTATAGATCTTGGATTCTACACGTTAAACAAAATTGATAATAAGTATGAATCAGGTAAAAAAGAATGAGCGAAATAACGAAAAGAGGAAGAAAAATAATTTTTGTGGTTGACATGATATATTAAACTAATATTTCTCTTTTTGTTAAATTCTAAAACTTGAAGGAGAACCCAAAATTTGGGGGAGGGCCCGATTTGAGAAAAAAATAAAAAATGGGTCTTGATTTGAGAAGATTGAATTTTTGGGTCTTAAAGTGAGAACCCAAAATTTGAGGGATAGCCAAATTTGAGAAAAAAAAAATAAAAATTGGATCTTGATTTGAGAAGGTTGAAATTTTGGGTCTTAAAATTATAGATTTTCTTAAATTTGGACCCTATTATGAAATTCTCCCCCTAATTAATTTATGTACGAGCATGACATATATGTGTTTAGGTTCTGTATACTAGATTCAATTCATCAAGATTTATGCGTATTGAAAAAACGTGCAATCTATGAACACATCTTATTAGTGCAAATTAATTTTAAATGATTTCTTTCATTGGTTGGATACATAAATGGATCTGTAAAAAACTCATCGATCATTAATATTCGCTATTTTTTTTTTTTTTTTGGTAAATTTTCATCAGCTAAATCCAAATGAGTTTACGATCCTTTCTTTCACTTCCATGAGTGTTATTGATGATCAGCTTTTGTTAGTTGTACTTATATTATATAGAAGTATAGAACAATACATAATTACAAGTACTTCTGTAGTTTTTTCCATTAAGTGATGCTTAAATTCTATAGCTGTTAAGTTGACCATACCATGTCTAGTAACAAGTAAACCATGCTGGCCGGTTCTATTCATTTATATGTTGGGTGCGGAAGCTATGATAGGCTTGAAAAATATGATTTTATTGATTGAATTTTACTAGAGTTGCTACAGCACACTCTTGGTTTTACAATTGGATTTTACTTACTTCTATCTTGTTACCTCAACTACAACATACCTCCTATTTATACAATGCAATAGACTATTCTAGAGACATTGATATACAAAGGGGTAGTCAATAATATTAATTGCTTCTTTTAATTTTCAAGACTTTATTCAACTTTCAAGGTCTTGGCTTCATTTTCCAATGCTTGAATAATTGACTCCATTTTTTAATGCTTGATCCCAAGAGACAAGATTCCAAATTACTTTATTTTAACATCCCCTCTTAATTTGTAATCTTGAGTTGCTTCTTGAACTGTTTGAGTCTCGTTTGTGAACAAGACAAGTTCACTTGATTCGTACATCTCTCTTAGGGAACGTGTCCTTCTTATAGGACTTTCATGATCAGATTCTTCCCCAATTCTTGGAGTAGGGACTTTCGGATCTTGCTCAATATTCTGAACTTGTGAAGAAGCTTGAGATGTTGAAGGATCCTCATAAGATATTGAGTCAACGACTTGCTTTCCTTTCCAATCCCAAGTTGCAGTTTCATCGAAGACGACGTCTTGTGAAATTGTAACTTTGTTTGTATTAGGGTCCAATAAGCGGTAGCCTTTGGACTCATCACTATAGCCAATAAAGAGAATTTTTTTTTCCTTTCTCACCAATTTTCTCACGGCTTTGTGATGGAATATGGGCATATGCTATGCTGCCAAAAACCCTGAAATGATCAACTTTTGGCTCTTGCTTGTACCAAGCTTCATAAGAGGTTTTATTTTGGACAACCTTTGTAGGAGATCGATTGAGAATATACACTGCCGTGTATACAACTTCTGCCCAGTATAAATTTGGAAGCCCTTTGCCTTTTAGCATGCTTCTGGCCATTTCAATAATTGTGCAATTTTTTCTTTTGGCAACGCCGTTTTGCTGAGGGGTTCTGCTCACAGTCAGCTGTCTTTTAATCCCATTTGCCTTGCAATATTCGATGAAGGGATTATAGAGAAATTCTCCTCCGCGATCGGTCCTCAAAGTTTTAATCAAGAAACCACTTTGTCTTTCAATAAGTGCTTTAAATTGGAGGAAAATAGAGAATGCTTCTGATTTTTTATTGAGGAAGTAAATCCACATCATCCTTGTGTAATCGTCAATGAAGAGAATGAAGTATCTCTTATTTCCAGGAGTGGGAGTTTGAATTGGCCCACAAATATCTGAATGAACAAGCTCCAACGGCGCTTTTGCTCGCCATGAATATTTTGGAAATGGAAGCTTGTGCATTTTTCCGTAAACGCAGCCTTCACAAACTTGATTTGTTTTTTGAATATCGGGAAGTCCGATCACCATATTTTTCTCTTTGAGTAGTTGAAGACCTTTGCCATTAAGATGACCGTACCGCAAATGCCATAGATTTGACAAATCTGCATTTTCAACTTTAAGGGCACATTTTTCACTTAGCGGCATCGTGAGAGGAAATATATTATTTTCCATCTCAATATTTGCAATGACATCATTCCTCTTTTTGTCGAGAATTTGGCACTTCCCGTCATCAAAGTGGACAGAGAAATTCTTTTGAATAAGTTGTCCAACACTAAGAAGGTTGTGCGAAAGATCTGACACATAAAGAACATCGGTAATAAATTTTTTGTTACCTTCCTTAGTTTGGATAGCAATAGTGCCTTTTCCTTTTGCACTCCTTTGCGAGCCATCACCGAGAATTATTTGGGGGTAATGTTCGGATTGAGATCCACAAAGATATCTCGATTCCCGGTCATATGGTTACTGCAACCACTATCTATATACCACATATTTTTAGATTCACAATTGGCACTTGAGTAGAACAAGATTTCCTCTTTAGATTGCTCCAAAAACTTGGCTTCTTCTTTTTCCTCTTCTTTTCCTTTGTTTTGAAACCAACAATCCTTTTGTGAATGGTTAAGAATTTTGCATCTTTTGCATCTAAAGAAACAATCTTTAGATTCATGATTCGACTTTTTGCAAATAACACAAGTGGGATTATCATCGGAGCTTGACGATGACTTGCCTTTCCAATTGCTTGTCTTTTCATTTTGCCTCCACTTGCCATTTCCCTTTTTGTAATTCGAGCATCCTTTGAATTCTCCTCAATTGCTCGAACTTGATTTTAATGCTTGCTTGGATTGAAAAGCTTGTTCGGTTGATGGATAAGCCGAACGATTGATTCTTTGCTCATGTGCAATAAGCGATCCGTCAACTCGTACATGGTCATTTTAGACAAATCTTTTGATTCTTCGATAGCGGCAGCGGCATGATCGAACTTGGGAGGAAGACATCGTAGCACTTTTTCCACGACTTTTTTATCTTGGATCGTGTCTCCACAACTTTTTATTTGGTTCACGATCTCCGTGACTCGTGATGAGAAATCACGAACCGACTCTCTTTCATCCATTTTGAGGTTATCAAAATCTCTCCACAATGATTGAAGCTTGAAGGCAATTGTTTTTTCGGTACCTTGAAATTCTTGCTTCAAAATTTCCCAAGCATCTTTGGCTTTTTTAACGCCAAAAATACGAGGAAATATGGATTTTCCTACACCTTGTTGAATATATCGGAGCGCCATTGCATCTTTTTTCTTGAGCTCTTTTTGCAATTTTGCCGAATTTTCTTCCTCTTCGGTTGGTTCTTCATCATCGATCACATCCCAAAGATCCAAAGAGATGACGAATGTTTGCATTTGGCTACTCCAATAATCATAGTGTTCTCCTTCAAAGATTGACACTTGACTTGGAGAATATTGGAATAATGAAGATGCCATCCGACTGTTTCTTTTGTATTTCTTACTTTGGCAAACTTGTTGGAATAACAAGAAGTCTGACTGTGGGCTATTTTCTCACCAAATGCACTTTGGCAAATTGTATCAACACATAAGCTGACAAAGAATTAGGTGATTACTTGTTGCTCGTTGCTCCTGCCTCGCGCGTCTGACCAAATGGCGTCTGGAATGATTTCTAGAAATGGACCAGGCCACTAGCTGCAAAGTGCCAAGTCCTTTGGCCTACTGTTAAAATATTGATCACTTGCACAAATAATGATAAGTTCTCTGCCGTGATTACTTGCTGCAAAAAAATCGAAGAATTGCAGTGGGCTTTTAGAAATTCCAAGATGGGCCTGCAATTTTGTTTAAGATAAAAAAGGTTGGATGATCACTTGATGCTTGCTAGACAAACTGCCGTGGACCACTTGGATCAAAATGAACTTTTAATTATTTGTTTGTGCTATGGCAGTAACACTGCAACACTCGGTTGGGATAAGTTTTGCATTATGTGGCTCTGATACCAAATTTGTTGGGTGCGGAAGCTATGATAGGCTTGAAAAATATGATTTTATTGATTGAATTTTACTAGAGTTGCTACAGCACACTCTTGGTTTTACAATTGGATTTTACTTACTTCTATCTTATTACCTCAACTACAACATATCTCCTATTTATACAATGCAATAGATTATTCTAGAGACATTGATATACAAAGGAGTAGTCAATAATATTAATTGCTTCTTTTAATTTTCAAGACTTTATTCAACTTTCAAGGTCTTGACTTCATTTTCCAATGCTTGAATAATTGACTCTATTTTTCAATGCTTGATCCCAAGAGTCAAGATTCCAAATTACTTTATTTTAACATTATATTCTCTTTAAGTAGGTTTACATAGTGTACATGGGAAGTCTTGCTGAAACCGATCAATCGCCTACGTCGCGCCATTTGAACATGCTTCAAGAAGTTGTTGACAGCAGGTAACAGATTAAGGGAGTGTTTGCAAACTCTAAGAAAATAGTGATTCTCGGCTTCTAGTTGGAAAAAAATATAACTATTAACGTTTTCCACTTAGAAGATTAGTATTAGTTTTTTTCAGAGTTTGCAAATACTCCCTAAGTGCTTCATAGTTTTATGCAGAAATATATTCAATCAAGTCAAATAAAATCCATTTATATGTCTTAATGATGAAAGGTTCTTGAGACAATCCCTAGTGAGAAGTTATAAAAGGAGTTTCAATGGGTTTGCAGCTTATCTCACACCTCAAGAGCAGGAAAAGTTGGCCAGTAAAGTTCTGATTGACCCATTCTTGCAAATGTTTACTCTTCTTTCCTTTTTTCCCCTTGAATCTCAAAAACATTAATGTTGCATTTGAATTTTGAAATAATCATGTTTTATTAGAATGCATAAATAACAAATATCCTCTGAAATTAATAAAAAATAATGTGGAATTATTTCTAATTCTTCGAAACGCCATTCAGGTCATGAAAAAGTTGTGTCGATTTTCCCTAGCACTACTTATCAACTTCAAACAACAAGATCTTGGGATTTCATGGGATTACCTGAAAATATTCACCGAAATCCCACTGTTGAGAGCGACACAATTGTTGGTGTACTTGATGGTGGAATTTGGCCTGAATCTGAGAGTTTCAATGATAAAGGTTTCAGCCCTCCTCCAAAAAAATGGAAAGGAGCTTGCAAAGGCGGAACGAACTTCACTTGCAACAAGTACAATCTCTCTTCTCACTATACTTATAATCTGTTCTCATGTCAGATACTGAAAATATACTAATACTGAAAAAAAAAATTGCAACCTCCGGCCAGACGGAGTTAGAGTATTCCTAGAATATTCTAATTCACGGGTATATAATTCTGGAATATTCCAACTCTGGTTAACTGGAGGTTAAGAAGTGAAAAATCCGTACCCTTTAGGTTGTTAATGGAAAAAATAGCAATTTAGGCTGCAAAGTGTAAAAATAGTCTAGATTGCAACACCCTTTTTCCCATATATAACAAGACGTACTTCATGTTTTTCAGCAAATTAATTGGCGCCCGTTACTACACCACTCGCCCACCCAATGATTCTGCCAGAGATACAAAAGGCCACGGAACTCACTGTGCATCCATAGCAGCAGGAAACTATGTAAAAGACGCTAGTTTCTATGGAATTGCAAAAGGGACTGCTAGAGGTGGGGTCCCCTCTGCTAGAGTCGCAGCATACAAAGTTTGCGGTATGGAAGGATGTGAAACAGCGGAAATACTGGCTGCATTCGATGATGCTATTGCTGATGGAGTCGATATCATCACGATTTCTATTGGAGGACGTTCTCCAGAGAAACTAAATTACGACGTGATTGCCATCGGCTCCCTTCATGCATTAGAAAAGGGCATTTTAGTGGTACAGGCAGCAGGGAACAGCGCGAAAAAGAACACAACTGTTAGTCTTACCCCTTGGATTTTCAGTGTTGCCGCAAGCAGTACGGACAGAGGGATCGTCAGCAAAGTTGCTCTTGGGAATGGAACAGCATTCTCTGTATGTTATCTTTATGCGGTTTAGCATAATTACAAAATATGTATATATAGATATATATATCCAGTTGTTTTTCAAAACTACAAATATTCGCATGGCATTTGTTTCTAATTTACAAGATTGCACCTTCAATAGGGTGTATTTGTTAAGAAAATACAAACCTCAAGTGGGTGTTTGTATGTTTGTAGAACCTTAAGCAGATATATGTAATTTTGAAAAATAACTCGAGTTTTTTGTAATTAGAATAAACCTCACGCATGGTATTTGTAATTATTTTACTTTTATCTTTATATAGAACTTGGTTTTTCATAGTTATTGTATTGTGTTCTAATTAATAGTCATATTTGACAGGGCAAGGCCGTGAATCGCTTTAGCTTGCCGGGGACTGGTGTTCCTGCAGTAAATGGAAAAGATGCCTCAAACGGATGTGACAAACTTGCTGCTCAGTAAGATGATCAGTTGAAATCCCTTTTCTCATCCAAAATTCCATAATCTAACTTTCTTGTCGAATATTTCAGGGGTTGTCGTTGTTTAGACAGCAGTTTAGCGAAGGGAAAGATTGTACTTTGCGACACTAACTTGGCCACTGGAGAAGTCGCTGGAGTTGGAGCCGTTGGTATTGTTGCCACCTTTGATCCAACTTCACTAATAGCCGCGATATTTAATTTTTCTGGCGAAGTCCCTCTTCCTGCGTCCCGTTTGAACGAACAGGATTACAAGGCGGTCCAGAGCTATATCAGCTCTACCAAGTAACATTCTTCTACCTTGGACCTTTGACAGTTTTTTCAAAGTTAAAGGACTTTTTTGCTATATTGTTATTGCTAACCCCTATAGTTATAGGACTAAGTTTGCAATTGAAACTATATCTACTTATCAAACTTTTGCGTCAGATTTCCAAAACTGGACATACTGAAAACCGAATCTGTAAGAAATCTTGATGCCCCTGTGGTTGCTAGCTTTTCTTCAAGAGGGCCGAATGTCATCCTTCCCGATATTCTGAAGGTACTCAGCTTGAATAAGTTACTTTAATTATTCGTTCGTCTCGAAACAATAAATAACATGATGGTGATAAAACTCTTAAGTACAGCCAGATATAACGGCACCCGGAGTTGAAATCCTGGCAGCATGTCCACCTATCGATAAGAACACGGCTAGATATCATGTAAAATCTGGGACATCAATGGCTTGTCCACATGTTGCCGGAGCAGCTGCTTATGTAAAAACATTTCATCCCAATTGGTCACCTTCTGTAATCAAATCAGCTCTTATGACAACCGGTAATTTTGAGTTAGTACAACAATTTTTTAATCCTTGAGGTTTGGGCTAATTACAAAAAAAAACCAGAGATTTTTTAAAATTGCAAAAATACCCTTGAGGTTTGATTCCGTCTTACATTTTCTCTTTTATAAGCAAAAAACATTTCAAAAACCCCTTGACATTTATAAACATATTATAGTTACCCCTTCAATTTATTTAAGATATAACTAAATCTGAGGACTTTTTTTGTAATTTTAAAACATCTTTAATTTTTTTTTTTGTAATTAGCCCAAATCTCGGGGGTGCTTTTGTAATTATCCCTTTCTTCAGCTCATGTAGATACTTTGTTTATAATTTTATATGTTTCTTGTCGAAAGCCTGGAAAATGGATCCCACAAATGATTCATTAGCAGAATTTTCCTACGGAGCCGGTCATATTGATCCGGTAAAAGCTGTCGATCCAGGCCTCGTGTACGAGACGTTGCTAGAGGATTATATCGAAATGCTTTGCAGTTTGGGATACGATAATGCAACACTCAGAAAGATGTTTGGAGTAAACGCCACTTGTCCAGTCGGAGTGCAGACGACACCCAAGGCCAAGGATCTCAATTATCCTTCGATGACTAGTCGTGTTATGGCTACTCAAGGAAGCAAAAGTATAACTTTTTCGGAAAAATTCACAAGAACGGTTACGAATGTGGGAGTTGGAAATTCGACATACAAGGCGACAACCAGCAAAAGCCCGGACTATAATATCGCGGTGAAACCCGACATCCTAACATTTGGAGCAGTGAATGAAAAGAAATCATTTGACGTGATTATCAGTGGGAAGATTGATTATGGGAAAATGGTGTCAGCCTCATTGGAATGGTCTGATGGTGTCCACAGAGTCCGCAGTCCAATTGTTGTGTATCCAAATAGTTTTTAGATCAGCAATTGATTATATCTCTGTATTTAACCTGGTTAGATTTATGTAACACAAAAGTGATTGGATATTAATGCTTCATGATAATTAATAAGTCATTTTAGTCCAATTTCAACAGTTATTTACATGGTTGTGAATGTTTCAACTCTCTGCGTACTTTAAATTTCTTCATCTAAATGCAAGCATAGTAATTCTCCAAATTTTGGAAAATAACTCAAATAAAGCACGATTTTTTGTAGAACGATTGAAATCCCGTATAAATTAATTCATAAATGACAATGTAACGAAATTTTCCAAATATTTCGCTAATAATAAAGAGATCACTTGTTCTGAAATTTTATTATTTAGTAAATTCATACTATTAACTTGGTTTCCTACGTTTTTCAATACGAAAAATGTATAATTTTATATGAGTATATTATTTTTATGGATAATTAATTTAGAATCTTTTCACATAAATATATTATTTTCATAGAATACTTGGATATTTGTATCGTTAAATTCCAAACAACTCTTCAGGTAGAAATCCTCTTCCAGCCACAAATCAGCATGGACTCTTATGGAAAGAAAGAATAAATCTTGATTGAGCATCATGGATTGATATAGAAATTTCCAGTCAATTGGGTCTCATAAAAAATAAACCAAAAAAAAAAAAAAGGATAATTACAAAATCCCCTGAGGTTTGTGATAGTTACCAAAACTCCTCTTAAAATTACAAAAATCCCCTTGAAATTTAATTTTCTCTGACATTTTAACCTCTTCATAGCCAAAAATATTTCAAACATCCCATTATATTTGTAAATTATTACAATTATCCCCTTATATTTTAGCAGAATCAAACCTCAATATTTTTTTTTCTTTTTTATATTTTGAGACTTTTCTGGTTTTTTCATTTTTTGTAATTAAGCCAAACCTCAGGGATAACTTTTATCGTTATCCCAAAAAATACAACACGAATATAGAATTTTGGAAATGACAAAATAGGTTGTGCTTGATTGTGAAATAATTTCCAAAATTTTCATTTTGAAGTGAAATTTTTTTAGGATGTGTGATTGTTTGAGAAAAAAATGAAAAATTTTCTAAGAAAATCTCATTTTTTCTCCAAAATTAACTTTTTTTTTCTTTCTCTTTCACATTTCCTAATACCCAATTATACTATTTATTTCTCTCTTCTCTCCCTATTTATATAAAGCATTCTGATAATTTCTTTAATTTATCACTATTTTTATTATTTTCTCTTAATCTTGTTAACAAAGGGTATACAATGAGATCCATATTGCCTATATTTGGATCAATTTTTTTATTTTTGTTCAATATTCTTGCATTATATTTTACACTATTATTTCCACAAAAATTTTCACAAACAATCAACATCTCTAAAAGATTCTCTATCACATCAACATAATAATCACATTTCTCAACACATTATTTAAAAAAAAAAAAAAAATCACTACTATTCTCTAAAAAAATGAAAATGGATGCAATGAAAATACAACCAATGAACATATTGACCTTCTTCTGCAAGATCAATGATCTCTCCCTCACGAGTCTTTCGCTCTTTAATTATTTAAAAATCGGTTTCCACCCTCCCAAGTCCCATCTCACAATTTTATTAAAACTACAACTTTGTACTAGAGATGTTAAACGGGTTGGCCCTAGCCCTATAAGGCCAGCGCTAGCGGGCTTCGGGCTAAATGGGCCACTATCTGGCTATAAGTCAAAAAATTAAAAATTATATATTTAAACTTACAATTTTAAACTCCAATATATATAACATTTTAAGTTAAACTATTGGTCATAAATAAAATTCATGCAAAGTTTCTAATTACATTGCATTAACAAACTTATAAAATTAAATATTTTATGATCTACATTTTGAAAATAAAATAGTAATAACTAAAGCTAACCAAAATTAACACTTTTTCTGTAATTACTCATATGACTATAATTTAAAATTTTCAAAATAAAAAATTTAAATCTAAAATTTCAAACTTGAGCATATATAACATTTAAGTTTAACATGTAAAGTTAATCTATTCATTATAGAAAAAGTCATGCTGATAGGTGTGAGTTTTGCATGTATTTTGATTTATAATTATGACAAAAATGGTGATTAGACATGCATAAACTCATATGAATGGTTTGTATTCACTCTTTGTGGGAAAGATATTATTTTTTGCTCGTTCTGTAGGAATTTAATGATATTTGAAATAATTTGGAGATAAATACGAGCATCGCGAAGTAGAAACACTAAAAATCGAGTGAGCGTACGAGATTAGAAGCCACAATGAGAAGAAGTTGAACAAATAAGGTCAAAATAGAGAACACACGGGTAGGGCGCGCTCTTGGGCACGACACGTGCATCCCTGGGAAGGAAGAAATGTGGTTACGGCAAGGCGCACGGGTAACCCGTGCGTAAACGCACCACCCGTGCGCCACTAGAGATTTTGAAGCTGCCTACGAGAATGTGCACGGATAACCTGTGCGTGAAGGGGTGGTTGGTGAAAACCAGGACTTGGCCTACGGCATGACGCACGGGTACCCCGTGCGCCCACGCACGGCCCGTGCGTCCCTGCTGTAATGCAGTATCATGACAACAATGTGCCCTAAACTTCTAAAAGGTATATAAGCTCTTTTTGGGGCACACACCAGGGACATTCTGACATTTTTTGTCTCTAGCACATAAGACAAAGTTCTATTCTTGGAAGAAGACATCAAGGAGACAATCGGGTCGCATCGGAGCTTGAGGAACGGAGATATATCGAGAGATTGTCGACTTTCCTAAGTTTTTCTTGCTTCTCTTATAGTTTTAATCTTTCATTTTAGTTTGTCATGGCTTTGAACAATTTGTCTATGAGTTTGTTTATAAATCATATGTAGCTAAACTCTTTAGATTTTCGGATTTTGGAAGTAGATTAATGAACTCTTGTTGAATGTTTTAATCTTAGTTGAAGTTATTGTCTGGAAGCCTATTTGAGTACTTTGAGCTTATTCTTGTTTTATCACTTGATCAATGATTTAACATGTTTGATATATTGATTCATAATTCGAGAGATGAGTTTCAATATTGGATCTTGAGTACTTGACACGAATATTTGCATAAATCGAGAGGTTTGTAAATATTTGTGAGGACATTTGATCTTTTAACTTTTGGGAGTTGAATATCTCATGTTGAGTAGAGATGCTAGCATAGGTGTTTCAATCTACATTTTATATACATCTCGAGAGGGAGGATAAAATACTTTTGTGATCGTCTTATAAGAATATTGATAATAACTTGGCTTTGATTAAATTGGACAACAAGAGGGATATTAATCGAAACCTTAACCCGAGAATCTATTTTATTATCTTGATACTTCTATTATTCTCATTGTCTTAATCTTATGTTTTTAGTAGTCTTAATTGTCTTAATCTCACAACAATCATCCAATTGCGACCGTCTAAAAACAATAAGACTATCTTAGTTCGATAATTAGCATATTAATTTATTAGTCTCCGTGAATACGATCTTGCTACCCTATTCTATAAACTACACCGTACACTTGCGGTGAAGCTAAAAATAAGGCGAACACATGCATAGTTTATAGTTATATTGCATTAACAAATTTATAAAATTAGATTTAGCACCATTTAGAATTATAATTTATATCCTAAATAATCTAATAAGACTACGTGACATTTTTTTATTCAGAATAAAAATGTAAAAATAAATTAAGCAATAGATAAAACAAATAAAAAAGAAGTTTTCCAAGAATTTATAGCTTGTTTAATAAAGTTAAACTTAAAGCTGAGAGAAATGTGAATTTGAAAAATAAATATACTAGTAATAGGTAATAAAAGTAGATATAAAATATTAGAATTATATTTTTTTTAAATAAAAATAATGGGCTAGCGGGCTAGCCCGGTTAACCTTCGGGCTAGCCCTAACGGGCGTCGGTTTAAACGGTCCGGGCCAAAAAGGCCTTGATTTAAACGGGCCAAAATAATTCGACCCTAACCCTCTTTTTTTTTCGGTTTAAACGGTTCGAGCCAACAGGCCGCGGCCCTTTTAACATCTCTACTTTGTACAACAGTCTTTTTTTTTCTTTTTCATTTTGTTTTACGATGAAAATTTAAAAAGATTCAAGCCTCAATCAAATACTAGTATTCAAAGACAAACAATGAATGAAAAACTAAATTTAAGCCTCAATCAAATACTAGTAAGTCAAAGATTTAAGCCCCAATAAAATACTACAAGTGTGAAAGATAAACAGTTAAATAGTAAAAACAAATTTTGCAAATTCACAAAAAACATTTAGCAAATAGATTTGTGTAGTAGAAAATGTCAGTCTTCTGTTTGAGAAGTGCCTTTTCTCTCTATGGGAGAGTGTGCCAGTTTTCCCCCGTTTTCGAAAATTTTAAAAACTTGTCTCTTCCGTTCTCTGGTTTAGGTTGGTTAGGGTTTGTTTCTGGTTTTTCTTGTGTTATTCCTGGATCCGTGTTCGTTGTTTGCTGTTGTGGGGTGGGATTGTGCTCTCGTTGGTAGGGTGTGGTTAGTCTGTCTGGGTGTTTTTGGGTCTGTGTGTTGCTTTTAACTTCTTCTTTTTTGTTGTCTTTTTGGTTCCAGTTATTCTTGCAGGTCTTGAGAAGCTGAGTTTGGGTTGAGGTTGGTTCAGAGAATCATCCAGGATGGATAGTGAAATATTGGAAGGCTGGAGAAGTTTTCTTTGTCTTCTGAGGAACAACTAGGGGTTGTCATTGATGATAAGGATGTGGCAAAAGGGGTCAATGAAAGTAAAAGAAGTTTATTTGGTAAGATCCATGGAGATAAAAAAGTTAATTTCCTGGGTCTCAAAAATACTCTGAATAATATTTGGGTCACCAAAGCTCCTTTTCAAATTCGGGAGGTGGGAGTTAACCTATATCAGTTTGCGTTCCAGGGGGAAGATGATAAGATTAAAGTACTAAAAAGTAGGGTGTGGAATTTTGAAAATCAGTACATTTTGTTGAAAGAATGGGAGGATGGGTGTATTGTGAAAGAAGATGATTTTTCGGTTGTCCGCATGTGGGTGCAAATTTGGAAGATTCCAAATCATTGGATTTTCCTCCGAAACGGGAATGAAAATTGGCTAACTATTCTCAGATGTGAGTGATATTCTTATCCCAGAATTTGGAAGTTCGAGAGGAAGATTCATTAAAATTGGTAGATGTTAATGTGAACAAACCTCTAATGAGGGGAACTCATATCACATTAGGAGGGGCCAAATGGTGGGTGGAGTTCAAGTATGAAACTTTGGTTGGGCTCTGTCACTACTGTGGGAAGATTGGGCATTAGAAGGGGTTGTCAGATTCGGAGAGATGATGTCAAGAAGGATGAGTTAAATGAAGGGCAGTTTGGAGAGTGGCTTAGGGCTGGGGGAGCCTGTTTGGGGGTAAAAAAGATAGTTTTCTTCAACAAAAAAATGAAGTTATTTTTAGCGGTAGGCAGGGTTTGGATGGTAGAGATTTTTGTCTGCTAAATTGTCTCCCCTGGTGGTGGAAAAGAATGATAATATCTCAGTGCCGGAAGAAGAGGAGCTAAATGGGCTCATGGTTATGGAGGGCAAACCTAAGGAAGTTTGTAAAAAGTTGAATGAGCAGGGCTTAGTGGAGAATGATAATAATTTTCTGGCCACTATTCAACCTGAAGAGAATTTTGAGCAGTTATTTTCCCCTGTACTATGTATGGAAAGTAAATCTAGGAAGCCATTGAGCAGTATAGGGAATATTTTGATTGATGGTAAAGTTTCAGTGGAGAAGGTTGGTAGAAGTAAAAGAATTGTGAGAGGGAGAGAAAGAGGGTTAAAACAGAGTTTTGATAAGATGATAATAAATGAGGATAATGAAAATTCCCTGATGCGCTTAAAGAGGAGTAGGCTGGTTTTGGAGGGGCAGACTGAAGAGGATACAAGGACTGATGAGGAAGGATGTGGGAAAAAATTGAAATTGTGGGACGAAGATGATGAGAATGTAATGAAGGTGGAGGTAACCAACCTTGAGTGGCCCCAACCCCCTCAATGAGGGCTATGGTGTGGAATTGTAGAGGTTTGGGGGGGCCCTCTACAGTTTCCCAAATAAAGGAGAGTTTGAGAATCCACTTCCCAGACTTTATGTTTTTTTGTGAAACTAAAAAGAAGAAATGTTTTGTTGCCATGGTGTGTAAAAATCTTCGGGTTAAGGATAATTGGACTTGTGTGGACCCAATTGGGTTAAGTGGTGGGTTAGTATTATGTTGGACTGATAAGGTGGTGGTTAAGGAGGTGATTAGCAATTCCTTTTGTATTATGGTGGACTATGAGTTTGAGTGGGGGTGGAGAAGGGGTGGGCTGTGTTTGTGTATGCTAGTAGGGGTGGAGAAGGTGTGGACCCAACATGATGGTTTTCGTCTCAAATCCTGAGAGAATTAAATATGTGAGAAGATTCACATTTGATCGAAGATGGATTGGAATGGAGGGCTCTAGAATTGTTATTGAAAAAGCTTGGAATAGTCATCATGTGGGTACTCCTATGTTCCAACTCCAAGGCAAAATTAGGTCCAGTCGGCTGGGGCTTTTGGCGTGGAATAGAGGATCTCATTCTAATGCGGCTAGGGACATTGTGGAACTCTCAGATAAGTTGGAAGTGCTTAATAGCAAAGGAATGCGTAGAGACTGGAAGCAATGGAATTTGGTTAAGGGGCTTTTGAATAAAGCCTATGTCAGTAAGGAACTTTTTTGGAAGCAAAAATCAAGAAATCAGTGGTTAAAAGAGGGGGATAGGAATACTAGATTCTTTCATGCTTGTTGTACTCAGAGAAACAAAATTAATAGCATTGAGAGGCTTGTTCGGGGGGATGGGAGCAGTTGTGATAGTAAGGAGGATATAGTTGAAGAAATTTCAGAGTATTATCAGTCTCTTTTCTCTTCTTCTTTGCCTTCTACTGATCTATCTGTTCTGGATGGTATCTCAAGAACCATTTCCTCCTCCCAAAATCAGTGGCTGTCAAGATCAGTTGGAATGGTGGAAATCAAGGAGGCACTCTTCTCTCTTAATCCTTATAAGGCTCCAGGGCCCGATGGTATGTCTCATTTATTTTTTCAACATTATTGGGATATTGTTCATAATGATCTTTGTTTTGCTGTCAAAAAATTCTTTAAGTCTCCAAAATTGCTTAAAAGTATGAACCACACCCTTGTGTCTCTTATTCCTAAAATTAAAAATCCTACTAATATTTCTCATTATAGACCGATTAGCTTGTGCAATACAGTATATAAAATCATTTCTAAGATTCTTGCAAATAGATTGAAGCCTTGTTTATCCTTGTGCATTAATGAGAGTCAAACAACCTTTGTTCCTGGTAGACAAATCACTGATAACATAGTAATGGCTCATGAGTGTTTTCACTTTATGAATTCTAAGAGGAAGGGGGGAGAGCTTATATGGCTATTAAACTTGATATGGCTAAAGCTTATGATAGGGTCGAGTGGAAGTTTTTGGAGATGGTTATGGGTAGAATGGGATTCAATTCTGAGTTTGTTGCTTGGGTGGTGGGGTGTGTTTGTTCTCCTACTTTCTCTTTTTTGATTAATGGTGAAATGTGTGGTCGTGTGGAGTCTCATAGAGGAATTAGACAAGGGGATCCTATTTCTCCTTATTTGTTTCTGATTGTGTCTGAAGCTTTTTCTAGTATCATTTGTAGGGCTAAGAGGGAGGGGCTTTTTAATGGCATGAAAATTTCTAGAACGGCTCCTCCTATTTCCCATTTATTCTTTGCGGATGACGCCCTATTATTCTGTGAGGCTAAAGGGGATCGGGCAGTGGAATTTAAGAAGTTGTTGGATACATATTGTGTGGCTTCTGGCCAAATGATTAATTTTGATAAATCTGCGGTTTTCTTTAGTCCTAATACTGAAGAGGGGTTGAGACTGAGTATTTGTAAGGTGTTTAATGGTATTAATGAACAAAAAAAGATTAAGCACTTATGTTTGCCTTTGACAATTAGGAGGTCTAAGAAGGATATCTTTAAGTATGTGGTTGAAGCTGTTAGCAATAGGATTTCTAATTGGAAGAACAATTTCCTTAGTTTTGTTGGGAAAGAGGTCTTAATTAAATCTGTGTTAAGTGCTCTCCCTAATTATGTTATGTCATGTTATAAGCTTCCTTGTGGGATCTTTGGGGATTTTAATAGGGCTGTGGCGAGGTTTTGGTGGGGAAATAGAGAGGATGGTTATCAAAAGATGCATTGGATGAGTTGGAGTAGAATGACTTTGCCTAAGGATGTTGGTGGCCTTGGTTTTCATGAAATTGGGTTGTTTAATGATGCTTTGCTAGCAAAACAATTGTGGAGGATCATTGTACAACCTAATCTCCTTATTAGTAAGATGCTAAAGGCTCGGTATTTTTCTAAGGGGGGGTTGCTTCAATTGGTTAGCAAACCTACAGACTCATGGATGTGGAAAGGTTTTTTGAAAGCTAAATATGTTTTAGAGGCTGGGTTGAGGGTTCAAATTGGGGATGGTAAGTCTACTAGGGTGTGGGATCATCCTTGGATATCAAATTCTTACTCTTCTGTCCCGACGGTGAATTCGGTGGGTAGGGAGAAAGTTATTTGGGTTTGTGATTTGATGAATGAGGGGGGAAGGAGTTGGAACATTGAGGGGGTCAATGAGTGTTTTTGTGCCCAAGATGTGACAGCTATCTTGTCTACTCCTATTGTACACAGTCAGGGCAAGGATAGGATGATTTGGTGCCTCTCAACTGATAAAAAATACACCGTTCAGTCTGCTTATAAATTTTTGTGCGATCATAATCATTCTATGCAGATGAAGGCTGAAGGAAGTACTACTAGAGAAAGGATGGCAAGACAATGGCAGAAACTGTGGAAGTTGAAGGTTAAAGTTAAACTTAAACACTTTTTGTGGAGGGCAATTTTGAATATTCTACCAGTCAAAGGGCAGTTGGTTAGAAGAGGGATGAAGGTGGACTCTATCTGCAATTGGTGTGGGGAGATGGATGAAACTGTGGATCACGTTCTCTTTCATTGTAGCAGAGCTCAAAGGGTGTGGAAATTGGCTCCGGTGGGGTGGGAAGGCATTTATCATGAGCATTTATCTGTCAAAGATTGGTGGACTGATATTTGCACTATGAAGTTTAACACATGCACTTTGGATAGGATTAATCTTTCAACATACATCCTATGGTGGCTATGGAAAACTCGCAATATGTGGATGTTTACGGGGGTGGCCATTTCTGAATTGGAAGTTGTGAGTTTGGCAAGCAAAGAATGGGAAGAGTTTGCAGATGTGCGCTGAGAACTGAAGTTTCTTTAGGGACTTTGTCCAGTTAAGATTGTTCCGTTGTCTGTCATTTTTGAAGCTCATGCGACTGTTTTGTTGATAGCTTTTAGCTATTCTTTTTGACCCTTATTGTAAATATACTTTTCTTAGGGTATTTTGGGTCTTGTTGTGCTGTTCCCATTGAATGGGGTGGTTCCCTCTGTGTCAGTGTTGTTCACAGGGTGGTGATTGGGCAAGTGTGCCTCGAATTTGTAAAGTTGTTCGGTTGAGAGTTATGATATAAAATCTTACGCTTTTGGAAAAAAAAAATAGATTTGTGTAGCAATTCAAAAGAGGAAAAATTAATAAACCCCCCAAACTATACATGATTTTCTACATTACCCCCTAAATAATTTTTTTTCTACTTAACCCCCTCAACTATACGAAAATTTATACGGTCCCATCCCATCCTCCCCGTCGGCGGATCTGATGGAAATATTCCATTGGCGGGCAGGAGAAGAGGGCACCGTAGAAATTTTTATGTAGTTTAGGGGGTTAAATAGAAGAAAATAGTTTAGGAGTTGGTTTTAAAAATTATGCATAGTTCCGCGGGTATATTAAAAAATTCATAGATTTTTATATTTATACTTATTGTGCATTTGTATAAAAATAAAGTACTAAGTTAACTCATAGTTTTATAATTTCACAAGTTATTATGCATGATTTCCAAACGAATTACTCAGACTCTGGAAAATATTTAGACACTAAAATAAACATTTATTTAAAGCAAAATAAAGAATACAAGCTTTGAAAACCCAATCAAATATAGAAATGACATTTATCTCCACTATATGACTATTTTATTCGACGCATAAGCAATAGAATGGTAAAGAATAGGGATGACAATTTCGACACGACCCGTGAGTACCTACCCTGCCCCTGTCCCGTTTGGGTTGCCCAGTCCCATGACCCCCGATGGGGCGTGTCTGGGTATCACTTCCACCCCAGGGGGTACCTGCCCCGCCTATATTTTTTAATATATTTAATAATTTTTGTAAAGAATATTTTATAAGTATATTAAAAATAAAAAATTTATTCATTTTTTCTATTTAAATTTATTTAATGTGGGGTAGGAGGGCCCGACCTGACCCGCCCGTGCCCCGCGGCGGGTTGGACCATCCCTAATCAAGAACCCAACAAACTGAAATACCATTTTGACAAAGTCAATGAAATTATAAATTATTATATAAGCATACACACATATTTATGGCCACACATAATTCAAGCATTTACAATTTGATGTGCACATAGGGAAAAGTCGAACCTGGTAAGCTAGTAAATCTAAGAATTGAGGAAGAATTAAATGAAATTTTAAAGTTGATTTAACTACTAGAGGAAATTTTAATATACCCCCTAACTATGCATGATTTTCACATTACCCCTTAAACTATTTTTTTTCTACTTAACCCCCTGAACTACACGAAAAATTCTACGGTCCCATCTCTTCCACCCGTCGGTGAATCTGACCGGAATATTCCGCCGGAGGGGAGGAGAGATGAGACCGTAGAAATTTTCATGTAGTTCAGGGGGTTAAGTAGGAAAAAAATTAGTTTAGGGGGCAATGTAGAAAATCGCGTATAGTTTGGGGGTGTATTAGTTTTTCCTCCAATTCAAAATCAGTACAATGTGATTTCTAAGTAACATTATCTAGCCCAGCTATTAACAAAATATGAATAGATTATTAAAACTAAAAATGGGATTACTGCAACTAAGCAGCAGAAATGGAATCAAATCTGAAATCAATTATTATCAATTAAAATCACAAAGCAAACATAACTGGCATTTATCTGTATAAGAAGAGGAGGTGAAGATGTAAAGGGCATATAGAATTCATTTTTTTTTTTTGTTTTAGTCATCCAACAATGGCTAAATTCAGTTCTTCCAACATTTTCATCTTGCTCATTCTTTCTGTTGTGGCTCTGATAACTCCAATTCATAGTTCGGATGTAGAAAGAAAGGTAATTAATTCCCTTCCTAATTGCTTTGAAACTTAAAATTTATATGTGTTTCTATTTTTTTCCAAATAATCAAATGATGGCATGTTATCCAAGTAAATAAGATCTGAAACAATGTTTAGACACAGTACATATTTGAAGTCCCAAATCTTGATTTAGTTCTGTAATTTTTCACTCAATTCATTAAAAATAAGTATGCTTACTTAGATGTGTTATATATACACACACCTTATTACTAGTATCGTACCTTATGATGTTCGATTTTTGCTTTTGGTACAAAGAATTGTAAATTTCAAAGGCAAATGAGGTTTCGGTCATTTATTTCCCTTCCATGAGTGTACATGATATATGAGCTGTTAATACATAAGCACATAGTTAAAAGTTATATGTAATTATTCTTAAATTCGATAGTTACTAATTTGATCGAACCATGTTTACTAACATGTAAACCTAGCTGACTCTGTTCATTATGTTATTATAGGTGTACATAGTGTACATGGGAAATCTTGTTGAAACCGATAAATCACCTTCGTCGTACCATTTGAACATGCTTCAAGAAGTTGTTGACAGCAGGTAATATATTAAGTGCTTCACATATAGTTTTATGCAAAACGGCAAATATTTACACGAGAAAAATAATGGAATTAATTCGTTACAATAGGTTTATGAGACAATCCTTAGTGAGAAGTTATACAAGGAGTTTCAATGGATTTGCAGCCTATATCACACCTCAAGAGCAGGAAAAGTTGGCAGGTAAAGTTCTATGTGCTCCATTCTCACAAATTTTAATTCCTCTTTTTCGGTGAGTCTTAAATATTTCATGCTGCTCTTTTTCCATTATATTGTTTGGTACTCATTTTCTGAAAATATTTTAGTTTCTAATTTTCTGAAATTTCATTCAGGTCATGAAAAAGTAGTGTCAATCTTCCCTAGTACAACATTTTACCCTCAAACAACAAGATCTTGGGATTTCCTGGGATTGGCTGAAAATGTGCACCGAAATCCCACAGTTGAGAGCGACACGATTATCGGTGTCATCGACACTGGAATTTGGCCCGAATCTGAGAGTTTCAACGACGAAGGCTTCGGCCCTCCTCCCAAGAAATGGAAAGGAGTTTGCAAAGGCGGAAACAATTTCACATGCAACAAGTATAATCTCTTTTCTTGCTACACCTATCTTATACTTTCATGATTGGAAAAATAGAAGAAAAAAAGTTACAATATATATGAAACTTATGCCATGTTTACACTTTGTAACCTAATTTTTTTTCAACTAACAACCTAAATTGTGAAGGTTTAAAATTTGCAACCTCGATCCGGCCAGCCGGCTAGCGGAAGGTTGCAAAGTTAAAAACCAACACAGTTTAGGTTGTTATTTACAAAAAAACTAATTTAAGTTGCAAAGTGTGAAACTACCTAAGTTCAGGTTACAACCTTTTTTTTCTCGTGAAAAAACTCTATGACTTGACACATATAACGTGATCAACTGTTTCATGGTTTTCAGTAAATTAATCGGGGCCCGTTACTATAACTCTCAATCGCCCACCGTCGATTCTGCTAGAGACAAAGATGGCCATGGATCACACACAGCATCAATAGCAGCAGGAAACTATGTGAAGGACGCTAGTTTCTATGGGATTGCACAAGGAACTGCTAGAGGTGGGGTCCCCTCTGCTAGAATTGCAGCATACAAAGCTTGTAATGGGGATGGATGCCAAACAACGGATTTACTGGCGGCATTTGATGATGCTATAGCTGATGGAGTCGACATCATTACAATTTCTGTTGGAGGAGATTATCCGTCGCAACTGGAAAACGACGTGATTGCAATCGGCTCACTTCATGCATTTCAGAAAGGTATTTTAGTAACACAGTCAGCTGGAAACAGGGGGAGAGTTTCCAGTGTTATGCCCTGGATTTTCACAGTTGGTGCCAGCAGTACTGATCGAGGGATCGTCACCAAAGTTGCTATTGGGAATGGAACTATATTCACTGTATGCATATCTTCATTTAAAACTTAAATTGTCATAATTGTTTGGGATAACTATATATATTACATATTTCGGGTCACTTGGGGGAATATTCATGTAATATTCCAATTCCGGCTGGCAAGAGGTTGCAAAGTGAAAAGTCCGTTAGTTGAAAACAAAAATAGTTTAGGTTACAAAGTGTAGAAACAACCAATGTCCAGGTTGCACACAATTATTTTCTTATTTATATAGTTAGGCGAAACCTTAAGGGTAGTTTTTGTTAGTTATCCCATATTGTTTTATGTATTCTGATTAATAAAGAAAGAATTTGTTACAGGGCAAGACGGTGAATTCCTTTAGCTCGACGGGGACTAGTGTTCCTGTAGTATACGGAAAAGATGTCTCAAGCAGATGCAACGAACTTTCTGCGTTGTAAGTTCACTACTTTTTGAAATCCTTTTTGTCATCCAACATCAACATATAATTTTCTTGTTGAATTTCCAGGAGTTGTCGTCCAGGCTGTTTAGACACCGATTTGGTGAAGGGAAAGATTGTACTCTGCTCCCTCTTTGGGGGCGTAAAAGAAGCCTTTAGAGCTGGGGCTCTTGGTTCAGTTTCATCCCAAAGATTGTTCTTTCAATCACCTGCGGTAGCTGATGAATCCTCTGTTGTTCCTCTTGCGGCATCTGCTTTGAATCCGAATGACTTCCAAGTTGTCCAAAGTTACTTCAACTCCACAAAGTAACGTCGCTATTTTCTGCTCTCGATACGAAAAAAATATTAGGATTGTCGAATTTTATTCGTATGAATCAAGTTTTATTGCAGATCTCCCAAACTAGACATACTGAAAAGTGAATCTGTAAGAAATCTTGATGCCCCTCTGGTTGCTAGCTTTTCTTCAAGAGGACCAAATAGAATTCTTACGGATATACTTAAGGTACACACACTTGTATACTGTTTATTTCTTGTTTCTTCGTAAAACAGTAAAATCACATCTATGGTTATATGCAGCCAGATATAACAGCACCTGGAATTGAAATCCTGGCAGCATTTTCGCCTATGGGTTCGCCTTCATTTAACCCTTCGGATAAGAGATCTGTTAACTATAGTATTCTATCCGGAACATCGATGTCCTGTCCACATGTTGCCGGTGCAGCTGCTTATGTAAAATCATTTCATCCCAATTGGTCGCCTTCTGCAATTAAATCGGCTCTTATGACAACTGGTAATTTTGAGTTAGTCCGGTATATATCTTTTAACTCGTACATACTCCGTTTATAATTGTATAATTTTCTTGTGTATAGCCTGGAAAATGGATCCCACAAAGGACTCACTCGCAGAATTTTCCTACGGAGCTGGTCATATTGACCCGGTAAAAGCTGTCGATCCAGGGCTTGTGTACGAGACATTCACAGATAATTATATCAAAATGTTTTGCGGTTTAGGATATGATTCAGCAAAATTAAGCAAGATATTCGGAGTAAACATCACATGTTCAGCCGGACAGCACGGGAGATCCAAGGACCTTAATTACCCCTCGATGACTAGTTACATTAACACAAGTGTGACATTTTCGGAATATTTCACAAGAACTGTTACGAATGTAGGACTTGCGAATTCGACATACAAGGTGACAACAAGCACACGTCCAGACTATAATATCACTGTGACGCCCAATATCCTAACATTTGGAGCAACCAATGAAAAGAAATCATTTGATGTTATTATCAGCGGGAAGATTAATAATGGGAAAATGGTGTCGGCCTTGTTGGAATGGTCCGATGGTGTCCGCAAAGTCCGCAGTCCAATTGTCGTGTATCCAAATAATTTGTAGATCATTAATAGTTGACTATGTCTGAATTTAGAAAAAAAATAAAAGTGATTAGTTCATGAATAAACAACCAGTGCCTTTTTTCCTATTTGCAGCAGATAAAATTACCAGGTTGAGGAATGTCCCAACTAAATACGTGTATATATATATATATATATATATATATATATATATATATATATAGGGGAGAATACAATGAGACCACATATTAAAGTGAGACAATATGGACTCATCTCAACCCTCCTTTATCTATATCAATGGCTAAGATAAATAGGGGTTAAAATTATATTAAACATTTAATTAAGGTAAAATAAGGGTATAATTGTCAAAACAAACATGTGGGGACCATCCAAATAAGGAATCAGTTATTAGGAGAGAGAAAATCACGTGGGGAGAGAGAAAATCGCGGCTGGAGAGAGAAAATCACGCATGTCTTTCGGCCCATGCAGTATGTTGTTGTACACTTATTATATATTTGATGTATACTTAACACTATTTTCTTTGTGTGTTTAACATAATTTTCTTTGCATATTAAAATGCTCAAACAAAATCATGTGGGGACGTGAATCAAGGAATCAGTTATTGAGAGAGAGAGAGAGAATCACGCTCATTAATATGTGGGGACCGTAGATTAAGTAAAATCAATTATAGAGAGAGAAATCACGCTCATTACTGTACTGTATATTTAACATATATTTAGTGTATATTTAACACTATTTATTTTTGTATATTTAACATATTTGTCTTTGCATATTACAATTATCAAACAAAAATATAAGTATACAACAAAACACATATAAGTATACAACAAAACACATATATGTATACAACAAAAAATATAAGTATACAATAACATAAATACATACATCAAAAATTAACTACTTACACAGTAAAGCACATCTAAGTATACATCGAAAAACATATAAGTATACAATAATCAATCAATATCAGCATCGTCTTCTTCACCAATCCTCCATCTACAACAACAACTACACAACTCCATCAACCAGAAACAGAAGTCAATAGCCTCTTTATTAACAAGAAATTTCAACCTCATTTTCCTTCTCCAACTTCGAATCATAGCAAATTCCCAAAAGGAAGAAAAAGAGAAAATTCTAAAGTTGCAATCTGCAATCTGTTTTTAACTAGTGTGTTCTGAGCTTTTGTTGGCTCGGAGATGGCGGCGCTCCTGATCGGAGGTTCCGCTCTAAGAGCAGCATTTAAACTATTATTCAAGACAATTATCGATGCAATCCAGAAAGTCGGCAAATTTGCGCCGCTTAAAATTAACGCTCGATTCCATAAAGCTCGCGAATGAAAATATACAGAGGTTCGACACAATCCTCGACACGCCGCTTTTATTATGTGATAATTGAAGTGGTCGGGTATATATCATTCACATCACTCTAGATTTTACTTCTAGTTGCAGCAAATACAATTTAGGGCATAAATTTGATATAATATTTGTGTGCCATTTTATGAATTGATACTCTTACTTCCAGAAAGTTTCTTTATGCAAGTTAATCATGCATCATTCATAAGCATTGTTTCAGTGCATGATTCTCAAGTTTCTCAAGTTTAGCATTTCAAGCGTATAAATTCTCAAGTTTCTAAAACTTTTCTGTGACGGTATCCTTAATTAGTAATTGTTTTATGCCCTTGATTTTGTGGACAGGATTTGGGGACCACATAATTGGTGGTGAAAACAAAAATGACTAATATGTCCTTTTCAGAATTAAAATAAATAAAAAATATTTATTAAATTGGGTAAATCTCAACCTTCTAATATTACAGATTTGTGGACAAAATTAGTCCACACTGTCTCACTCTAATTATGGGGTCTCATTTGATCCAATCCCTATATATATGTATATATAGGGGAGGATACAATGAGACCACATATTATAGTGAGACAATGTGGACTCATCTCAACCCTCCTTTATCTATATCAATGGCTAAGATAAATAGGGGTTAAAATTATATTAAACATTTGATTAAGGCAAAATAAGGGTATAATTGTCAAACAAACATGTGGGGACCATCCAAACATGGAATCAGTTATTAAGAGAGAGAAAATCACGTGGGGAGAGAGAAAATCACGAGAAAATCGCGCTGGAGAGAGAAAATCACGCATGTGCTCCACCATGCAGTATGATGTACACTTATCATATATTTACTGTATACTTAACACTATTGTACTGTACGTTTAACATAATTTTACTGCATATTAAAATGGTCAAACAAAAACATGTGGGGACCGTGAATCAGGGAATCAGTTATAGAGAGAGAGAGACAGAGAGAGAGAGAGAGAGAGGGAGAGAGAGAGAGAGAGAGAATCACTTTCATTAACATGTGGGGACCGTGGATTAAGTAAATCAATTATAGAGAGAGAAAAAATCACGCTCATTATTGTACTGTATATTTAGAATATATTTACTGTATATTTAACATTTATTATCTTTGTATATTTAACATATTTTTACTGCATATTACAATTGCCAAACAAATATAAGTGTACAACAAAACATATATAAGTATACAACAAAACACATATAAGTATATAACCAAAAACATAAGTATACAACAACATAAATACATACATAAAAAATTAACTACTTATACAGCAAAACACATTTAAGTATACATCAAAAAACATATAAGTGTACATTAATCATAACTGCCTCCTCGTAGGCCCTCGGTTTCTCCACGTCAGCACCGTCTTCTTCACCATCCTCCAATCATGTCCTTTATTCTGAAACCTCAAAAAATATCTCTCGAACTCCGGCACTCCAATCGCCTTCTTCAACAAAATACTCGGCTACTTCTTCAATAAAGAAATCGCAATAGTTGGAGATGACACAATAAGAGGATTCACTACTTCTGACCAGGTTTCTTTCGCCACTTTTATATGCTTAATTAGATGAGTCGAACTCTTCTTTTCGTAATATTTCCACGTTTTCCATCTTGTCTGAATGTTTCTGCTTCTCATGTTTTTCTCCCTTGTATTCAATCTATTATGGCTTATGTGAATTCAATGGCTTGTTACAGACATTTATGCATATCTTTTAGACATGCATCTTTTGCCTATTGTATTGTATACTGTATAGTCTTCAATGGAGGAAAGAGTGATGAATTTGCAATTGTCATTTATTTCGTGCCTGATGTAAATATTTGCCATCATCAAATTCACACATCTTAGTTTTCAGATTTTTTGTATTTCGATCTGTTGATGCACGTTATGCATGGATCACCTTGATTGGAGATAAGTTAGATGCTACACTTGCAAAAGTTATAAATACAATGTCATTGACGGTGGAAGAAAAAAGTTGAACGATAAATTACAGTGTCAAACTCTCTCAACAACTTATGAGGCTTGAAGATCAAACCCAAAGGTAGTTTTACCATCTTACCCTTTATTTATTTAAAAAAAATAAAAAAGCCATTAAATTGGGTAAACTCAACCATCTAAAAATTTGAAAATTGTGGATAGGATTAGTCCACACTGTCTCACTCTAATTATGTGGTCTTATTTGATCATATTCCTATTTATATATATATATATATATATATGCAAAATTGGTTTTTTGGTCCTCTAAGTAGACCATCTTGGACATTTAGTCCTTTTTTTTTTTTTTTGACTTTGGATTTGATCCTTTAAATGCAAAAAAATAAGAGATTTGGTCTTGTCACTCTCACTCGGTAAACTTTACCTGCTTTAGCTTACATGGATTTTAATTTTAAAAAATATATAATTTTGGAAGTTGAGTTGGCAATTTGTGCAAATAAACATTAACATTAAGAGCACATGCGTCACACTAAGTGTTTCTAATTGTTTCTTCCTATTATTTAATATTTACATAATGTATTTAAATTATTTTTTTAATATGAATAACATTTTGAAAAATTAGTTTTAAACAAAAATAATGTTAATAAAATTTAAAATATTATAATTTGATAGACAATTTAAAACTTCAATAATAAAAATAGATTTTATTCTATCTTCTTATTTTAAAAATACAAATAATTAAAAAATTAAACAGTGGAAAGTATATAATTCAACAATTAATAAAATAAGACTAATTTACATTATTAATGAATTTCCTCGCACCATTTCGTCCTTCCATTTCACTACCAGAGCTTCGATCTATGTCTTGTCAAGAGAAATAGGAATAGATGGGCAGCGGCTGAAAATCAGGGGAGAAAACCGGTGAGGTGATTGGTGAAAATCGAGCCAAAAGTAAGGAAGTCTTTTGCAAGATTCAAGCCAAAATCTTTTCTCTGCACTTTTTTTAGTTTTTTCTCTGCACCTTTTGAAGCAAGGAAAATAAGGAAACCCTTTCAAACATTTCTCTGCATTGATTGCAAAGAAATGAGGAAATTAAGGAAACCAAAAACTAAGAAACCCATGGCAAAATCTTTTCTCTGTTTGCTAATTTAAGGTAGAGTTCAAGGATTTTCAAGGTGAAGGAAAATGAATGGGTGATGCCGCCGCCGACGATTGTAATGGGTGAGTTCGGTGATGGCTGAAATTGAAGAACGAAAAAGAATGAATTTGAAAAAAATCAGGAAAAAGGAAAAAATGAATAAAGAAAAGAAAAGAAAAACTGAAAAATAGGTAAGTTAGACAATTTTTTCGTCCAAAGTCTTGTCCACATAAGCTGCCATCTCTGCAAATTTTCCTCCAAAATTATTATTTTTTTAAATAAAATTACATGTCAGCTAGGAGGTAAAGTTTACCTATTGTAGTAGGTGACAGGACCAAATCTCTTATATTTTTGCATTTAAAGGACCAAATTCAAATTCAAAGAAAAATAAGGACAAAATCTCCAAGAAGGTCTACTTAGAGGACCAAAAAAATAATTTTGCCTATATATATATATATGTATATATATATATATATGTTAGGATTAGTTCAAATGAGGACAGGCCCTTTAGGTGAGTCTATAAGAACACATGGACTCTTGATTTAAAATTTTGGATGATGTAGATCATTTTAGTTAATTTAGGCTTATAAGGGTATAACTGTACTTTTATATATCATCAATTTTTTTAATTGGATGGTTAATAGCTATTTTTAAGGAAAACATAATCCTACCTTTTCAGTTGCCCGATATTTAGGGAGGAAAAACCTATCAACTTCAATCGTGTTTTTTCAAAACTGATACTTTTTTCCGCCATATTGTGAACAGTCGCTACCTTTCAAAAAACCCTATTTTCAGTTCTCCCCCAAATCACCCGTGAACGGTATTTTATTTGTGAAGGAGAATTTTCGACTCGCTCAAGCAACATTGTTGGGTTTTTTCAAAGTTCTTGCCCAAATCACATTTTATTTCCGTGGGTTTTCGACACACTCAAGTAATTTTTGTTGTGGAAGAAGTTCGATTTTGGGGACAAGGAAATTATCATTGGGAATTGCCGTCCGATTTCGTGTCTCTCGAAGGTATTTTGTCTTTTTTTCTCAATTATTGGATTTTCTCAAGTTGTATTTTGTTTATATTTTCGTGCTTGGTTGAAGGAATTGTAAAATATCTATACATAGTCATATATTCCCGTGCTTGTTGTAGGAATTGTATACATCATATATTCAATTGAGTAGAACAAAAATTCGTGTATAAATTTGGTGTGGAGAAACTGAATCTTTGTAAAATTTTTGGTTGTTTGGTGTAGTTTTTGAGTTGTTTACCCCCTGCTTTGTCGAAGGAATCTTCGTTATTTTGTTGCTTTGCATTTTCAAACTGGTAGACGGAACCATGTGTCATGTAATTTTCCCATAAACCTACAGTTTTAGTATAGTTAGTACAACTATACTGTGTTGTTTAGATATGATTTTCTGATTTTTGTGGTCTGGAAGTTTGTTGTTGTAATTGAACCTCATGGAGTTGTGATTTTTAAGTCTCAATTGGTGTTTGTATAGTTATTATACAATATATGTATATTTAGTTAAGACTTTGTGCATATGTTGATGTGATATGTTTTACATTAACCATTTTTAATACAATCTCTGACAAGTATGCAAATAATGTATATTAAGTATACACATATGATATGATAAATATACAACTATAAGTGGAATGTAAACAGAACGTTTTCTAATGTTTTGACCACTAACTTTTTTTTTTTTTTTATGTAGGAGTTGTGGTTAATACAATGTCAAGAGAAGAACATGAAAGACAGGTTGATAGTAGTGAAGGGGAGAGTGAGGGAGACAAGCATCTTTCAAAGAGGCAAAGGATCCATAAGTCATATCCTGGAACGCAATGTAGGTCGAAACCCAAGGTTCTTGTCGAGACTCTTGCTTCTCTCAAACCTGCTCAGAAGATTGCAGTTGTGGAGATGGATTTTGGTAGTTTACTTCTTTGAAAATCGAGGATTTCAATAAAAAGCTTAGGGCGCGATTGGATATACTTTCATTTTGAAAATTTTCATTTTGCTAGAGAATAGTGGTAAAAAATATTTTAGAAGAAAAAAGATGAATTTTGAGATTGTGATTGGATGCGAGATGGAAAAGTAATGATGAAAGTTGATTTGATTTAAGAATAGTAAAATAATGATTGGTAGTTAGAAATGTGTGAGTGAATGAATAGTGAAATTTGTGGGAGAATGTGGAATAATGATTAGTTTTTTGTGAAAAAATGTGTAGATGTGATTGGTGATAGCAAAAATAAGAAAAAGTGAAAGTGAGAGAATAGTATATTTTCAGAAAATTTTCATAAACAATCATATGTTTGGTGTAAAAATTTCTCTAAGCTAACGAAAATGAATTTTGTTTCTTATCCAATCGCGGCCTTATGCATTGGTTAGTTGAAAACTTCAATGCATTAAGTAGTGAACTGGTATTAGACGATGGTAGGTGCATTCATATTAAGAGGGAGGATGTTGGTAGAGTTCTGGGTTTTCCTATTGGTGATGTGGTTATTGAAAAGAAGAAAAAATCTGGGCGATGTGCGCTGTATGATCAGCGGCGTACCATGTTCGTGAGAAATTACTCCAAAGTGACTGCCGGTGAATTAGTTGTGAAAATGATGGAGTGTGTAGATGGTGGGGATTGGTTCCAAAGGCATTTTGTGACGCTAGTCGACAACGTAATTATTGCAAATTTACAGTGTGGATACATTAATCCACTTATTTTGAATTGCCTTGATGATTTTCCAAAATCAGGGAGTTTAATTGGTGGGATCACACATTGAACACTCTTATATCTAAAAGAGTTAAATGAGATGAGACGAATAAGATTGGGTTCAACGGCCTAGTGCTGTTTTTAACGGTAATTTGCTCTTGTATTGCCCTTTTTTAAGATAGTAATGTGTGGTCACTTACATAATGTTTTTCATATATGCGGTATTTTATTTGGATAGAGTTAGTATTTTAGGGAGAGATGTCGAGGACACATTAATAATGCTTCATGGACCATTGAGAAGGCTAAGAAAAGAATTTCTAGAGAGTTAGAACATGGAGGTTTTGGGCAGGGATACGTGGATGGACCATACGTTGGTGAGGGATTGGTGGTCGGTAAAGAGAAAAATCATCTCTTCTGGGGCCTTCGTCGGTTGGTGGCAGTGGGCAGATATATATAAATGGCTTATTATGTTTTATTCTTTGTTTGGGCAGAGATTGTATATATAGTTCGTCTTTATGTATACTTAGTTTACATTTGTTGTATAATTAGTTGTACTATTATCTATTTGCTTATTTTGTTCATTCTATGATTGGGCAGAGATTGTGTAATTGTTTTTGCATGTACAGTTCATTTTTTTGTATACAAAGTTTACATATGTTGCATACTTAGTTTTATGTGTAGTATTTTTGCATACATAGTTCAGGTTTTGTGTATACTTAGCTTACATATGTTGTATACTTAGTTTACATATGTTGTATACTTAGTTTTCTGTATACATAGTTTATATTTTTTGTAGAGGAAAAAACACTAAACCCCCCGAACTATGCGATTTTTTGCACTTTACCATATAAACTAATTTCTTTTACACTTTACCATACAAACTATACAAGTTTTGCACTTTACCCTATAACGGTCATCGCCGGTGGAATATTCTCCGAATATTCCAGCATGTGCCCTTCACGTGAGGGCAAAAACGTCTTTGGCTAAAATTCAAAGTGAAGTAGTTACACTTTACCATCTTAACTTTGTTAAGAATTTCACTTTGCCATCTTAAATTTGCACAATTTTCACTTTGCCATATCAATTAAAGAAAATTAATATAATTATGTGTATATACATTTATATATCTTATTTAATACATAAAAATCACAAAATAAGTTTAAATCATAATGTGAACGAATTGAAATAGAAAATTTAGCATATACAAAATTACTTTTATATTATATATATTCTCATATATATATATATTACTTATTTTTGTATAATAATATATTTTTTGCATACTATAATTAAAAAAATAAAAAATAGATATTATAATTATGATTATGATATTTATTTTTTTATTTTTCTTTTTTTTTTTGCAAAATTTTGATTTACCGAAGTACCAAGCGACATATCGAACTGATTATTTTGGTACAATATTCAACACACGATTCATACAAAATTTTATGTTCACTTGTGGTTTTTGTTCGTTCACCAAATACCTATTGAGTTTAGCCTCTACTTGTAAGAGTACGAGAGCAATGTAGTGTAGTAATCGACCAAAGGTTTCTCACAAGAAAATTTAGACAAGCGTGAAATTATTTGAATACATGAAAAATATAAATAATTCTTTAACGCTATGATCAAGTTTTGAATATGCAATTATGAATTGAACTAAGAATTAAAAATATATATCTAAAGCAACATCACATTAGAAAATTGAGATGAAATCAATATAAAAAATGTTTAAACCTTATAACAATTCAAAGATGTTTAAACCACAAAACATAAATCAATATCAGGGATATTTGTACCCACCTTAATCATAAACCTAAACCCTAAAATAATACCATTGGTAATTTTTTTTTCTTTTACGAATAGAAATTAAACATAAAAGATAAATAAACGTATATACAAATTATTTTTTTAATTTTCATACATTGATATGGCAAAGTGAAAAATTGCGCAAAGTTCAGATGGCAAAGTGAAATTCTTAACAAATTTCAGATGGTAAAGTGTAACTATTTCTATTTGAATTTTAGGCAAAGACGGTTTTGCCCTCACGTGGAGGACACCTACCGGAATATTCGGAGAATATTCCACCGGCGATGACCTCTATAGGGCAAAGTGCAAAACTTGTATAGTTTGTATGGTAAAAGGTAAAAGAAATTAGTTTATATGGTAAAGTGCAAAAAATCGCATAGATTGGGGGGTTTACTATTTTTTCCTCTTTTTTGTATACATAGTTTACATATGTTGTATATTTAGTTTTATTTGTAGTATTTTTGCATACATAGTTCAGTTTTTATTTGTTAAATTTGTTTTCTTTATTTTTATATGCTTTATATTTAATGTTGTATATTTCATCAAATTTGATTAGTTACACTTATCTATTGGTAGAAATATATTGGGAAAATTAAGTCAAGGATTGCGTGTCTTGCTTCTGATGTGGTGGAACTTATTTCATTGATTCGGGATGCCCCATCGGATGTGGTGTTAGTGCCTGAATTTTCTGAAATTAGCGTGGTTGCTAAGAATCTGATATGCCACAAGTCTGTTCAAGTTGAGGGCACACGTGTTGGAGAGGATCTAGTTCGAAGTGAGAGTCAACAGGCTGAAGCATTCTGGAGCAATCCTGAAAATATAGGTTTGCTTGAGAAGATGGAAGCTGCTATTTGCAAGCGGGATGAGTTCGAGAAATAGAATGGTAATAAGCCTAATTTTAGTCTCGGTTTAACCCAAGAACAAAACAATGGTAAATGGGACGCTGTTGTTTAGACATCACGCTTTTATGAAAAGGGTGTGAGTGCGAGTATGTTGGATGCGCAGGTTGAGCAGGAAAAGGAAGCCTATGTGTTGGCTGGAGATGATGTTGGGGTAATTTTCATTCATTTCTTTTGCACGAATTTTTATGATTTTTTTTTACTATGTTTCTTATTTTAGTTTATTTTGATTTATACGAAGAGACTAATATGATTGTTGATGGTGGGAAGGATGCAGTTTTGGATAGGAATGAGGGAGTGAACAAGAATAGCAAGAAGCTGGACGTTTATCGGCGAAATGAACCTCGCCAGAAAAAGAAGACTGAGACATTGACATCCCCGTTTGTTGAGAGATGGGTTGATGTGATGTCTAAGTTAAACGAGCAGCAGAATATGATTGTGAAGTGGTTGTTTGAGAATCCAGAATCTGAAAAGTAATTTATTTTATGGTCAAATATATTATAAATTTTATGATAATTACTGACTTTTCAATATTCTTTTTTATGTATTTTATTTTGCAAGGACGAGGTGATTTTTAAGGCTGGCGACATGATTATAACAAGGAATACTTTATGATGATGCGGCCCAGAAGATATTTGAGCGTATCCGTGATTGATGCGTGGACAAAGATTCTGAATGCAAAAGAGTCGATCAGGAGCAAGAGTTCGCCTTATCAATTTTTTGCTACGGCATATTCAACGGTACTCTCTTTTTAATTTTCATTATATTTTCATGTCAGTATTCAAAAAATAATTGCACGTGCATGTTTGTATTACATAGTTAGATATTCTTCATTTTTGGTGATGTCTGATTGTATATTTAGTCAGCGAAAATGTATACTTAGTTATGTAAATTTGCTTACTTAGTTCATTGGATTTGTTTACTTAGTTATATAAGTAGTTCAGTGGATTTGCATACTTAGGAATGTTTAAATGTATAGTTAGCTCAGTGGATTTGTTTATTTAGTTCAGTTGATTTGTATAGTTAGGAATGTTTAAACGTATAGTTAGTTCAGTGTAATTGTATACTTTTCATTAATTGTTGCATGTTTCTGTTTTGCCACATTTCATGTAGCTGTTTTCCATTGTTACACCAAGGGAGGAAAACGATGATAATAGAACTTTTGCGTTATTTTCTCAAAGTCTTGATGCCGAGTTTGGTGATGTTAATCCATCGAAGTTGCAGGCGTTTGATATAGTATTTATTTTTTAATTTTCTTTAAACTTTATAACAGTCATTTCAGATTTAAGTAATGATATTTTTCTCTTTTATCCAATTTTTCTTTCCAATATGTAAGAGCGAACACTGTTTTGTTATCATGTTCGATATGAAGAGGTAGAATATGCAGATTTTGGATAATTTCTCGGTTGACGGAACCAATTGTGACAAGTATGAAGATGTGCCTGGAAAGCTGGTGAGTCTCAACATGTATATTCATATGTCATTTAATGTAGTGGTAAAAAATATGTTGCATTGATACATTCTATTGATCCACAATCTATTCATTAATTGTTGGTTTCTCTTGTTTCATGTTCGTGTTTTTTCAAGTACTTGATGAGCAGAGGTTGCGAGCAGATGGGACAAGAGATTGGGCAGCTTAGTCCAATCAGACTTGCTCTACCATGGAGAGATGCACGAAACAAGATGAATTGCGGAATCTTTGCAATGCGGCATATGAAAACGAACATGGGTGGAGGTTTGAGGGGTTGGGCACCTGGTTTACAGAAGGGCAACGCCAATCTAATGTGTTCTTTCCGTTCAAAGTACACTGACGCTATTTTCCTAGATGACATGAATGAGTGAATGGAGAAGAATTTGGTTGAATGTAAGAAGCATTGGACTGGCAAGAAGCCATTGTAGAAGTTTTTTTGTTTTTTCACTGTGGAAATATTTTGTGTTTTTTTTTTAGTTTTGGAAATTATTAGTGATGGTTTTACATACTATTGTACATGCTTTGTTGGTAATGTTGGTGTTTCGAAGTATTGGTACACATTATTAAGGTATTTTTGCATATTATGTTTTTGTATAGTAGAATGTTGTTTTACCATGGGATAGTATTGTATCATTTTCCAATATTTTTTCTTGGAGTGATCTTTTATAGATATAAGTTTTTTTGGAGTTTCATGTATATTATCGAACAAATGCAGTTGACTTGTATAGTTAGTTATGTTGAATTGTATATTTAATGCATTGGATTTGTATAATTGGATCAATTGAATTGTATTATTAGTTGTATATGTAGTTTAGTGGATTTGTTTACTACCGTTGTCCTTGTTCTTTGCTTGTTTTGGTGGTAATACAGAAATAACAAGTTGTGAGGTTGAACCACAATAGGTTTCCATTACCGACTGTTTGCTTCCCACAGACGGTATATGTTGCTGATCTTTTAACAATTTTACCTTTTCTTCAGGTACAAGACGTGATAAAGTTGATAATTTATCAATATTTCCTTGCGCTAGACCAATGCAACTGTGGAAATCAGACTAAAAGTTGTTTAGCGTGCTTGCGGCTTCATCTCCTCCTGCGAATTGATAAATCTGGCCAGCTTTTGTTTATGGTGTGATCGAGGCAGACTTCATCCATCGCTGAGCTAAAATTCCCTAGGAATTTCCTGATAGTCCTTTAGGATCACAAAAACATGACAACACAGTAAGCCCATCTGTTCAAACTTTTTGCAGCTGCAGTTTATCATTGTTTCCGTCTTATAATTTATGACATCAAATATGCCAATTGTTTGGTCTTTAATTTTGTAGGAACACTTGGTGGCATCATCAGTTATCTCTGTAATTGTGCAATCATAGCAGGATGCTTCAATTTCCGTGATAACATCGGAAAACATAGTGTGCGTGTACACTGAAGATGCATGCTTCTCAATGGTCAGTCGTGTCTTGCATTCTGGAAATGTTGGTTGGCACTTGTGATTTAATTTATCGGTCGCATGGCGCTGTGACTCCATCACGCTTTCAAAGTGCCTGAAAAATTCAACCAAGTATGAACCAGGATTTGTAAAATTCCCAAACCAGCTATTGGTGCTCTCTGATCGTGATGTAGTTTTGAGCAAACCACTCATCGGAACATCTTTAAAATAAGTGGGTATCCAACTCTTTCTAAGCTCATACATATGTGTGAACCATGGATGCGATGTTAGACTGAAGCCAACCAAAATATCATTCCATTGACTTTCAAATTCTGGTATTGAAATGTTGGTGTCCCACACGATTGAATTTAGCCGATTTATGAATTTTTTTATCCTTTAACAGAGTGTGACCGACTTTAACACTAACCTTTTCCATTATGTGCCACATACACAATCTTTGTATTGCCGTCTTGAACACAGATTGAATGGCCTTCTTCATTGCCGGATTTTGGTCTGTTACTATATAGTATGGTTCCCGACCAACAACTTCCAAGAACTTTCTGAACAACCACGTATATGATTCTTCGTCTTCTTCTAATCTAAGACCAGCTGCAAACGTGACACATCGGCGATGGTTATCTACTCCTGTAAATGGAGCAAAAACCATTTAATACCGGCACATGTTTGTTAACATAAGCATACGGAATACGATTACCCTATATACAATTTCTCTTTTTTATATATGCAGCAGAAAGTTATTGCAATGTTTCAGAATTTTACAGCAACATACAGTAATCACATTTTATAAATGCATTTTCCTAAATGCAATGACATTTAATAATATAAACAATTCCACTAAACTAAGTATACAATTATAATGAACTAAGTAAACAATTCCCTTGCATTAAATATACAATAAAATATAACTACATATACATTTCGAATCAACTAAGTATACATAGCCTCTTGTTAGAGATTTTTCTTACCGCAAGTCTACGGTGTCAAGTTTTAATATAGAGAAGTAAGGTTGTCGAATCCACAGGGACTAATAAATTAATGCGCTAAGTATTGAACTAAGATAGCCTTATTTTTATTTAGGACGATCGAAATTGAATGATTGTTGTGGAAGAAAAGATAAGAATAACCACAAAAACACAAGATGAAAATAATAGTGGAATTACCAAGGAAATGAAATGGATTCCGGGTTATGGTTTCAATTAATATTCCTCTTGTTTTACGATTTAATCAAAGCCAAAGTTATTATCAATACACCTATAAGACGATCACAGCGGTATTTTATCCTCCATCTCGAGATGTATATAAAGTGTAGATTGGAATATCTATGCTAGTATCTCTACTCAACATAAGATACACAACTCCCAAATGCACAAAAGATCAAATATCCTCACAAATTTTCACAAGCCTCTCGATTATGCAAATATTCATGTCAAGTACTCAAGATCTAATATTGAAACTCATCTATCGAATTATGAATCAATATATCAAACATGTTAAATCATTGGCCAAATGATAAAACAAGAATAAGAACAAAGTACTCAAATAGGCTTCAAGACAATAACTTCAATTAAGATTAAAACAATCAACAAGAGTTCAATTAATCTACTTCCAAAACCCGGAAATCACAAGAAATTTAGCTACCCATTATAAATAAACAACTCATAGACAAATTGTTCATCTTCATAAGAAACTAAAATGAAAGATTAAAGCACAAAGAATGAGAAAACTTAGGGAAATGGATAATCTCTCGATTAATCTTCAATCCTCAAGCTCCGATTCGACCCGATTCTTCCCTTGATTCTTCCTTGATGAAATTGATGTGTTTCTTGTGTTCTTGGGTGTATTCCCAGCCTTTTCTCCATACCCTAGATCAAGCCTCCCATGTATCTATTTATAGCCCCTCAAAAGTTCAAGAAATAGGTGGAAGAACTTAGGAATTTCCGTCCAGGGGCGCTGCGGCGCCCGGGACGGGCGCTGCAGCGCCCAACACGTGAATTTTGGAGTGAATTTGCTGTCTTGGGCGCTGCAGCTGGGACGTGGGCAGCTGCAGCTGCCCGCCCCGAGTTTTTCACCCACCAAATGTTGGAATTTGCTTTTGAGCCCTTCTTCAAAGTTGTAGCCCTATCTCTTAGCTTTCCATAGCCACTTGAATCATATCAATATCAATTTTGTAGAGAGAGTTATGGCCAAAATACAAAACGCTGCCAGTGATGGAAATTTCAGACGCGTTTGGACGCTTCTTCAAATCAATCTCTCGTTGTTTGCTCGTTTGTACTTGTTTTGATACACGATTCATTACTATGACTATAAACTCAATATAATTGGCTCTCAACATGGCTTGGCTACTCAAATGACTCAAAATAATAAAAAACAACACAAAACTCAAGTCTAGGAAGCCCAAATCAATGGTATAAAACCAAGTGAACACCTCTCAACTAAGTATACATGTTGTTGTGTAAAACATAATTACGTATGCATTTCAAACCAACTAAGTATACATATCCTCTCAACTAAGTATACATGTTGTCGTGTAAATTGAAGAAACGACATAAACAAGAAATGCATTACCGGTTAGTATTGTATGTAGCATCAAACGAAATCACATCTCCAAATGTGGTGTAGTTCTTTATAGATGTTTGGTCTACCCAAAATAGACGCAACAATTGTTCATCTTCATCCACATCGTAATCAAAAGCCATCCCTTGATTTATTTCTTTTTGTTTAAATAATTTATCTATCACCAATTGTGCGTCTGCACCACAGATGTATGGTTTCAAGTCTCGCTTGAAGTTTTTAAAATCAATCTTGAGCGCCCCGACTTGTGAAAATCCGTCTACCATATCCTTGAATAATTCGTGTTATTTGGAACTCCCTATATTAGCCTTCGTGCAATTGATGATAAACTGTTGTTGTCCGAGGTTCAGGTTTCTGTCAACTTTTAGAAATTGCTTGAATGTATCGACTGCAATTGGGTGAGTGTGGCGCTCTTCAAAACTCCATATCTTATATGCGTCTATGATGGTGTACTCGAAAATACAGCGTGCATTGCACCCAACCCAGTTTGAAGTCCTCTTCCGTGACCCATGTGTTCTGCTGCTTTCGGGCTCATCTGTAGGGTCTGTAGGTATGTTGTTTTTTGTGTGTTTGAAGCCTTCTCTATTGCAAACAACATAATGCAAACAAATTACTTCGTTCTTGAATCGCTTTATCGTGTTCCTTATAATGTCGAATCCGCTAATTGCTCCATAGTCTTTGTAAAATTGTATACCTATTTCCAACGTAGAGAAATGCATGCCTACTCGCGGAATCTTTTCTTGTTCTTCCTCTGGTATCCAATATTTAGTTGAGCCCGATGAGATTTCGAGCCGTTGTCCTCCATTGATCTTTTTTGTTGCTTCTGTAATTTTTGCCATCACAAAAGACAATACATTATAATACCAAATGGATATACTATATATACACATATGTAATTATATTCATACACACTTTTTATTTTTTACAATTATGTTGCTATATACCAGGATTTGTATACAATATACAAAATAATTACACTATATATGCAACTTTTGAGTTATAAATATGCAAAAAATATTTAGTTAATATTCAATTTTGTTTATTACATCAAATTGATTAATTCAATATGAAAGACAAGTCTTCACATATATTTATTGTATTTTTAATAAATATGCAAGACAAGTTTTCCCATACAATTAAATAAGAACGAATTGATATTCAATTGAACAAACTACAGACAAATTGGAAATAAGGAAAATAATATAAATATATATGCAAGTTTTATATTATAAATATACAACCAATACTTGTATTATATACAAGTTTTATATGCTAAATAAAACTATATATACAAGGCTTATATTCTAAATATGCAAACAATCTATACTAAACATACAAACTAATAACAAATATACAATCTATAGAAAACTGGTTAATATGCAAAAATTTAAACTATATATACAAGGTTTATACACTAAATATACAAACTATGTATATTAAACATACAAATCCACAACAACCATGCACTTGGTTCGATTAGATATCCATGGTTATTTCAGTTGTTTCTCCATAATTTTGTAGCAAGTTTCTCGTAAGAAATTACCATGAATAACATTCATCAGTTGTGTTGAAATCAATATTTTCTGCCATTGTAGAACTCTTTTTGCATCAAATGGATGACAACTCTTCGCCAATTGTATGATATATGTCGTTTTTTTGTGTCAATATTGTTATGTGGAATAATTTGCAGGTCGAATGGAGCATATAGGGTGTTTATGGTGATACATAGGTTGTTGTTGAGAAGAAGGGAGATAAAGGCAGGGTGAATGGCTTGATTATGGGGACGTGATCAATAATAGATCATGTCCCTAATTTGTAGGAGACATTTACCATATTTAGTTTCTTGGAATACTATTTTATCCCTTCTAATGTATACTTTCATATGAATTGCTATATATATATATATTTGTTCATATCTTGACCATTGATTTATGTTTTTGATGGTGCAGATCTGGTCCTATGGTCTTACCTAGGAGGGTGGTCTCACAGGATCCCCTCCCTATATATGTATATTAATATTTTTTGCATTCAAATGGAAGTACATCATTTTCAGTTAAGTTAATGAGGCCATTATAATTGTTGACGAGTAAACTCAAATGGCAAGCCCACAATGACTCAATTAATCTTATTATACAAACTTCATAAAGTATATATCAACTGAATATGATGACAAGGTGACAAGAATGTGGTGCTTGATGAGTGTAAAATATAGATGCATTTGAGGGTTTAAAATGATATATATTTGATGCATTTGCACGCATATTTAGTATGTTTTTACTTGGTTTCCTTTGTTGGGCGTGATACTGCGTATTGTTGTAACTTCTTACAGGAAATGGAGATATATATATGATATAAAACGACATCACATTCCAAAGTATAGGTCAAGAGCTAAGGTACGAGCAAATATGTGAAGGAGAGAAGCATGGATGATCAAACAAAAGGAAATTTCTTCAAAAACGTCCAAATTCGCTAACAGTTTCCAGCACTGGCAAGGTTTAGTATTTTGGCCATACATTTCTCTACAAATTTGATATTGAGGTGATTCAGGTGGCTATGGAAAGAAACGAGAAAGGGCTACTACTTTCATGAAGATCCCAGGAGCAAATTCGGAATACAACATGGACAAAAATACGTTACACGGCCAGACCATGTGGTGCAACAAGATCGTGTGAAAATGTCGGTATGGAATGACACAACCATGTGAAGTGGGGAAAAACAGGGGACGAACCAAGCCCGCACAGCCAGGCCGTGTGAACCCATACAACCATGTGGGAAAGGACAAAAATCCACACAACCACGTGGGACTCTACAGACGCATTTTTTTGGAGTTCTTTTCCCATTCCAACTCTACAAGTGACCTCTCCAAGCACCTATATAAAAGGGACCAAGGCCTGAACGAATTTTCATCATCGTACATCATCAAACATCACTTCATACAACATAAAACACATCAAATTATGCAGGAACACAAGATTCGAAGTTTTCTGAGAGAGGAGGGCTAGGTAGCGAAGAACACCACAAGGCCTTTCGCATCTACGGGAGCACAAGAGCTTCGAAGGCTTAGGAGGGGAATCCATTCTGACAAGAAGGGGTTTTCTTTCTATGTCTAGATCTCTTGTATGTGCTTAAACGATGTCATAATGTTGATTTTGAATTTGTCTAGGAATTTGTTATTGTTGAGATTCAAAGTAAATAATGAAAAGAAGCTAAATGATTTCATTAATTCAAAAGTGATTGATTACAAGTGTGAGCACCTCTATTTATAGCTGGAAACTTGGCTGGGAATGTAACAGAATTTGTAACAGAAAAACTAACTTTTACAACCAACTCTAACTAACTCTAATCAGTATACTCAATACGCCCTATGCAAGCCGAGCCCTGGGTGACAAACAAAGACACAATAACTTGCTGAGTTTCTCAAATCGAGCAGGAGACATAGGCTTGGTAAGTATGCAGTAGTCTGATCATCTGATGGAACAAATTGAACTGCAACTTCCTTGTTATGAACTTTTTCACGGATAAAGTGAACATCGATTTCGATATGCTTCGTGCGAGAATGAAATGCTGGATTGTTGGCTAGAGTAATGGCTCCAGCATTATCACACCATAGGACTGAAAGACCATGAAAAGAAATACCCAACTCCTGGAGCAAGGAACAGATCCATACAAGCTCAGTAGTTGCCAATGCCAAAGAATGGTACTCGGACTCAGTACTACTTCTAGAAACAACATGTTACTTTTTGGAACACCAGGTGATTAGATTACCCTCAAGAAAAATTCAATACCCACTAGTGGAACGACGATCATCAATACAACTCGCCCAATCTGCATCAGCAAACCCTTCCAGAGCCAATCGAGTCAGAGGTTGGAAAATAAGGCCAAGGTGTCTGGTACCATGTAGAAACCGGAGTATTCTTTTACAAGCCTTCCAATGATTGATAGTGGGAGAGTGAAAAAATTGACTAAGCTTATTTACAGCAAATGAGATATCAGGTCTAGTCTTTGTTAGATATTGTAAGGCACCAATCACTGCTGCGATAGAGAGGGATTGCCAAAAGTATGTCATTAAGAGAGAGCTTGATACTTGGACAAAGAAAGGAGTGGGACGGGGTTTACAGTAGCCATTGAAGTTTTAGCAAGTAGATCGAGAAATATACTTATGCGATTGAGAATAATACCATTGTGCACACGATGAGCCTCCAAACCAAGAAAATAACTGACGTCTCCCAGATTCTTTAAAGAAAACTGAGCATCAAGGGTAGCAATAACTTGAACAATTTCAATATGATTGTCACCCGTAATGAGTATGTCATCCACGTAGACAAGAATCATCAAAATTTGAACATTAGTTTGTTTATGAAAGAGAGATGAGTCAGAAACGGAACCTTTAAAATCCAAGGACAGCATGAAATTTTTGAGAGTGTCATACCAAGCCTTTGGAGCTTGTTTTAAGCCGTATAGTGATTTTATTAACCATCAAACATGTGTAGGCCGCTGAGCATCAACATATCCTTCAGACTGAGCCATAAAAATAGCTTCTTTCAAATCCCTTTTCAAAAAAGCATTGTTAACATCAACTTGATGTATTTTCCAACCCCCGGTGATAGCCAAACTGAACATGATCCGAATGGTGAGTGTCTTAACAATGGAACTAAATGTGTCAAAGAAATCAATGTCAGCATTTTGTTGGAACCCATGAGCCATTAATCTTGCTTTCAACCTCTCAATTGTACCATCCGGTTTGAATTTAGTTCGAAAAATCCATTTACTAGTGATCCAATTCATGTTGCTCGAGTATGGAATCAACTCCCAGGTGCTATTACTCATTAAGGCATTATATTCATCATCCATAACACTCTTCCATTGAGGTGAAGAGAGAGCTTGTTGTGTGGTGTTAGGTTCAGAGAAAGAGGAGCTAACAGGGAAAGCAATGTAAGCCTTTGGTCTAAAAATACCATTTTTGGAACTGTGACCATGGAGTGGAGTAGGGGAGCCTGTAATGGGGCAGGGGGAGCAGGTATAGGAAGATGAGCATTGGAGGAGGAGGGTGATGACCGAGGTGTAGGGGAGGAGGAGGGTGATGACTGAGGAGACACTTGTGAGTGAGAAGAGGAGTGTAGAGTAGGAGTTGGAAGAATAGGTGAAGAGGAAGAGTTAAAAGAAGAGACAAATGGCTGAGTAGAATGAGTGAACAACTCAGAGAAAGGGAAATCAAATTCATTGAAGGCCACATCGTGGGCTATATATAGGTGGCCTGAGGGATGCCAAAACTTACATCCCTTGTGTTTTGTGCTATATCCAATGAAAAGGCACTTAGAGGTTCCAAATTGAAGTTCGGATGTGTTATAGGGTCTCAAGTAGGGGTAGCAAGCACATCTAAAAGTCTTGAAAAAATTATAGTCAGGAAATGTATGGAATAGCTTTTGATATGGGGACAAGAAATGTAGAACAGACGATGGCAACCTATTGATTAAAAAGGTAGCAGTGGAGAAAGCATGCCACCAAAATTTAGGAGGGAGTTTGGCTTGAGCAAGAAGAGTAAAGCCAATTTCAATTATGTGTTGATGTTTTCTTTTAGCTCTCCCATTTTGTTGGTGCTTATATTGACAAGGATGACGAAAAAGAATACCATTAGACTGAAGTAAATATTTTAAAGGCCTATATTCTTCCCCCAGTCAGATTGAAGGCACTTAATGGATGTGTGAAACTGTGTTTCCACCATTGCTTTGAAATTGAGAAAAAACATTTTGAACTTGATCTTTGGTGTGTAAGGGATGTATCCATGTAAAACGAGTATAGTCATCAATAAAATAGACATAATATTTGTAACCTTCAAAAGATCATTGAGAGGCAGGGCCCCAAACATCAGTGTGCATCAGTTGAAAGGGCTGAGAAGTATGAGTGTTAACAGATGGAAAAGACATACTATGTTGTTTCCTAAATTTACAAGCCTCACAAAAAGGAACATGAGTGACTGCTGTAGGTAATCTCAATGATTTATTACATGGGAAAAAGAGTTATTACATGGATGGCCTAGCCTAGCCTTTGATGCCAAAGAATAGCATCTGATTTTTGTCGACAAAAAAAGCATGTAAGGAAGGTGTTACATTTGTGGAAAATTGTTAGAGCAACAGGACCAGACTTTGAAGATGTGTGAGAGGAGGTTGAGGAAATAGCAACTTTGGATAGGAGAGAGCTGAGATCAATTTGGTACAGACCATTCTTAAGAAGCCCCTTCAACGGGACTTGGTGTGTACTCGATCCTTGATAAGATAAAATGAGGCATGAAATTCAATGAATACTTTGTTATCTTTAATAAAGCGTGATATGCTAAGGAGGTTTTTGTGATATCGGAACAAATAAGACATTATGAAAGATAAGAGGTTTGAAAGGATTAAAAGCTAGAAAAAAAGTAGAACCAACGTGTGAAATAAGAATTCTAGAACCATTACCAACAACAAGCTCATCCTTACCATGATATGGAGATTACACAGTCAAATTGCCCAGCTGAGTAGTAACATGGTGAGTAGCACCACTGTCCATGTACCAATTGTTATTCGTGGAAAAAGAATGAGAACCAGGCTGCTGTGTAAGAAATACTGAAGAAGGTTTGGAGGTTTCAGTGTGCTGAGTAGTAGAGGCATTGGCTTGCTGATATGGAGATGCCACAAGGTTGCTTGAGGATGCATAAAACCTGGTGGAGCAGAGGAAAGTGAAGTATCCAGTCCAGTGAAATTTGGATCATATCTCTTGAAACACTTGGCTGCAATATGGTTGTGTTTACCACAAATATGGCAAATGAGCTTAGAGTTTTCTCCCCTGAAAAATCATCCTCTGCCTCGATTTCTCCCTTGAAAACTACTTCTAGGAGGTCTAAAATTATTGAATGACCTTTTTGAAGCCATATGTAAAGCAGGTACAGATGAAATACCATCAACATGAAAAGCTTGAGGATTGTTTGACAAGGATTGTTGATGTTGTTGAAGTCGAGATTCATGCGTCTGAAGAGTAAATTGAAGCTCAAAGATTCTCACATTACTAATTTGAGATGTAAGATGCACTACCACATATTCATACTCAATAGATAAACCATTCAAAATATCTAAAACCAACTCATCATCTGAGATCTCATCACCAACCATACGAATTTGATCTACAATATTACTCATCTGAAGAACATAATCTTCAATAGAAGAATAACCTTTCTTAGTATCATGAAACCACTTTTTAAGATGTAACAATCGTGATTTGGACTGTGTGCGGAATAACACATCAAATACACTCCACGATCACCGCAGAACTTGGTATGTGACATATCCAAGCATGGATTTAGAGATAGAGCTGAGTAGCCAACTAAACAAAAATTGATCCTTCCTTTTCCAATCAGAAAATGCAGGATTAATAAGACGAGTACCAGAGGAAGATTCATCCAAAAATTGTGCAGGAGCGGAGATCGTGCCAAGCAAAAAATCCTCGAAATCCATGCACAGTCACCGTAGAGAGGATTTGAACACGCCAGAAATGATAGTTAGTCCTATCCAAATGGACTATAAAGGTTGGAAAAGTAGGTAGAGATGTAGAAGACATTGAAGGCACCAGAAATTTAATCGAAGAAGATGACCACCAATAGCCAAAAAATCTGGCTCATGATACCATGTTGAGATTCAAAGTAAAGATTGGAAAGAAGCTGAATGATTTCATTGATTCAAAAAGTGATTGATTACAAGTGTGAGCATCTCTATTTATAGCTTGAAACTTGGCTGGGAATGTAACAAAATTTGTAATAGAAAAACTAACTTTTTACAACCAACTCTAACTAACTCTAACTGTATACTCAATAGTTATCAATGTTTGGTTAATCTTTCGGATCTTAGAGGCATAATCAAAACTGTGAATTCATATTAAATCTTGATTAATTGCTTTCTTAATTGATTCATGTTTTCTATTTTATGAATTCGAGTGCTTATTCTTAGTTGCTTATTATTTGGCCGGGAATAATTTGCATGTCATATTTGTTAGTGCGAGATTCGGGAGATGAGTTATAACAAATACGGAAATCGAATTTAGACATAAACGGGTGTAACATATTGGGAGACCTACAACTATTTGTGGTGAGTCATTTAATTCATAAATCTTTTGGGAGTTAATAATAGTTGTAACATATCGGGAGATCTACAATTGTTATTAATCTACTGTTTATTTATCACCCGGGACGGGGAATAGACTAACTTAGAAATTGAACCCATAGAATTGCATGAGTTGGTTTTGAAACTTTTATTGGATTTAATATTGAAGAAACATGTTGAGATTATGTGCTTAAGGTTGTTCGTGTAGTTGTTGAAAATACTTTTGGGTTCACAAGTTTATTTATATTCTGTTATTTTTGATTTTTTTATTATAACTTGATATTCGGTCGCTTCAATAAAATTGGAATGCGATGTTATTATAGCCTAAGTGTTTCACAAATCAATCCCTGAGGAATACGACCTTGCTTGCCATTATCCTATAAACTACACTGTACACTTGCAGTTGTATGGTCCAAATACTTTTGGCGAACAAATTTTTGGCGTCGTTGCCGGGGATTGAAAGATTCTACTTAGATATAGTAATAAGTAGTTCAATCTTAATTGAAGCAATATTTTTTTGTAAATAATTTTTTTCTTTTTTTTATTTTTTTCTTCTTCGTTTCTAACATTGTCTTTGTTGAATGCGAAACCAGAATCTTTGGAGATACAAGTAGCCCAAATCGCAACTGCAGTGGGAGGCCAACATCAGAAAAGCAAATTCCCAAGCGATACTGAATTTAATCTGAGAAAACAGTCCAACACCATTCATCTGATGGATGGTACAGAATATGAGGGCTCAAGAATTTCAACTGACACAGTTCAACGAAAGTGATGTTAGAAATCTAAGTTTGGCTGAAGACGAAAAACTTAGCGCTTTGGGGAGGCAACCAAAGAAACGTCGCGACAAACCCCGAGGGTTAAAAAAAAATGACTGACGCATACGGGCGTGTGGACGCACATGACCCGATCGTGCGATCTGCTCCTCCAGTTTCTAATTTGAGGGACGAGCTCCCGGTTTCACCGGAACTATCCACGTAAGTACTCTTTACTCATTCCTCTTTCTTTTGATAATTTTCTCTTATGTTCAGGACGCAACATATTTTAAGTTTTGGGGGGTTATCAAGAATGCGTAATTTGGCACTTTATTGCATTTTGCATTGCATTTAGGATTGCATGTAGAGCATATAAAAATTTGAATTAAATTTTTTTCCATTTTTTTATTATTTTCAATTTTTATGTTTGTTTTATGTTTATCACATTTACGACTTTAGCACGTTTAATTGCTTTTTGTGTGATTTTATCAAGATTTTCGAAAATGCTCAGCTTACGTATGATTTTACTATGAACATCTTATGGAATGAGATAACATACTTCTGGGAATAATGTGATAAATTATTCGGAAGATGTCATTTATTTGTTTGGCATTAGTTAAGAAAATTGGGTATTTGAGCATGTTGCAAAAAATAAGTCTGTGAGCTTTTGTGCCTTAAACTGTTTTATATTATGTATACTTATTTTTCTTGAGTGTCATTCATGATTGATAGAACTCTAAAACTTGCTCTGGTATCTTCATTGAAGCCATGTGTATGTGCAATTTTGAAAATGATTTAAGGTCATCTTTGTTTAGCCTACTTAGCCTAAAAAGTCTACCTATGAACTCACGATTCCCTAGTTAGCCAATTTTGAGCCAAAACTTTTACCTGAGCCACATTGATCTTTAAAATTGCAAAATGATTTTATCCTTGAAATTTCTTGAGGTTAAAGAAAATTAATAAGTTTGGGGGAGATGTGGTGAAAATTTATGGAAAAAAAGAGAGGAAGTTGGCAAAAGAAAGAGGGAGGAGCAGTATCTAGGTAAATGAAGAAGAATGAAGCTCAGAAAAAAATATATATCTCTGAAAAAGAAGAGAAAAATCGAGCAAAACTAATGAAAAATTCTGAAAATTTTGAAAAATGAGAGCTTGAGGCTAAAGAAAAATAAAAGAAGGCAAAAAGGCCTAAGAATGAAAAAAGAGAAATAAGGGTGGAATTGAGTTGAAAAAGAAAACTAGTAATATGTTGAAATTGGGTTGGTAAATTGCAAGTCTGTATGCTTAAATTCTATTTGCTCAAGTCAAGTCACTTAATCCAAATTTTCCCTACCCTTACCAAAGAGCCTACATTACATCCAAATGAAAAGTCCTTTTTGATTCTTAGATTGTGCACACAAAAGTGGTCGAGATGTTAGACCATTTGCAAGTTTATGGTAGTTCAACATTCACTTAATTGAATTTGAGCGTAAACACTATCTATAAACTTCTGAGATTCGAGTGATACACTACCTACTTTTGAGTCGCGATGTCAAGTACCCAAGAGAGTATTAACTATGACGAGTTTATGAATGATGACTTCTTGATTATGAATTACATGGTTTTCTTAAGTATGGAGTCAAATGCTATTTAATGTTCATAGTATTCTTGTTAGTTCGTTATTACCCCTTGATATTATTTTTCTTAATTTGCTCGAGGACGAGCAATGCTTTAAGTTTTGGAGATTTAGATGAGTGTAATACGTGCATTTGAGGGTTTAAAATGATATATATTTGATGCATTTGCACGCATATTTAGTATGTTTTTACTTAGTTACCTTTGTTGGCGTGATACTGTGTATTCTTGTAACTTCTTATAGGAAAAGAGCTAAATTGGATATAAAACGATATCACGTTTCAAAGTATTGGGTAAGAGCTAAGGTACGAGCAAATATGTGAAGGATATAAGTATTGTAGGTCTCAAGGGGTGTGAGTAAGGTTAGAAGGGGGGAGGGGGGTTGAATAAACCTTACCAACTTTTCGATTTTAGTCCTTTTAAAATATAACAGAGGTAACACAAACATCTAAGTCCTTGAGGGACAACTAAGTTGGTTATTCAGCAGAGTTAGCCACTCAACAGACTCGATAGATCTGTTGATGGAATAACTCAGTTGTTTAACCTGAACCTTTACTTGGATGTGTTGGTTTTATCAGCGGAAGACTTAACACCCTTTGAGTTGTTTCAAACTTGTTTTAACACTTGATTTTAACACTTGGTTATTAATCAGTTGGATAGCAGATAAATTTATCAGCAGATATAAAGTAGATATGCAGAAATATAAAGGTGTTGAAAAATAAATGACACAGTTCATTTTTATAGAGGTTCGAAGATGGGGTAATTCTTCTAGTCCTCTCTTCTGTAACTCCTGGAGGAATCCACTATGTAAAAGATCTGTTTAAAAAGTGGTCAACAGTTTAGAGACAGCCTTGATCACACAGTTGGCTTCTCTTCCGACTCAGCTTCTTCACATGACAACTGCCTTGCTACTTCAGCTCACTTTCTCAAGCTCTTGGATTTGATCACGAAGCCCTCCAATAACTTGATACTGGTTCAACCTTGAACCTTCCTACAATCCTCTTTGGACAGTAGACCCCTTTTGATTCTTCAAAAGTTTCCTCTTCAACAATTTGAAGTTGTCTTTCCTTCACAACTTGTGTTGGATCGATTTTCTTCGAGTTTTAGGCTTGAGGATTAGCTTGAATATCTTTAAGAATATCTTCAGGTTAATAGTTCGAATAATGCTAGCTTATTCGTGGTTCAGGTAACCTTTTCTAACACGAGGTGCAGTGCTTCCCATTGGTTTCTTCCTTTTGCACGCTTCTGGGATGAGCACTTTAAGACCTGGCAGCATGGAAGTATTACTTATTTAAGTAATGTTCTTGACCTCTGTCTGTGATTCATTTGATTAACTCTCTCGTCACGCTTTTGCCTTTTTCCCTAGGTAACTTGACTCTGCTCCAATCATTGGAAGACTCATCTGTCACTTCAACTTTAGACTTGGCTTCTTGAGTTGACTTTGACTGATTCTTTACATAGCTATTCTCAGCTGATACACCTTCAGTCGAGTTCTTGATCTTCTATCTTAGCCATACTCAGCTGTTCTACAGCGGAGTCTTCACTTCAGTCTTCAGTTGACTTCTTGTACTTGCAGGCATAGCTTACTTGACTCAGCTTTTCCAGCCCTATCTATTACAATAAAAATTACAAGGAAAATGGGGTGCCAAAGAATGTAAACAGCTAAGATACATACATACAATGTAGTAACAAAGAATGTATGCGTAAAATTGATCATTTTATTGATCATAGCATTCTTGTCATTTACACAGCTGTTTACATTTAGTATCAGAGCATTCTATATCAAAGCAAAATACAGATATCTATGCTAGGATATAAATACAGAGTGAAAATTTACATAACACTTCACTAAGTATACAAATGACTTACAAAAATGTATTTACATAAGTAAAATACATGAAGGGTTCACAACAACACTTCATCACCTTCGCTGTCTCCTTCTTTCCTCTTCAGCTCTGTCGAAATCATCAGCTCCGTTTCTCTTTCTTTCTTCTTCCTCAGCTTTCTTCTTCTTCTCATAGGCTCTTTTTGCTGCATCATCCTTCCTCTTTCTCTAGAGCCATAGCTGAGTTTGTCTATCGCTTTCCTCTTCCTGTCTTTTCACGTCTTTAGCATTCTTCCTTGCCATTTCCAGATTCGCCACTTCATCATAGCTAGCCCAGTCTTCCCTTCTTTCCGGGATCCACATATTCGATGTTCTTAGGTCTTGGACGAGGTCGAAAGCCTCTTCCTCCACCACTTCTTCCTACTCCTCTGGGTGTATATTGTACATGAGTCTTCTGCTTACCAGCTGAATGGCTGATGGTAGTCTGCTGCTTATCAGCTTCTTCACACAGTTTAAGACCCTTCTCCCAGTACAGATCCCAAGCTTGGGCTAGTGACATCTTCTGGAAATAGCCTTCGGATTCAAGCGTCTTGAATTCTTCAACTGATCTTGGCTCGGATCCGTTGTCAGGAATAACATCTCTATCCTTCTCTACTAGAATGTCGTCGTATTGTTTCAACACTTCTTCGACGCGGGTATCCGTCTTCTTGTCGAACTCGACCATCCCTACTTTTACGATTCGCTTTTTCTCCGACATTGGCACATCAGACTGTTCAATCGACAGAGTCACTGGAATTTTGCTGATAATTGAGGCCGTAACATGACCCTGCTGAGGGGTTTCAACAATCATTAATGTTAAGTCCTTCAAAAGTTCCCCCACAGTTGTTTTTCCCTTCTTCTTCTCAGCTACCGTCATCTTGTCTTCATACTCTTTCAACTTTTCTTCTTTTAAACTCCTTAGGGACTCCTCTTCCCCCTTTTTGGCATCAATAAAGGAAATAGGGACCCCAGGGAACATTCCTGCAAGCATAAACTCGAGTCTGCTAAGCGCATAATCGTGTTTGGAGTCTGCTGCTGTGTAAGTTGTCCGAAATTCTGAATGAGTGGCTTTGGACTCGGCTGCCACCAATTTCATTTCAGCCATGAGAAGGTTGAATTTTACATTCATAGTCTGCTGAAGTCGCAGAATTTCTTTTCTCTGAAATTCACGCAGTAGCTCCATTTCTGTTTTGTGAGAGGCATGCAACCTCTCAATATATTCTCACATTGTGTGCCTGTTCGAAATGTTGTCAGCGCTCCAGACAAGCATTTTATTTTATAACGCCTTAAAAATAGCGAACTTGCTCGTATCGCATGGCACTCTGCTGTTGAGACCATTCCCTGATCCTTACCACTATCTCTATCAAATCTGCTGTGAGGGTCGCATCTCTATTGTCTAGTCGTAAGTCTAGTGAGGCTTGGTGCTGTTCAATCTTCTCAATCTCTTCACAGATCTTCTTGAAGACTTCACGAATCTCAGCTGTCCCACTTGATTCAGATGCCGGCCATTCTGCATCGAAGTCAAAATTCGCTGGTACAATAGAGTCAGTAGGGATTATGGGATCTTCTCGTACAGTGAATCTTCGTTGCTCTTTAGCAGTCTCTTTCTCTAGCTCAGGCAATTCGGTAGAAAAAGGAAATACTTGTTCTAAAGCATCATCTTGCACATATGGGATTGTTTGTGCGGTTTGTGCCTGTGATGTTTCTGGTGGAGTCGTTATTGCTGCAGCTATGGGAGCCTGCACAGACGACTCGATTTCAGCTAGAGCGTCTGGAATGTGTTGCCCAGTTGACTGAGCCTCAGCTGTCTTAACAGCTTCTTCGGTCTCAGATTTCTCTAAATGAAATACCGGTTCCTCTGCCGCAACATCAAGCATCATCGAATGATGATGAAACTTGGGGGCTTGGTTCATCATCGAAATTGAATGTTTAACGAAAGCTGACTTTGTAACTCGATCGACTCGTATTCTTGAGAACATCCTCACCGGGTTCTTTTGATGTGCAACGGGTGTGGACTCGGCCTTAATCTTGAGACCCTTTAAATGATATGTCAGGATTCTCCTTGGAGTCATGAAGTGCGCTTATCTCCTTCTCAGACTAAGCGCTTTGAACATGAGGAATATTCTGAATTTCTTGAGTTTTACCTAGGGAGGTCTCAACTTCCCTTGTGCCTTCAATACCTCCATCAGTCTCAACTATAGTGAGGCCTTCAATATTCCCTTCGACAGTCGCAGCTGTCTTAAGGTCTTCAACATTGGCATCCATAAGAGTCTCAACCCCTTGGATTGCAATTTCATTGCCCAGAGTGTTAACTCCCAGGGCATCTCCATCCTGTGCCTCGACTGTAGGAATAGTGTCATCAGCCTTCAAAGCAACTGACACTTCAGCTGGGATAGACTCAACTGTCCGAGCCTCGTCAATGTCACTCTGTTGTGGTTGTTTCTCATATTCCACTTCGCCATCTTACTTCAAAAGGGAGTCATCTGCACATCCTCTGACCTTGCTGCAGTGGAGTAAGTTTCCCCCTCAGCTGGCACACCAACTGAGTGACTGATGATGGGGTCACTCTTCTCCAGACTCGCGGCTTCTTCCATTGAGTGCTCAGCCGTCAGGGCAGGTGGTAAAACACCTTCAGTGGGGGTTGGCTCAACTTGGGTGCCCAAGGTCCCAGTTTCATTTCCAATTCCCTTGGACCCATCCTCCGACTGTACCGAGGACGTAGCTGCAGCGATGTCTGTGGCAATTTGTTGCACTACTCCCAAACGGTCTATTTGCAGGAGAGATTGTGAGGACTCTCCTGGTCCTTCAAGTAATTGTTGCTCATGCATTAGCCTGGAATCCCGTAGAGCTTGATGCATGTCTGACTTCTCCGTTGCAGCAATGGGATCCATATCTTCATCACTCTCTGAGAACACATCCAAATAAGGGTGAGTGTGTTCTAGAGTTCCAGTAAACAGGCACATCTTGGCTTTTTCTAATGCACGGGCCTCCTCTTCAGCTTTATCTTTCTCATCCGCCTTCATGATGCGGAGGAGAACCAGACAGTTGTCTTCGTCGAGGACCTGTTGGACAGTATTAACGCCTAGAAGATGGAGCAATTCTTCCTCTTCGTTAATGTACTCAGGGTGAGTGAACTGCACCCTTGAGTGATCAAGCTTCTACGCTCTCCATTCCCTAAGACGTCTCTGGATATCTGGATACAGAGAGAGTACATAATGATATCATAATCATCATCATGTTCATCTTCTTCTCCTCCTTTTTCTGGAATAGAGGGTAAGTCATGCTGCTCTTCTCCTTCAGCAGCGTCAGTAGCAGGTGGAGAGACAACTTTTTCAATAGGATGTTCAGTTGTATCAGCTGCTTCACTTCCCTCGCTTTCCGACGCCTTGGTGAGTCTTGATGAGGCTCTCGATGATCACCTCGCAGACTTGGCTTGATCATCAATCACTGTAGGAGACTGCACTTCCTGAGTTTCAGCAGTCTCGGATGCTTTCTCCAGCTTAGTGGCAGATTCAACTGTCTTCTCCAATTCAAAGTTTCTTACCAATCTCTTTTTTCTCTTGGGTAGCAGATGAACCTCTTCTTCTGTATTTGCTGGTTCCTGGAAGGAGAATGCTTGCACGGCTGCCTTCCTGGGCTTGGCAGTGCGCTTCTTTTTTTTGATGGCAGGAGAAGGAGTATGATGTTCCTCCTCTCCCTACCGGGCGACTACCGCAGTGGGTCGGTGACTCCTACCGCAGGGGTAGGTGCATCCTTTTCTTAGCCGGGGGCAGCCTTCTTCTTCACACCGCAGGGCAACTTTCTTCTTTGGAGGAGGGGTAGCAGCTGTGTCCTCAGGTTCAGCTGATTCCCCCTCACTTGTATCCGCTTTCTTTGCATGGGCTCTCTTGTGGGCTCTAGAGAGGTTCGCCCTGAACATCTTATTATTGACATGGAAGGGTTTTCTATGTCGAAGGGGAATGCCCTTCATTTCCATCAAGTGGCCAATCACCAGGCCATATCCAAGAGATCCTCCAAAGGATCCGTCTTCCTTGAACGATTTATTCACAACATTTTGGCAGAGTCTGCTGTACACGAACTCAGCCCAGTTGACTTTCTTTCCCTACATGATCGCAGCCATGACGATCAGCTTAGTCTTGGACAGCTGATTAAAGCTTCCAAACTTCATGTCTACACACTTGGAGACGACATCTATCAACTTATGATAGTCGTCCTTCAACAATTTCTTCTCAGCTATGTAGACCACCTTAGCAGCACACTCTGGTTTGGCTACCTCTCTCCATGCAGTAGCCAAATCAACATCAGCTTCACCAATCTCCTTCATGCCTTCAGATGGCAACAAGTCGTGCTCCACAACGTCCTTAGCATTTATCATAATGTCCTTGCGTTGGACAGAAGACTTGATCCCTTCGTCCTGCACTTCGACGTTAACATAGAATTGTGCTACCTCATCGAGATAGATATGCGAGTATTCCAAAGTGAGAAAAGCCTTGAGACCTGACTTTTCTAGCATTTCAGCGATTTTCTTAACAAGGGCTTCATCGGAACCCTGCTTCACCATGCCTTCGAAATCCACTGACGATCCTGAGTGGATTTGCTTTGATAGCTTGATGAAATCAAACTTAGGTGCCATTTTCGGAGATTTTTACCGATTAAAACTTGACGAACTTTCTTGAGGACACTTAGGGTTTGCGAGAGAGAAAAAGCTTGCTTTCTTTTTGCTTGAAGATGAACAGTTTTCGAATGAGAGAGAGGAAGAAAAAAAAATGGATATATAAGGGTTATGAAAGGGCATGTCTTTGGTTTTTGAATTCTTGATCAAAATCAACGGCTCAGATTTAGCACGTCAAACCACATTTAATTTCTCGCTTTTAATGCGACAACATTTATATTCAATCATATGCTTACTGTGCAGCTTTTGACTGTACCCGTCATTATTATGCTGACGTCATCCTTAAAACCATTCCCGCTCATTAAAAACGACTGCGTTTTTGTCACTTAGCTCATAAATGACTCAGCTTAAAAATGACTTAACTCTACTTCTCTCCTTTCATTTAGTGACTCAGCTGTAAGCTAACTCGATACAACTAATGTTCCGACATAGCTGTTTCACATGGTTGATTCATGAAACTTGTTCAATTTTCATCTTCTCATCTTCCATCTTTTCTGGTTGAGTCTTCTGAGTGTCCACTCAACTCAGTTAACCCTAGCTCATTCTTAAGCTCTTCAAATCTTGACTCACATAGGGGTTTAGTGAATATATCAGCTAGCTGCTTATCAGTTGAGATATATTCCAAAGTGATGTCTTTATTTTCAACATGATCTCTTATGAAATGATATCTGACATCAATGTGCTTTGTTCTTGAATGCAACACAGGATTCTGAGTGATTGCAATAGCACTTGAGTTATCAAACATAATTGGAATCTCTTTTTCTTCAATCTCATAATCTCCCAGTTGCTGTCTCATCCATAAGACTTGGGCACAACAGCTGCCCGCAACTATGTACTCTGCTTCAGCTGTGGATTTGGCTATTGAGTTTTGCTTTTTGCTAAACCAGGAAACCAATCTATTTCCAAGCATTTGACATGTACCTGAAGTGCTCTTCCTGTCAACTCTACATCCAGAATAGTCAGAGTCTGAATAACCAATAAGCTTGAATCCACCTTCCTTTTGATACCATAAGCCAATTTTCTGGCATCCCTTCAAATATCTTAGGATTCTCTTAGCTGCAGTCATGTGGATTTCCTTTGGTGCAGATTGAAATCTTGCACATACACCTACTGCAAAGGTGATATCTGGTCTGCTTGCTGTTAAGGAGAGCAATGATCCAATAAGTGCTCTATATCTGGTTTGATCTACAACCTTGCCATCTGCATCCATGTCCATCTTAACTGATGTGTTCATTGGTATTTTCACAGAAGACTTCTCTTCCATACCAAATTTCTTCATTAAATCTCTGGTGTACTTTGTTTGACTTATGAAGGTTCCATCCTTCAATTTCTTGACTTGAAGTCCTAGGAAGAAAGTCAGCTCTCCCATCATGCTCATTTCAAATTTGCCTTGCATGAGGTTTGAGAATTTATCACACAGCTCTTTATTTGTGGATCCAAAAATGATGTCATCCACATATATTTGAACAAAGCAGTATACTCTCTCCATATTGAATTCTGAAGAGTGTTCTGTCCACTTTGCCTTTGGTGAATCCATTGTCAGTTAGAAATACAGACAATGTATCATATCATGCTCTTGGTGCTTGCTTCAAACCATATAGTGCTTTCTTGAGCTTGTACACCTTATCTCTAATAGCCTTCTGCTCAAAACCTGGAGGTTGTTTAACATAGACTTCTTCCTCTAACAGTCCATTTAGAAATGCACTTTTCACATCCATTTGATATACAGTGAAGTTCTTGTGTGCATCATAGGCATGAAACATCATTATTGCTTCCAATCTTGCAACAGGAGCAAATGTTTCATCAAAATATATTCTCTCTTCTTGGCAATACCCTTTGGCTACCAATCTTGCTTTATTTCTTACCATATATCCATCCTCATTCATATTGTTTCTGCAAACCCATTTTGTGCCAATAACATTTTGATGGGTTGGTCTCTGCACCAATTCCCATACTTTGTTCCTTTCAAACTGATTCAGCTCTTCTTGCATGGCTTGAATCCAATGTGTGTCATCCAATGCTTGAGACACATCTTTGGGCTCTATTTGGGAAATAAAACAAGTGAACATTGCTTCTTGCTGAGCCCTGGATCTTGTTCTAACACCATCTCTAACATCTCCAATGACTAACTCCGGTTGATGGTCTCTCAACCATCTCACATAATGTTGGAGCAAGTTAGCTGGATTCAGCCGTCTCGCAGCTAAGTTGCCTTGAATGGTTTCTTCATCATCATTCAGTTGTAGACTTTCCAGCTGTCTCTGGGATTCAACTATCTCATCTTCATCTGAGTTGATTGCTCTTACTTCAGCTTCTACATATGGACTCTTCTGCATAGTTGGCTGATTCAGCTTGTCAGCTAACTCTTCAATGTCTTCTCCACTCACATTAGGTTCATCAAAAACCACATGAATAGATTCTTCTATGACCATAGTCCTCTTGTTCAACACTCTATAGGCTTTGCTCTTAGCTGAGTATCCCAAAAAGATACCTTCATCAACTTTAGCATCGAAAGCCTTCAAATTATCTTTGCCATTGTTTTGGATGAAGGATTTACATCCAAATATCCTGAAGTACCCAACATCTGGGTTTCTCCCTGTCCAGATTTCATAGGGAGTCTTGGTCAATTGTCTGTTAATCGGCCCAAAATCTCTTAGGCAATCCCAGCTTCCTTGAGAGTTCTATTCCTTCTTTCAGCTACTCCATTCTGTTGTGGAGTCCTTGATGCTGATAACTCATGAGAAATACCATTTTCAACATAATACTGAGTTAAACTCAGTTCCTCTATCAGATCTTATCTTTATGATGGTTTGACTCTTTTCATTTTGAACTCTTTTCATCAGCTGAAGTAACTTCTGCAAAGTTTCCTTCTTTTTGCACATGAAGATTGTCCATGTATATCTTGAGTAATCATCCACATCTACCAGGGTGTATTTCTTTCCACTTATGCTGGCTTGTTCAACTGGACCAAATAGATCCATATGCAACAGATGCAATATCCTTGTTGAAGAAGGACTAGGCTTATCGTTGAATGAAGATTTGATTTGCTTTCCCATCTGGCATGCATCACATATACTTTCCTTCTTGTACACTGAGTCTGGAAATCCTTCCACAAGATGACTCCTTGCAAGCTTGTTGATTGTCTTGAAGTTCAGATGACTCAGCTTTTTGTGCCACGTACCAACTTGATTCGTGCTCTTTTCTTTGCCAGACAAGTTCTTGGTGTAGCAAAGAGACCAACATGTTCTTCCGTCTTGATCCATGCAAAGACTATTTCATTAGATTCGGCATCTTTGATCTGGCACACTCCCATATTGAATCCAACATTGTAGCCCTTGTCACAGAGTTGGCTGATGCTTAACAAATTGAAGTTGAGGCCTTCAACATAAGCAACGTCTGTGATTTCCAATCCATTTTTATTAATAGATCATGTGCCTTTGATTTCCCCTGGAGCTTCATTTCCTCCAAATATGACTTTTGCACCTCTAATCTCCTTGAATCTTGATAGTTTTTTCTTGTTCCTCGTCATGTGTCCGGGCAGCCCACTATCCATGTACCAGGTTCCTTGGCACTCAGTTGTTCCTTGAACCTGCAAACAAGGAAATTAATTAGTTTTTAGGTACCCATACTTGCCTGGGTCCTGAGGGGTTAGTGCTGTAAGATGATCCAACCAACCTATAACCAAATGACTTGACTCTAAGAGGTTGCCATCTATCTGTGCCATAATCATTGTGCACATTAGCGAATTGCTTGGGTGTTTTAGGTTCATACAACTGTCTCTTTTGTCTATATTCCTGTGTGTATTTTAGCAAATGCCTTCTTTGGGTAGTTGTGATATTTCTAAGTGTAGTGCCTGGGTGCATATGTGTGCTGATAATAGCTCTTTTGCCTTTGGAATGACCTTTGCTGAGGGTCTTTGCTGGATTTCTTCTCAGTTGTCCTATCAGCATACTCAACTAGCTGTTTCCCTTTCCCTTTATATCCAAGTCCAGTTTGTTTGTGATTGTGCTTTGGGATGAATGTGGGTGCAACATTTGGTGTTTTGGATTTCTGAGATGATTCATTGCTTGAAGATCCTTTTTCCAAAATCACTATAGGAGTTTGGCTGTGCACAAGGGAGTTGAATCATATGCTTGTCTTATCTCCACATTCTTTTTGACTCATGATTAGATCTTCCAATGATTTGGATGCCTTTGTAAATGAGGCAATCACATTTTTTTAGATCATTTTCTCTATTTTCTACAGCAGTTATCTCTGCTAATAGTTTAACATTCTCATCTTTCAGCTATGTGACTTAGAGTACTCACCTCTGTAGTCAGCTGTGAGTTTTGGCTTTTGAGCCGATGTTTTCCTCATTTAGAAGTGTGTGTGAGGATTTAATGTGCTCAAAGTCTTTCATCATTTTGCCTAATGAATCATAAAGATCAGTGGGTGATGAAGTGTGTGTGTTACAATCATCTTTGTCACACGACCAATGAGATGAGTTAGAGTGTACCTCATCATCTTGTTCTCGCCGATCTTGTTCTTTATCCATAAGGAAGATCATTGCTTCTTCTTCGATTCACTTGAGTAGTCACCACTACTCTCTCGAGTCCGCCGCTTTCTTTGGACTTGGACTGTCTCATAGATCTCGCAGCCTACCATGGCCTTTTTCTTTTCCGCCTTCTTTCTCTCAAGACCTTTCTTTCTTCTTCATTCTCGTATTTTTGGTGGTGAATAGAGGCAGTCAATTGCAAAATGTCCTGGTTATGCAATTCCAACACAGGTTCTCACCCTTTGATCAGCTTTTTTTACGTCGTCCTTGGGTAATCAGCTCTCTGATATTCAACCCTTTGATGGTCAGCTCTCTTGAGTGGCCTATCTTCCCTTGACTTAGAGGGTGCTGAATGTCTCCTGGAGGTTCACCCTTGTTTCTTTTGTAGTTCTTACTGAAGAACTTGATGAATCTTCCATTAGGGCTATTTCCTCCTGGTCTATGGCTTCCTTGGGTTCAGCTCTCTTTCCATCCTTGACTATCAATGCAACTGTCTCCTCTTGATCTTTTCTTCTCAGCTCAAACTCATAGGCTTTGAGGTCTGAGAATAGCTCATGATTGAATATTTTTGATAGGTCCATTGAATGCCTTAGAGCCATAGTTTTCATTTCCCATTTAGCTGGGAGGCACCTCAAGATCTTCATACACATCTTCTTTTGTGTGTATTCCTTCCCAAGAGCTGAAAGCTCATTTGTGATCTCAGTGAATCTTGCATCCAGCTGATCCATAGATTCTCCTGCAAATATTTTGAAATTTTCAAATTTTTGAACGACAACCGATAATTTATTTTCTTTAATTTGCTCTGATCCTTCACAAATTAAAGTTAGTTTATCCCAGATTTCTTTTGTTGTTTTGCATGATTTGACTTTATTAAACATTGCTTTGTCCAAAGTCTTGTAAAGTATGTCATTGGCCACATTGTCCAAGTTATATCTTTTTCTATCATCGTTTGTCCACTCAGTCCTTGGTTTTTCAACCAGGGCTGGTCTTTCTTCAGCAACAACTTCTCCTTCAGCTGCATCTGCTCTCCTTACAGCTGTGTTCACTTTTAATATTTGCAGTGGCCCATCCTCTATCACAAGCCACATTTCATCGTGTAAAGCAGATAGATGAGTTTGCATACGAATTTTCTAGTCATCAAATTGCTCAACAGTGAACATAGGGATGCGTGTCAAATTTGCTTCCATGATAATAACTTTGCTAAGAATGAAAGATTTTGAAAATAAAAGTGTATTTTTAGAAAAGATAGAGATCTAGTTCAGTAACCAGTGCGGAAGGCTCAATGAACCAACCGCTCTGATACCACTTGCAGGTCCCAAATGGGTGTGAGTAAGGTTTAGAAGGGGGGGGGGTTGAATAAACCTTACCAACTTTTCGATTTTAGTCCTTTTAAAATATAACAGAGTTAACACAAACAGCTAAGTCCTTGAGAGACAGCTAAGTTGGTTATTCAGCAGAGTTAGCCACTCAACAGACTCGATAGAGCCGTTGATAGAATAACTCGTTGTTTAACACGAACCTTAACTTGGTCGTGTTGGTTTTATCGCGGAAGACTTAACACCCTTTGATTTGTTTTAAACTTGTTTTAACACTTGATTTTAGGACTTGGTTATTAATCGGTTGGATAGCGAGATAAGTTTATCAAAGCAGATATAAAGTAAATATGCAGAACTATAAAGGTGCTGAAAACTAAATGACACAGTTAATTTTTATAGAGGTTCGGAGATGGGGTAATTCTTCTATTCCTATCTTCTCCAACTCCTGGAGGAATCCACTATGTAAAAGATCCGTTTACAAAGTGGTCAATGACCAGAGACCTTGATCACACGGTGCTTCTCTTCCGACTCAGCCTTCTTCACAGGCGGATGCCTGCTACTTGACTCACTTTCTCAAGCTCTTGGATTTGATCACGAAGCCCTCCAATAACTTGATACTGGTTTAACCTTGAACCTTCCTACAATCCTCCTTGGATAGTAGACCTCTTTTGATTCTTCAAAAGTTTCCTCTTCAACAGTTTGAAGTTGTCTTTCCTTCACATCTTGTGTTGGATCGATTTTCTTCGAGTTTCAGGCTTGAGGATTTGCTTGAATATCTTTGAGAATATCTTCATGTTGATAGTTCGAATAATGCTTGCTTGTTTGTGGTTCAGGTAAGCTTTTCTCAATAAATTTCCTCAGCCTTTTATAGTGAACTTTCAAAAATCTGCCCCTTAAAGAGATACACTATTTTCAAAAGTCAATTGTGTTCGTTGGCTTGTCTTTTCTTGGTCCTCAATCTTGAGATGTAGACCCTTCCTCGTATTAAATGAATTTGCAGCTTTTCAGATTCTGACATGAGGTGCAGTGCTTCCCATTGGTTTATTCCTTTTGCACGCTTCTGGGATGAACACTTTAAGACCTGGCAGCATGGAAGTATTACTTATTTAAGTAATGTTCTTGACTTCTGTGCAACGGATTCATTTCAGTTAACTCCTCTTGGTTGCCTTTTTCCCCAGGTGACTTGACTCTGCTCCAATCATTGGAAGACTCATCTGTCACTTCAACTTGAGACTTGGCTTCTTGAGTTGACTTTGACTGATTCTTTACACAGATATTCCTCAGCTGATACACCTTCATTCGAGTTCTTGATCTTCTATCTTAGCCATACTCAGCTGTTCTACAGCGGAGTCTTCACTTCAGTCTTCAGTTGACTTCCTGTACTTCCAGACATAGCTGACTTGACTCAGCTTTTCCAACCCTATCTATTACAATGAAAATTACAAGGAAAATGGGGTGCCAACTTCCTAGTTTACGTTTTACACGACATTCATCAAAATCTATAAAATAAATTTCCCAACAAGTATGGACGATCAAACAAAAGGAAATTTCCTTCAAAAACGTCCAAATGCCCTAACAGTTTCCAGCATTGGCAGGGTTTAGTATTTTGGGCCATAACGTTCTCTACAAAATTGATATTGATGTAATTCAAGTGGCTATGGAAAGCTAAGAGAAAGGGATATAACTATCATGAGACTCCAAGAGCAAATTCGGAATAAAACACGAAAAAAATACATCACACGGTCGGACTGTGTGGTGCCACACGATTGTGTGAAAATGCCTGCGTGGAATGACACAACCGTGTGAAGTGGGGAAAAACAGGGAACGGAACCAAGCTCGCATGGCCAGGTCGTGTGAACCCACACAACCGTGTAGGAAAGGGCAAAAATCCACACAACCATGTGGTGCCACACGGCCAGGCCATGTGGGACTCTACAGACGTGTTTTTTTTGGAGTTCTTTTCCCTTTCGAACTCTACAAGTGACCTCTCCAAGCACCTATATAAAAGGGACCAAGGCCTAATCGAATTTTCATCATCATACATCATCAAACATCACTTCATACAACATACAACAAATCAAATTACGCAGGAACACAAGATTCGAAGTCTTCTGAGAGAGGAGGGTTGGGTCGCGAAGAACATCACAAGGCCTTTCGCATCTACAGGAGCACAAGAGCTTCAAGGCCTATGAAGGGAATCTATCCTGACAAGAAGGGGTTTTCTTTCTATGTCTAGATCTCTTGTCTATGCTTAAATGATGTCATAATGCTGATTTTGAATTTGTCAACGAATTTATTATCAATGTTTGGCTAATCTTTTGGATCTTAGAGACATAATCAAAATTGTGGATTCATGTTAAATCTTGATTAATTGCTTTCTTAATTGATTCATGTTTTCTATTTTATGAATTCGAGTGCTTATTCTTAATTGCTTATTATTTGGTTGTGACTAATTTGCATGTCATATTTGTTAGTGAGAGATTCGGGTGATGAGTTCTAACTGAGACGGAAGTCGAATTCAAACATAAACGGGTGTAACGTGTCGGGAGACCTACAACTATTTGGGGGAAGTCATTCAATTCATAAATCTTTTGGGAGTTAATAATAGTTGTAATGTATCGGGAGATTTACAATTGTTATTAATCTACTGTTTATTTATCACCCGGGAGGGGGAATAAACTAACTTAGGAATTGAACCCATAGAATTGCATGAATTGGTTTTGAAACTTTAATTGGATTTAATATTGAAGAAACATGTTGAGATTATGTGCCTAAGATTGCTCTTGTAGATGTTGAAAATACTTGTGGGGTTCACAAATTTATTTATTTTCTGTTATTTTCGATTTTTTTATTATAACTTGATATTCGGTCGTTTCAATAAAATTGGTTTTCGAATTTTTTATTATAACTTGATATTCGGTCGTTTCAATAAAATTGGAATGCGATGTTATTATAGCCTACAGTGTTTCACAAATCAATCCCTGAGGAATACGATCTTGCTTGCCATTATCCTATAAACTATACTGTACACTTGCAGTTGTATGATCCAAATATTTTTGGCGAACAGTGCTCTGACGTTGCGGGTTCGAATGGGTGTAGTCACAGTTCTTTGCTGAAATCTTGCAAGGGTTGTTTGTGGGTTCGTATCCCGTTGGTTATCTCCCTTGCAGGGCTGCTACTCGTGTATATCCATAGGTTTACATCCTGCCTGGCTAAGGGGTCTCTCGTTCAGATGAGAGGTTTCGCATTGAGGAAAAACCTTTAATGAAAAATAGAATGTACGATTTGTCCCTTTGCACTTTTGAATATATCCCTATTTTAGTTGCATTTGAACTAATTTTTGTATAGAATATGAGCACAATGAATATTTTGAAGCTACTCGTACGTGTGTAACACTAACCTTTATTATTTTCTTCAACCTAGCAAGCAACCACAAACCACCGCCTTTATTAATCTTAATCATTATGCTAAATATTCTTTTCTTTTGTGTTAATATAAGCTCATAGTAAATATTATACTCAATTTGTTCTAATTAATTATTACTCTTATTCTTTTAGGCGCATTAGGTCTTTGTTTCTTGAATATGAAACTTTTTTCACATAGCTATTGTTTTGCATAACATAATAATGTAATCTAATTTAGTTCTTTGAAATATTTTGTTTAATAATTCAGATCGGTTTTTACTTGAAAATAATACATTTGGAAGTACATTAAGAGTTTTTGTTTTAATTTGTTAAGTATTGATTAATAGTTATTTATTTATGTTGTATATTATTGTTATTTTAAAAGTTGTTACAAAGCTAATTTACCAGTTTTTAGCAATCATTTATCCATTAATGAGAATTTTAAAGTGATCAGTTTTATTCCTCTTCTATAGGTCATTAACATTGGCATTAACTCGGTCAATATTAGTCTTATTTTTCTCGGTAAGAAAAATAAAGGCAACCAATTTTTTCTATCGCTTCGAAATAATAAATCGCCGAGTTACAAAGTCCTTTTTACATTTATTATCGGTTGATATTTATTTGATGTATATTGTTCTTACAAAGAAGCTAAAGACATTTGGGAATCCATGAACCTGAAATACACCGAGGAAGATGCTGGAAAGCAAAAGTTCATAACTGGGAACTACTATCGCTGGGAGATGATGGATGATAAGGATATTAAGATGCAGATCAACGAGTACCACAAGCTACTTGATAAAATTTAGAAAAGAACATGACAAAGGAAGAAAGTAATTTGCAGATAATAGCCATATTTGTAAATAAACAAGAAGGATGAAATCAAAATATCTATTGCACTATATTCCATTCTCCTGCACAGTACATTATATAGATGAGTGCCTACACAATGATTGACTAATCAAGAATATACCAAATAACAAACTTGTACCTCCCTACTCAAGATGACGACACTTGTCAATATAAGATTAACTTAGTACATAATGATGTAATCAATGATGTCACAAAATGATTCCCTAATGATCGTAATACAACGGTTCTCTAATAGCCCCCTTCAATTCGAGCGAGGCTAATGAAGTGACCTTCAATTTATTGCGGAGCCGAGAGAAGAATTGGAAACTTAACGGCTTGGTAAAAATGTCTGCTACCTACGCCAGAGTTGGAATGTGTTGGACATGAATAAGCTGGGCTTCAACTTTCTCTCGAATGAAATGTATGTCCAATTCCACATGCTTAGTTCTGCTATGAAGAACAGGATTGGAAGCCAAGGCTATAGTACACGATTGTCGACCCAAAATGACAAGAGGCTTCCATTTTGAAATGTGTAATTCATGTGCAGAGATTGCAACCATAATATTCAGAGCATGAGCTAGACTTCTATACTCACTCGTGACTCGACCTCGAAACAGAGACTTGCTTCTTTGAACTCCAAGAAATTATTTCCAAGAAAAATACAAAACCCCATAGTAGATCACCTATCATCCAAGCCTGCAGCCAATCTGAATCAGAGAACCCCGTTATGTTCAGAGTCATTGATTTGGTAAGATGCAATCCAAGATCAATTGTACCAGCCAAGTATCTGAGGATTCTTTTCACACACTTCCAATGAATATCAAGAGGATTGGACATGTATTGTGATACTTTGTTGACACTGAATGCAAGTTCTGGCCGTGTGATTGTAACATATTGCAAAGCACCAAATATACTCCTGTATTTGGTAACATCATCCACTGGAGAACCTTGAAATTTTGACAAGTGAGGTGAAGAGATCATAGGTGCGACTGCACCCTTAGCATTTTCCATGCCAGCCTTCTCTGAGAGATTCTTAATGTAGCTGCCCTGATTAAGATGAAGGCCTTCAGCTGTATTGCTGACTTCTATACCAAGAAAATGATGCAAAAGACCAACATCTTTTAGAGAAAAATGTGAACTGAGAGTATGAATAATGGCAGCAACATCAGGAGAATTGTGACTAGAAAGACTGAGAATAACACGAATTGTGGTTGGTTTAACAATAGGACTAAGTCCCTCTCAAAAAAAAAAAAACAATAGGACTAAAAGTTTCTTTGAAGTCAAAACCTGGAGAGTGAGAAAATCCTTGAGCAACCAACCGTCCTTTATATCTAAGGATTGTACCGTCAGTGTTTTTCTTGAGTTTAAAAACCCATTTGCAGCCTATAAGGTTCTTATTGGATGGCAAAGAAGTCAAAGTCCAATTTTTATTTTGGATCAAAGCATTACACTTATGTTGCATGGCTTGTTTCCAATGAGGATGCAACAAGGCCTCTTGCACAGAACCAGGTTCTTTTGCTTCAAGAACAGTGCTGAAAGTTTTAGGCTTGAATACACCTCTTTTAGATCGATTCACCATAGGATGGACATTGGTGGGAGCATCCAAATTGGCCAATGGAACCTGCAAACCACTAGAAGAAATAGGAGCAGGCATAACATTATCCATAATAGGCAGTTCAACAACAAGAGGAATGGTAAAATAACTAGACTAAGAAGCTGATTGTGCAGCTAAATCAGATGGCTGATTATAGAAAGCTGAGTCAATAGAAACAGTGGGATTTTGTTGTGTTTGAGGTGGAAGATTATCAGAAGGGGAGAGTGCAGCAGGCTGAGGATATAGGGTGTGAGGAGGGTCATGGGAAACAGAAGAAGAAAAAGAGATATGGTTCGGTAATCCAGATGAATGAGCATAAGGAAAATTATTTTCATCAAATAAAATATGTCTAGTAATAATTGTCTTGCCATTGGGTAAGAGTGCCTTGTATCCTTTGTAGGAGCTATATCCAAGAAAAGTAACAGGGATGGACCTATATTGAAGCTTATGTGTGTTATAAGATCTGATAAAAGGATAACATAAACAACCAAAAACTTTAAGCATTGTGTAATCAGGTCGACATTCATACATGATTTCAAAAGGACTTTTATAATGAAGAATTTTAGTTGGGGTTCTGTTTATGATGTAGGTAGCAGTAACAAAGGCATCATCCCATAATTGTTGAGGCAATTGAGACTAAGCTAAGAGAGATAATCCCATTTCTACAATGGGCCGATGTTTTCTTTTGGCTAGGCCATTTTGTTTGGGAGTATATGGACAAGAGATTTTGTGTATAATTCCGTATTCATGAAAGAATTTGGTTAAACTTCTATACTCACCTCCCCAATCACTTTATAAGGCTTTAATCTTCAGATTTAATTGATTTTCAACAGTAGCTTTGAAGTGAAGAAAGACATTATGAACCTCTGATTTATATTTCAACAGGTATATCTATGTATATCTTGTATGATGATCAATGAAGGAAACAAAACAAGAGTAACCATTTGATGATTTTAAAGGTGATGGTCCCCATAAATCAGAGTGAATAAGCTCAAGAGGTGATGTACAAACAATAGTGGAAGTATAAAAAGGAAGTCTATGAATTTTAGCAAGAGCACAAGAAGAACAAATATTATTATCAGTTTTCATTGCATAAGACAGATTACGGCTTTTCAATGTTTTTTCAACAATATCATAACTGCAGTGTCCCATTCTTTTGTGCCAAACATCAAGACTACAAGGTTGCTTCAAGATAACATAGTTGGAAACAGGACTAAAAATAGAACTAGGATGTCTAGTATCAGACTAGAATTAAAAACAACAGATGGCTGGGATGGCTCTGATCTTTGCAAGTTGAAATGGTAGAGTCCATTCTTAACAGTTCCCCGGAGAATAGTAGCTTGAGTAGTTTGGTCCTTAACAAGACAAAAGAAAGGATGAAATTCAAAAAATACTTTGTTATCAAGAGCAAATTGAGAGACACTAAGCAAGTTTCTAGTGATTTTAGGAGTGTGCAAAAGGTTCTTAAGAAGAAAATGTCTATAATTAAAAGAAGATATGAGATATGAACTGCAATTATGAGTAATACGAATACTCGCACCATTTCCCATTTGTAGTTTGTTGGTGCCATTGTACTCATTTGCAATGTTGAGATTGGAGATGTCATTGGTCACATGATGACTTGCACCTGAGTCTGGGAACCAAGAACTTTCAGAGAAGACATCTGTTTGTGTGGTCGGGGTTCCTTGAGGAAATTGAGCCATGTTTAGTGTAGGGTTTCTGTTACCAATAAACTGATTTCGAGAAGCAGAGCCATTATTGTTATTTGAAGTAGCTCCATTATAGCTAGAATCAAAGCGGTGCCAACACTTATCAGCACTATGCCCTAAAATTCCACAAACTTGACATTGGATTCTACCAGCTCCAAATCTGCCTCCCCTGCCTCTATAATTATTCCTACCACCTCGTCCTCCTCGAAACTGAGTCATTCTGTTTCTATTAAAATTACCCGGACCACTCTGATTGTTGTTAAACTGTTTCTTAGTGATAGTGTTAACAGAATGAATGGAGCCTTCAGTGTTGATTGATGGTGCAACAATAGACTCAAGCCTGGCTTCATAGCTCATCAATAAGGCCTGTAATTCAACCATACTCAAGGGCTCAAACCTAGAAGTGACAGATACCATGACAGCATTGTAGTCACTTTCTAATCCAGTCAAAACATGCATTATCTGATCTTCTTCACTCAATTTCTTTCCAGCAGCAGTCAACAAGTCAAAACAATGTTTGATCTTGTTCAAATATTCCCTCATGGGCATGTTTTCTTTCTTCAAGGTAGATAATTTTAGCTTATACTCCATTACCTTGGCATTGGACTGACTAGAAAAATGTGTATCAATGGCATTCCATATTTCACTTGATGAGGATAAGCCTACCATGAGTATTATAATGCTCTCACTTAAGGAGGACAAGATCCATGAAGCTAAAAGTTGGTCTTGTCTCTGCCAAGCAATAAACTCAGTGTTGAGTTCATTTTTCTTAGTTGCTGCATCCAATGTGTATTGTTCTGGTGCAGCAACATCTCTAAGGATTAAATGTTCCAACCCATATCCTCGGAAGCAGTTAATATCATCTGCTTCCAAATGAGAAAGTTGGTATCATAAACCTTAATAGAAATAAGCTGATTTTGGGGAAAAACAAGATTAAAGTTGTTGTTATTCATGGAAGCAACAGATTGCCCAGAATCGGCCATAAAGGAAATAAAAAGGTGATCAGAGACTATGCTCTGATACCATGATAAAATTCAGAAAAGAACATGACAAAGGAAGAAAGTAATTTGCAGATAATAGCCATATTTGGAAATAAACAAGAAGGATGAAATCAGAATATCTATTGCACTATATTCCATTCTCCTGCACAGTACATTATATCGATGAGTGCCTACACAATGATTGGCTAATCAAGAATATACCAAATAACAAACTTGTACCTCCCTACTCAAGATAATGACACTTGTCAATATAAGATTAAACTAGTACATAATGATGTAATCAATGATGTCACAAAATGATTCCCTAATGATCATAATACAACGGTTCTCTAATACTATTGGAGGATCTGAAAGCTGAAAAGATCATACCGCAAGAAGAATTTATTGTTGGGATTTTGATCGAGAAGCTACATGGCACTTGGAATGACTACAAACAACAACTCAAGCATGAACACAAGAAATTGTGACTTGCGGACCTGATAACACATATCATCATCAAGGACCCAAGCCAGAGGGAACTTAAAGCCACAAAGGCGAAGGAGATAGCTTCAAAGGCAAATATAGTGCAACGTAAGCATTCTACCAAGTCTGTTAAGAAATATCAACCTGATAACAAACCTAAAGTGAATAAACCCCATTTCTTTCAAGAAAATAGGAAACTGTTATGTTTGTGGAAAGCTAGGCCACCATGCACCGCATGTAAACAAAGAAAGAAACCTACAAATTCCCCAAAGACAAATGTAAATTTGGTTGAAGGAGATGATGTAGTTGCGACGGTACTTAGTCAAATTAATCTCGTGGCCAGTGTGAAAGAATGGGTGTTAGACTCTGGGGCTATTAGGCACATCTATGCAAATAAAGAGACTTCTGCATCCTACAATCATGTGGGGGATGGAGAAGAACATGTGTATCTTAGGGATTCTCGAACCGCACAAGTTCTTGGCAAAGGTAAAGTAAAGTTGATACTCACATCCGGCAAGACTGGCTCTTAATGAAGTTCTTCATGTGCCTAATATTAGGGCAAACTTAGTTTAGTTTCTCCGTTTGGAAAGACTAGAGTTAGAGTGTCATTTGAATCTGACAAGATTGTAATGACAAAAAATAATGTCCTTGTGGGCAAAGGTTATTGTAATCAGGGTCTTTTTGTACTGAATGTTTCCGATCTTATTAATAAAATTGCTTCTTCTTCTGCTTACTTGATTTCTATTAATGTATGGCATTCTAGATTAGGACACGTTTGCGCTTTCTATATTTATAAAATACAAACTATTGGTTTAATTTCTGGTATTAATAACACTAGCCTGAATAAATGTGAAATATGTTGTGAAGCTAAATTAACCAAGAAATCATGCTTTTTCTGTTCAAGGAGAATCTGAATTACTTATTCTAATTCATACTGATTTAGGTGATTTAAAGCAAACCATGACTAGAGGTGGTAAAAATTATTATGTGATTTTTATAGATGAATATTCTAGATATGCTAAGGTATATTTACTTATAAATAAAGATGAAGCCTTTAGCATGTTTCGTTTATATAAGTCTGAAGTTGAAAATCAGTTGAATAATAAGATTAAATGGGTTAGATCAGATAGAGGTGGCAGATACACATTATTTAATAATTTTTGTGAACAACAAGAAGAAATAATACATGAAATTACCCCTCCATATTCGCACAAATGAAATGGCGTAGCAGAAAGGAAAATTGGAATTTAAAAGAAATGATGAATGCAATGCTCGTTAGTTCTGGTGATGCTAATAACGTCTGGGGTGAAGCTATTTTATCTGCATGTCATTTAAAAAACAGAATACCTTATAAGAAAACCGGTAAGACACCATATGAGTTATGGAAAGGCTATCAACCTAACCTAAAATATTTAAAAGTATGGGGGTGTCTTGCTAAAGTTATGTTGTCTGATCCTAAGAAGAGAAAATTAGGTTCTAAAACTTCTGATTGCCCATTTATTGGTTATGTTGATCATAGTATTGTATATAGATTCCTTGGTTTTAAAAGTGATGTGCTAGATGTTAATACAATTGTTGAAACAAAAAATACTGAATTTTTTAAGCATATTTTTCCTTTAAAAACTGAGTCTATTTCTCATGCCTGTTGAATCTACTTCTTATGCTCCTATTGAACATAATAATGAGAACTCTTTTGAGGAGTTAAGAAGGAGTAAGAGACAAAGAAGAGAAACTTCCATTGGAATTGATTTTTATACATATATTGTAGAAAATGAACCTTTAACATTTTTTGAAGTTGTTTCTTCCTGATTCTTTATATTAGAAAGAAGTCATCAAAACTGAAATTGATACTATTGAACAAAATAAAGCTTGGACTTTAGTTGATTTACCACCTGGAGCTAGACCTATATGTTGCAAATGAATTTTTAAGAAGAAATATAATCCTGATGGAACTATTGAAAAATATAAAGCTAGATTGGTTGCAAAAAGTTTTACTCAGAAGCAAAATGTGGATTATTTTGATACTTTTGCACCAGTAACTAGAATTTCTTCTATCCAGGTTTTGATTGCTTTGGCTTCTGTCCACAAACGTTTTATTCACCAAATGGATGTAAAAACATTTTTTTTAAATGGTGATTTAGAAGAAGAGATATATATGTTGCAACCAGAAGGGTGTGTTATTTCTGGAAAAGAAAATAAAGTTTGTAAATTACTTAAATCATTATATGGTTTAAAACAAGCACCTAAACAGTGGCATGAGATAATTATTTTTAGCCACCCCAACTTTACCCTTTTTTACACTTCACAACCTAGACTTTGATTCGTAACACTTTGCACCATGAACTATGAAAATAATTACACTTTGCACCCTATGGACAATTTTACCCCTAGGATTGTTTTCTTTATTAACAATAGTTCTAGTTACCCTTCTGAACTCTAATTTGTGGCAAATTACTACATAATAATAATAATTTTATTGCATTATTCAATAAACATGAAAGTTTTACTCCATAATCAATTTGTTTTTCGGATTTTTCGAGAAATTAGAACCCTTATTTTTTGTAACTTGTTTTGTTCGTGGCATTGTTATACCTACTTAGATCCAGTCTATATTCAGAGGTTTTAAATGGATCATGTCAGGTTTCCAGCCTATAAACTCAACAAGACATACTTCTATCAAGATCTTATTCCAAGTATTTATCCGTATACAAATTGGGTCTTTAAGACTGAAAATAAAAATAGTCCATTACGACCATTATCAGGCCCAACATGCTTCCGTAAAATTAATAAATTCCTTAAAATTCATACCTTCTTTGACCGAAACAGCACCGGGTGAGATGGTTTGCAACACCACCAGTCGGAAAATTATTGCTCCCAGATCGTTTGACAAACAACTCCTCACTGTTCAACCTCACCCTCAGGGAAGATGATCTGCAAGTTATCCGACTCCTTCAGCAACTGTTCAGCACAACTTTGGTTCGTTTCCTAGTCCATGCGTATAAGTAATTCTTAAACGGGATGAATTAATAGTACATTATGAACACATATTGAAGTAGAAAGCCCCTTTTTATTAAGAACTTATAGAAATATTTATTACATTAGTAATCTCCTTTTGGGAGGAGAATACTGGTTTAGCCTCTCATAGATGAGGCTTGCACTTGAAAACACATAAAAATTTGAAAACTAAAACACTCAAAATATTACAAATTTTTCTCTCAGACTTTATTATAAGAAAACTAAGAAAAATGTTCGATGTCCTCAGCTTCCTCAAATCCTGCATTTTATAGAGTTCAGTCCGGACTTCAAAGGCGGACTTCAAATCTTGCTGATATCTATGACATCACTGCTTGCGTCATATCCTACATTATTGCCTCGCCAACTATTTTTCTTTTTCTTCTGTGACTCAGCCCATGTGATGTTTGTCAGTGAATCTTTTAAAAATTTAATTTACGTGGTCCCCGAGGATAACGCGTCTTGTGAGCTGGACCCTTGTCCTTTCCAGCCGCATAATCTTGTCGGTCGGGTTTGGATCGGAATCCTTTTCCAAACTCGGGTTCTTTCTGTTTGGGGCATGCTTGACAGATTCGATCGATCCAATGGCCAACATGCGCCATGTTACATAATTTTCGGTAGGTTTCTTTGCTAGCCGGAATCTTGTTCTCCCAGAGAATTCTGCTCTTTGTCTCGAAAAGTTCCTCTGCGAATCATGTTGTTGCTCCAGTGATCGAATTCAAAAGGAAAGATCAATTTGATAAATTCTAGAAAAACTTGAATGGATATTTGATTTTGTCCATTTTGGTTAGACAAACCCAAAGACCCCATGCTCGCCTTGTAGAAGCTTCGTCTTCAGAAATTGCTCCTACTAACACTGGTACTTCTTCCGTTGAAGCTGTCTTGATATACTTTAAAGCATTTCCATCCGGTCTTCTTAGCTTGATGAAATGAAAAGCTTCATTAAAACCTTTTCCGCTGGTTCGGGAGTCGTGACCGATGAAATACTGAGGTTCAAAATATCTCCTCTGGCCAAGTGTGGATTGTTGGCCCAAGTCTCGTAAACTGCTTCCCCAAAAGTATAGATTGAAGCAAGAGCTCCAAAAGTATACCATTCTGCATACTTCATTTGGATGACTTCCTGGTTTCATCCAAACTCGGGATACTTGCCTCGAGATATCGACCATTGTTTTTCCGGGTTAATACTCTTCTTGTAACTAATTTCTCCCATTGTTGCCGATATACCGCATAGGAGAAATCTTAATCTCGTCGATTTGAACCTTAGATTTGCGTGTCTCGTGGCCTAAGATTCAACTTTCCCTCTTTACCCTGCAGGTCTTTGGGTTGACTTGAAGACTCGGGTTGTGACACCGGAGCTTCAACATTCATTAGCTTTGTACACCTCGGGGATGCATCATCCGCAACACTTGTGATTATGGTACTTGAATCCATAACCTCCGGGTTAGAGCCCCATTCTCTATTCGCCCCTTTTTGCATCGTGGGGATGCATCCTGGAGGAGAGGCCCTTTGCGCTAAGAACAATTGTCCTTGAGCGAATCGCGCTTCGTATATATGACTAGAAACGGATTTCCTGGTCAGCCTGTTGAAGTCGCCCAACAACTCTCGCATTGAGACATAATGTCCCAAAATCTCGTTCTAGACTCTCCAGGTTTTCCCGAGATGTCTTACTCGTTTAAGGACATCGTCAAAGAACGCGTCCTTCCATCTCGTGTCAAGCAATCTGCAAGAATATTTTCATGAGAGTTTATAATGACAATATTATAATCATAATATTGACATTCAGCTTGCCATCTAAGTAATCTAGCCTTTTCTGGTTTTGATTCAATTTTGTTTTTCAGAAAAGGGTTTTTAGGGTTTTGATTCAATTTTGATCAATTTTGTTTTTCAATTTCACCTATCTTCAGGCTTCATACCTTCCAACTATTAGTTGTTGGAGATAATATAGAACCTCAAAAGGAAAAATATTATCCTTTTGAGTGATGTCGAATATTACTTTAACCTCTCGCCACCCTTCTGGACATTTCAGCTCACCTGCTGTTTTGAAGACATCTGGGATGCACTGAACTGTACTTGGTCTCTTTTCTTCCCAATGGCTACTGCTCACCATTCTATCCTATTGGAAAGACATCCTTCTGGGCTCAACTCTGAGACTTCGGCTTTTGTTGCAGGAAGGAATTTCTCTAAAAGGATTCTTATCCTTAATTGAGGAATTAAACATGTAGAAATTATGATTGGAGGTGCACGTGGTACTCCATGGTACAAAGTAAACACGCCACCAATCTATTTCCATGATACGAGAGCAGATGTTTTGGCAGGAAATAATTTTCTACAAACATTTAAGCGATTTACACAAGAAAATGAGACAAGAAGACTTATTTTCACAACATTATATGATCATAAGATGATTGTCCAGAGACTGCGGGAAGCATTTTACAGAAAAATGCCTATTAATTTTCGCAGCAAGCGTGGTGATGAAGCCAAACTTCAAAATCCAAAAATGGAGGATAAGAGAAGATTTGGTGATGCATTATTATCCTTTCGACAATATGGTTCGAAGCAAAAAGATATAAAATGATTGGATAATGACTTGTATTCATTCAGAATACAAGGAAAAGAACGAGTACCTCCAGAGGCTATTGCAAAATTGATGATGAGCCTAATGGAGAATCCACAGAGTGATGTTACAATAGAAGAACAAATATCACTCGAGGATATCAAGAAAAAGATCCAAAGAAATTATAATGAAAATCCTTTGGCATGGTGGGATAAGAACGAGCTCAAAGCATCCTTAAAGGTTAAACTAGGAAAGGAGTACGAGTTCGTGAGATTCAAACCAATCCTTATGAATCAGGAGGATCGTGAGGATATGCAGAAGATCCTTAAGGAACATCTTGACCTTAAGTTGATTTCACCAGGAGTTTCTCCATATAGCAGTCCAGGATTCTTAGTCAGAAACCATGGAGAAATTAAAAGAGGAACGCCAAGACTTGTTATTAATTACAAAGGGATTAATAACATTTTGGAGTTCGATGGATACTATATCCCATGCAGAAAACATTTGGTTAACTGTATCAAAGGTGCCAAGATATTCTCAAAGTTCGATTGCAAGTCTGGTTTTTACCAGATTAAGATGGAGGAAGAGAGTAGAAGTTCACAACTTTCTCTACACCACAAGGACATTATATTTTCAAAGATTATTTCAATTTCATGATAATGTATATCGATGACATTCTGATCGCGTCAAAGAACATGAAGGAGCATCTCAAACATTTGGAAATATTTTCAGATGTTTGTCACAAGGAAGGATTAGTGCTTTCAGAGAAGAAGACAGTGATTGCAACAAGACAGATTGAATTCCTAGGAATTGAAATCGATGAATCTGGAATCATCCTACAAAGTCATATTGTAGAAAAGATACAAGGATTTCCAGATACACTAAAAGATAAGAAGCAGCTTCAGAGTTTCATTGGAGTTGTTAATTTTGCTGGAATGTTCATAAACAATCTAGCACATTAAAGGAAGGTGTTTAGCCCATTGCTCAAAAAAGATGCTACATTCAAATGGGAAGATGAACATCAAGAAGGAATAAAGCAGCATACAGAAGTTTGTAAAAAGCATCCAAAACTTGCAATTTCACAAGATGAAGATGAACTAGTTCTATACACAGATGCCAGTGACTATTGGTGGGCAACTGTTCTTACAAAAGCTACACCAAACGGCAAAGTGCCATGCGATATTGCAATGGTATTTTTACAGATAGTGAAGCAAATCGATGCATATCAACGAGAAAGAATTATTTGCAGTCAGAAAGGCTTTCAAAAAATGGCCTGGGTTGACCTCCCACAACTGTTGGGATATCATCATCGATACAACATAGAGGAACTGATTTGTTAATTCCTCGTAATCTTTTGTAATTCCGATATAGTGCTGTTTGGTAGTACCATTCAGATAACTTGGCATTTAAGAAAACCACTGGGGTTAGCCTAGTGGCCACGGGTATTACTCTTTAGTGAAGAGGCCCGGGTTCAAGTCTCTGCAATGACAGGGCTGAATTTGGTTTAAAAAAAAAAAAAAAAAAAAAAAAAAAACTTGGCATTTAAGAAAGATATTCTTCTAACCACGGTATCTAAATCCGCTGCATCCTTGTATTCCCTAATTAACATTTCTCTCCAGGGACTTGGAATCTTTGCAAAGAATAGCTGTGAAGCTTCTTTGTCTCCAATCTTCGACTTCCACCGATACTCGGTGAACAACCTGAGATATTCGTCAATATGACAAATATTGTGTAACTCGAGGCTGTAGAGGGCTTGTTTATATCTTTTTTCTTTTTTCTTCTTCTAATCCCTCGAAGTAACCTATGCCGATAAAATGGATTTTGAATAATTTTGTCATATCATCAACAATTCCTTTTAGTGATTCTCCTGCCGTGACCGCACTTTTCATACTTGCTTCGGTCATATGCCATGTAATCCTTACGGATCCCTCAAGACTCATTTCAAGGAGTAAAATGAAGGAATCCTTTGTAAGATCAAGGGTACCTGCTGTAATCCTCATAGCTGATGTCCATTCATCAATGAGAACTTCTCTATTTTTAAAATCTGGGATATCCAGATTTAACATCAACCCATATGGATGTATTGGGTCGAGATGTGATCTTCCATAAGGTGTTTGATAAACATTTGGCCTTCTAGAAGGTTGTCGATTTCCCAAAAGAGGTGGTCGAGCTCCTGTTCCTAAGAGTGTTTCATTCCCTGTGGTGAAATCTCTAGCCTGATGCGTTCTCTCATCCTGGGTTCCATGATTTGAACCCACACTTTCCACGACGTTGGGATTTACTGGTGGCGGTGCAATTAGTCGACCTAGTGGGTCATAGGTAACCAAAGCCGATCCATCTCCTATGTTCATCGTTAAATCTACAATTCCTAATCCTGCAAAGGATTCTGCCAGGTCGTGTAGATCTTTAAGATTTATCTTCTCCATATCCATCACTTTTTAATGTGTAACGGATTTTCCTTTGATGATAGCAATTAGCTTTTCATCATCTGTCATTTTTCGTACCACTTCGGTTGGTTTTCCCTTTTGGTGTAAATAGGGTACTGTCCCAAAATCAATACGTTTCTTTCCTCTAGAAGAACTTAGTCTGTCCTCCAGGTTCTTGACTTGTTTCTGAATATCATGAAGGATTTCAAGAGTGTCCTTCTGATATTTCACCATCGTCTCCATCCGCTCGATCCGATGAACTTGTCTTCAGTAGATGAATATGGCGGTTGCCATAATTTCAAGATCGTCTTCTAGATCTCTCGAGATCTGGCGAGATCTTAGATTTATCCGGAAGTATCTCGTTCTATTCTGGTACTCAATCAGGAATCATTATTCTGATTGGCATTCTCATGAACTGCTTCTTGGCGATTCATCAGATCTACATATAAGGTCCGGTTTCTTGTCGTAAACTCATATGATACGCCACTCGCATTTTGCATTGCCTTACGTTTCCTTAAACCTGCAAGCATTCTTTTTCATCATATTAGTTTTGCCAATATGATATCTTGTCCTGCTGTTCTTGTGCATACATCGTCAAAATTTGACGATATGTCCTGTAAGGTGTACATCTTGGACAATTGTCCAGATCCATATTCTCTGAGAAATTCTCATCACCAATTGTTAATTACATAAATATAATAAATATAACTAAAAGTCCTTAATAAACCTAGGCTCTGATACCATATTCGAGGATCGGAAGACCTTGGGGAGTAAATGTAAAAAATTCAATAAAATTTATCATCAAGGTTGCAAAGTGCAACAACTTTAGAGTTCAGAGGGTGAACTGCATACCAACTTTCATAAAACCAGGGGTAAATCTGGAAATTTAACCAAAGTGCAAAATTTTGTAAAGTTGATGTTGCAAACTACAATGTTTCAAAGTTTGGGTTGCAAAGTGTAAAAACCTGAATAGTTTGGGGTGTTAACAATTTTTATCCCCAGTGGCATTAGAAATTTGATCAAGTTTTGAAATCTGATGGTTTTACTTCTATTGAAGTGGATAAATGTGTTTATACAAAATTTGTTAGTAATGAGTATGCAATTATAATATCTTTATATGTGGATGACATGCTCATATTTGGTACCAATCCTGATATAATTTATAAAACCAAAGAACTTCTTGCTTCAAACTTTGATATGAAAGATATGGGCGAAACAAGTGTGATATTGGGTATTAAAATCTTAAGGAAAGATAATAACATCATGTTAACGCAATAACATTATGTTGAGAAGCTTCTTAAGAAATTTGGGAATTTCGATGTCAAACCTGTGTGTACTCCTTATGATGCTAACACCCAATTAAAGAAAAATCTTGGTGATCCTATAGCTCAATCTGAGTATGCTCATATTACTGGGGGTCTGTTGCATTTCATGAATTTTTTACGACCTGACATAGGCTATGTTGTGTGTCAATTGAGCAGATATACACAAAATCCCAACCGTGATCATTGGAGTGCTTTAGTCAGGCTAATGAAATATTTGAGAGGTACCATGAATTATGGTATCTTTATAGTGGATTTTCCTCCATACTAGAGGGATTCAATGATGCTAACTGGATCTATGATTCAGATGAGATTAAATCCACTTGTGCTTATATATTCACCCTTGGTGGAGATGCAATTATTTGGAAGTCAGCTAAATAAACTAGCATAGCAAAATCCACGATGGAGTCTGAGTTTGTTGCGTTAGAGTTAGCTGGCAGTATGGCTGAGGGGTTTAAAAGCTTCTTAGCAGATATTCCATTGGGATCAAAACAAACACCTTTAGTGTCTATGCATTGTGATTATCAAGCAGCAATCGCAATTGCAAAGAATAAAATTTTAATGGTAAAAATTGACATATTCGCATTTAAAAAAGAGTTCGTAAATATACACAGTAAACTATTCACTGCTACATTTTTCTCGCTTTTGAAATAATAAACCGTTGAGTTACAAAGTCCTTTTTACATTTGCCATTTTTCTTTGTTGAATCTTGGGGATTGGAATAATATCCTTTAGTACAAAGTGTTTCAAACACGCTCAGAAAATATTTTACCATTCTGCATTTTTTGATTATACGATCTCCAACCCAACAATTTATACAAATACCTTCTAATATTTTACATACTAAAAAACCACTAGTAACTTATATAAATCATGTGCAATTCCGGCAAAATTGTTTTTTTGGTCCGTTAAGTTGGCTAGATTTCGCTTTTAGTCCTTTAATTTTTATGGGTTGTGTTTGGCAAACACTAACTTTTCTAAACCTACACATTTAGTCCGATTTCAAAATTTCGGGGATATCTTATCCCTAAAATGCTGAGTTGGTTCACATTTTCATGAAATAACTATTTTGCCCCTTTTTTTTGGAGAGAAACCTTCGTCATGTGCATCTCACATGACTTGTTTAATATCTCAATATAATTAAATAAAAAAAATAAATATAAGATAATATTGAAGTAAAGAATAAATATGAACAAATATTTATAATTTTATATAAAGTTGACAAATTAAATTATATGTTCGACTTTTTTTTTAATTTAATTTAAAAAAAGTAATCTGAGCATATATTCATAATTTTCAACAGCAAATAAATTAAAAAAAAAAAAGAAAACAAAAAAAAACCTCAAAAAAAGACATGTACTTATAATTTTCAACTATATATAAAAATTTAAAAAATAGAAAATAAAAAAACATATATATCTATAATTTTCAACTCTAAATTAAAATTAAAGAAACAATATAAAAATAATAATAAATTGAATAACAAAAATAAATAATAAACTTAAATTAAATTAAATAAAATAGTCGAACATATATTTTTATATTTTTCAACATTAAATAAAACTTAAATAGTCGAATATATATTTTTTTTCCTGTTTTGTTGTTTTTTATTTTTCTTTAATTTTAATTTACAGTAGAAAATTGTAAGTCTATATTTTTTTGTTTTTCATTTTATTTTCTATTTTTATTTAATTTTGATTTACAGTTAAAAATCATAGATATATATGTTTTCTTTTTGTGTTTTCTAATTGTCTTCTATTTTTATATATAGTTCATTGTAGATACATATTTGGGATAAATACTTTTAACCCCCCAAACTATTCGAAATTTTACACTTTGCCATACGAACTTTAAAACGATACACTTAACCCCCTCAACTTCGCGAAATTTTACACTTTGCCTAAAATTCCGAAATTACCCCTAGTTTCATGATAGTTAGTTTTCAGTTTACCCTCTAAACTTTGAAGTTGTTGCATTTTACCACCTAGACTATAAATTTTATTGCAATTTCTAATTTTACTCCTTAAGGTCTTGCGATCCTCGAAAATGGTATCAGAGCCTAGGTTTATTAAGAACTTTTAGTTAAATTTATTATATTTATGTAATTAACAATTGGTGAGGAGAAATTACTCCGAGATTATGGATCCGGACCAATGTCCGAGATGTACCCCTTACAGGACATATCGTCAAATATTGACGATGTATGCACAAGAACACCTTGACCAGGTTTCATATTGGGAATACCAACATGAAGAAAAGGAGCAGGAGCCGACGGGAAACCTTAAGGCAATGCAAAATGCGAGCGAATATTATAAGCGATTCCGGATGCTTAACTGCATCTATATATGTTCACTTGATGAACCTTCAAGAAACGGTTCATGAAAATTCCCATCGAACAATGATTCCGATGGAGTACCAAAAGTGGAACGAGATACTTCCAGACAAATCTAAGATCTCCGAAGATCTTAGAGAAATCGTAAGACGGTGCGAGAATTATGGCAACCGCCATATTCATCTACCAAGACAAGTTCATCCGATCCGAACGGATGGAAACGATGGTGAAATATCGAAGGAAACTCTTGAACTCCTTCATGATATTCAAACGAGTCAAGAACCGGAGGATAGCCAAGTTCATCCGGGAGGAAGGAAACGTATTGATTTTGGGGACAAGACCTATTTACACCAAAAGGGGAAACCAACCGAAGTCATACGAAAAATGACGGATGAGGAAAAGCTCATTGCTCTAATCAAAGGAAAATCCATCAAAAATTAAAAAGATGGATTGAAAAGATGAATCTTAAAGATCTACATGACCGGCAGAATCCTTCGCGGGATTATTGTAGATTTAAAGATGAACGCAGTGAGGAATCGCCTTTGGTTACCTATGACCCACAAGGTAGACCAATTCCTCCACCACCGCCACCAGTTAATCCTAACGTCGAAGAAAGTACAAGTTCACATCATGGAGCTCGGGACGAGAGGATGCCACATGTTGGGGATTTCACGACCGGGAGTGATCCACTTTCGGGGACAGGAGGAGGTAAAACCCTCTTGCGGGGAACCGGACAACCTCACCGGAAGGCCGAATGTTTATTAGACGCCTTATGGAAGATCGCACCTCGACCCAATACATCCGTATGGGTTGATGTTAAACTGGACATCCGCATTTTAAAAAGAAGAAGTTCTCATTGATGAATGGGCTTCAACTATGAGAATTTCAAGAGAACCTCGATCTTACAAAGGATTCATTCATTTTACTCCTTGAAATGAGTCTTGAAGGATCGGTGAAGATTGCTCTGGGATATGATCGATGCTAGTACGAAAAGTTCGGTCACATCGGGGAATCACTTAAAGGAATTGTCGATGGTATGGCAAAACTATTCAAAATCCAATTCATCGGCACGGGATATTTCGAGGGATTAGAGGATGAAAAAAGAAAAAAATATAAACAAGCCCTCTATAGCCTTGAGTTCTTGGATATTTGTCATATTGACGAATATATCAAGTTGTTCACCGAATAGGTGGAAATCCAAGATTGAAGAAAAAGAAGCTGCACGCCTATTCTTTGCCAAGATCCCGAGTCCCCCGGAGAGAAATGCTTATCGGGGAATACAAGGTGGAGTCAAGAGAAAGCGGGCGAGAAAAATGTCTTTCCTAAAGGCCAAGTTATCTCGAATGGTGCTATCAAGCACTCTTCCGCACAGAATTACAAGAGATTAAGAGGAATTAATAAAGCAGTTCCTCTATGTTGCGTGGATAATGATATCCCAACAGATTGTGGAGGTCAACCAAGGCGGCAGAAGAAGAAGAAGGAGAGAAGCCATCCATACCGCCGAGGAAGCAACAACAAAAAGAAGCAGTCTTCATGGAGACCAGAAGGTTCGTCAAAACAAAAGCCCGAAGTTATAAATCGGGACAAAGGCGGCCAAGCCAGAGTAGAGCCTCATCATCGGGTTCTAATCAAGCAAGTACCAAACAGAATCCAGGAGAAGAACTTTCGGCGTGCTCATACTAGAGCTAATGAAAGTTTCAAAGATCAGTAATTGCTGGACATGCGAGCAAGAGGGCATATCTCAACGGATTGCCCGCATAATCAAAAACGAGGAGTCGACAGTTCGAGGCCACACCGTAAATCGAAGAAAGTGTCTATTATCGATTTAATACGGTGTATCAATTCGAGGATATTCCTCGGATGAAAGCATCATGAAGAAGAGATCTATTCTCGATGATGGAAGTGATCGACTTAGTCAGTGAAGAAGAAATTCTTCACAGAGACGATCGGGAGGATATGTCGATTCCTCTCTCATACGACGGTTTCTCATAAAACTCTTATGAGAATCATGAAGGAAGATCCAAAGCTTCAAGTCTATGATGGATTTACAATTGGAGCTATGGAAAAAGCATTGGATAAAATTGGGTTTCGTAATGTAAAACACCAAATTATCCACAGGGTAACAATCGGAGAATTTGCTATTCGATGGAGTTTACCAGTAACCTGATCGAGATGCAGTTGGTCCCTATTAAAGAAATACAAGAGATCAAAAGCAAAGTTAAAAGAGAAGTTGCAAATACACTCTCATGGATTCATATCGGAGCCATAAGAGTAATTATTAAAGCAACATTCAAAGAAGGAATAGATTCGCCTCTTAATCTTGCTGTCTTTGATAAGCGAATCTCGCATCTCAAGGATTCATGCCTTGGAGCGGTTACAGGAAATTTATATGCAGGGAAATTGGCATTTAATGTCTATCCTAGAATTGCATACAATTTGGGAGATCGAGACTTCAGTAGAGTCCTAACCCTTCATCAAGATTTCAAAAGAGTCGATTTGATGAAAGAAGGAAACAGGCCTTACTCGATCACATACAAGATTTCATATGCTCTCTCGAATACCCATCATTCCGAAGTATTCTTGAGAAAAGAATTTATTGAAGTCCCAAGAATCTTTGAGGACTTTGCCAGGGTGGTGTTACCAGAAATCATTGAATCTCCAACTATTAAGGAGATTGATATGATAATTCAAGATCAACCAGTCTTCAACAAAAGTCGGAGTCTCAGAGTTGAGCCTAGAAGGATGTCTTTCCAGCAAGACAGAATGGTAAGTAGCAGCCGTTGGGAAGAAAGGAGACCAAGTACAGTTCAGCGCATCCCCAATGTTTTTAAAATAGCAGGATAGCTGAAATGTCTAGAAGGATGGCGGGAGGTTGAAGTAATATTCGACATCACTCAAAAGGATAACATTTTTCCTTGTGATGTTCTATATTATCTCCAACAACCAATCGTTGGAAGGTATCAAGGAAGCCTGAAGATAGGAGAAATTGAACTTACTATCACAGGAGTTGCAGGAAAGATCCCAGAACAATTAATACTGGGAATTGAATTTCTTGAGGAGCATAAACCTTGGGAAAGATTACAAGACGGAATGGAGTTCACAGTGGCTAATAAAAGATACAGAATCGATGACCACTAGTCCATTCTCCATATACATTTCTATTGGAATGTTATATGTTGAATACAAGGCCGAGTATTTCGCCGCCTATATTGATTCAGTCTTAGGAATATGTACCGCAAAGCCGGATGTTTTTCCTAAAGAAATTGGAGAAGATTTACCGATTATTGCAGGAAGAGATTTCTCTAAAAGGATTCTTATCCTTAATGGGGGAATTAAACAAGCGTAAATAATGATCGGAGGAGCGGGCAAAAGACCCATGTTACAAAGTAAAGACGCCACCAATCTATTTCCATGATACATGTGCAGATATTTTCTTTGGGAAACAATTTCCTACAAACATTCAAGCGATTCACACAAGAGAACGAGACGAGAAGACTTATTTTCACAACCTTATGTGATCATAAGATTATTGTCCAGAGACTGCGGGAAGCATTTTATAGAAAAATGCCCATTAATTTTCGCAGCAAGCGTGGTGATGAAGCCAAACTTCGCAATCCAAAAATGGCGGATCGAAGGAAATTTGGTGAAGCTTTATTATCCTATAGACAATTTGGTTCCATCGGAAGGATCGGAAGATATGGGATAATAATTTGTATTCATTCGTGAGTACAAGGAGAAGAAGAACGAGTCACCCGAAGCCATTGCGGAATTATTGATGAGTCTAATGGAGAATCCACAGAGTGATGTAACCATAGAGGAACAAATATCACTCGAGGATATCAAGAAGAAGATCCAAAGGAATTACAATGAAGATCCTTTGGCTTGGTGGGATAAGAACGAGCTTAAAGCTTCCTTAAAGGTTAAACTGGAAAGGAGTACGAGTTCGTAAGATTCAAACCAATCCTTATGAACCGGGAAGATCGTGAGGATATGCAAAAGATACTTAAGGAACATCTTGACCTTAAGTTAATTTCACCAGAGTTTCTCCATACGATCCAGGATTCTTAGTCGAAACCATGGAAAAATCAAAAGAGGAAAGCAAGACTTGTTATTAATTACAAAGGGATTAATAACATTTTGGAGTTCGACGGATACTATATCCCAAGCAGAGAACATCCGTTAATCGTATCAAAGGTGCCAAGATATTCTCAAAGTTCGATTGCAAGTCCGGATTCTACCGATTAAGATGGAGGAAGAAAGTAAGAAGTTTCTGACTTTCTCTACACCACAGGGACACTATATTTGAACGTGATGCCTATGGGATTGGCTAACGCACCCCATATATATCAAAGAAAGATGGATAATCTTTTCAAAGATTATTTCGGTTTCATGTTCGTGTATATCGACGACATTCTAATCGCATCAAAGAACATGAAGGAGCATCTCAAACATTTGGAAATATTTTAGGATGTTTGTCACAAAGAATGATTAGTGCTTTCGGAAAAGAAGGCGTAATCGCAACAAGACAGATTGAATTCCTCGGAATTGAAATCGATGAATCCGGGAATTATTCTAGTAATCATATTGTGGAAAAGATACGAGGATTTCCGGATACACTAAAAGACAAGAAGCAACTTGAGTTTTTCGGGAGTTGTTAATTTTCTTGGAATGTTTATTAACAATCTAAAGATACTACGAGAAGGTGTTTAGCCCATTACTTAAAAAGAAAGATGCAAAGATTCAAATGGGAAGATGAACATCAAGAAGGAACTAAGCAACTTAAAGAAGTTTGTAAAAGCTTCCAAAACTTGCGATTCCCAAGACGAGGATGAACTGGTTCTTTACATAGATGCAGTGATGATTGGTGGGCAAAAGATTCTTACTAAGGTCACACCAAATGAAGAAGTGACATGCAGATATTGCGGTTTATTCACACCAAAGTGAAGCAAACAGATGGCATATCAACGAGAAAGAATTCTTTGCAATGAAAAGGCTTTTAAAAAATGGCCGTTATTTTTCTTGGCTAAGAAGTTTACTTTAAAAATTGATAATTCAAGTGTCAAGGCTTTTCGAAAAATAAAATTGAATCAAAACCGAGAAAAGGCTCGATTACTTAGATGGCAAGTCTGAATGTCAATATTATGATTATGATATTGTCATTATAAAATCTCATGAAAATATTCTTGCAGATTTCTTGACACGAGATGGAAGGACGCGTTCTTCGACGAAGTCCTTAAACGAGTAAGACATCTCGGGAAAACCTGGAGAGTCTAGAACGAGATTTTGGGACGCTATGTCTCAATGCGAGAGTTCTTTGGACGACTTCAACAGGTGACCGTAAACCGTTTCTAGTCAAATACGAGCATGCCGGTTCGCTCAAGGACAATTGTTCTTAGATCGCAAGGGCCTCTCTTCCAGCCGCATCTCCTACGGTGCAAAAAGTGGGCCGAGAGAGTACGGGCTCTAACCCGGAGGTTATGGATTCAAGTACCATAATCACAAGTGTTGCGGTGATGCATCCCCCGAGGTGTACAAACCGTGAAACGAATGTTGAAGCTCGGTGTCACAACCCGAGTCTTTAAGTCAACCTAGCACCTCGGGGTAAAAAGAGGGAGAGTTGAATCTTAGGCCACATGTGCAAATCTAAGGTTCAAACGACGAGATTAAGATTTCTCCTATGCGGGTATATCGAAGCAATGGGAGAAACTAGTTACAAGACAACGTATTAACCCGCAGAAAACAATAGTTGATATCTCGGGAAAGTATCCCGCAGTTTGGATGAAACCAGGAAGTCATCCAAATGAAGTACATGAATGGTATACTTTTGGAGCTTTAGCTTCAATCTATACCGTGTCACCAGGATTCCCGTAAATCTCAAAATTACCGAAATGGATTGGGGAAAGCTATTTACGAGACCTGGGCCAATAATCCACACTTGGCCGAGGAGATATTTTGGAATTGTATTTTATCGGTGCGCTCCGAACCAGCGAAGAAAGGCTTTAACGAAGCTTTTCATTTCATCAAGCTAAGAAGACCAGGATGGAAATGCTTTAAAATATATTAAGGCTTCCTTCAGGAAGAAGGACGATATTAGTAGGAGCATTTTCTCAAGACGAAGCTTCTACCGCAGGCGAGCATGGGGTCTTTAGGTTTGTCTAATCGAAATGGACAAAGTCAAATATCCATTCAAGTTCTTCCAAAATTCGGCGAATGGATCTTTCCTTTTGAATTTGATGACTGGATCAACCACGGGGTTTGCGAAGAACTCTTCGAGACCAAAAGAAGAATTCTCTGGGGAAAACAAGATTCCGCAAGCAAAGAAACTTACCTAGGAAAAGTCGTAACATGGCGCATGTTGGCCGTTGGTCGACGGACCAGGATCAAGCATGCCCCGAACAAAAGGAACCCGAGTTTGGGAAAGGATTCCACCCAAACCCGACCGACAAGATCATGCACTGGAAAGGATAAGGGCCCACTCACAAGACGCGTTATCCTCGGGGACCACGTAAACCAAATTTTTAAAAGATTCCCGACAAACATCACATGGGCCGAGTCACGCGGGAGAAAAAGAAAACCATTTGGCGAGGCAATAATGTGGGATATGACGTAGTATGTGATGATGTCATATATATCCAAGATTTGAAGTCCGCCTTTGAAGTCCAGGACTTACCTCTATAAAATGCAGGATTTGAAGGAAGCTGAGGGGATCGAACATTTTCCTTAGTTTTCTTACAATAAAAACTGAGTGAAAAATTTGTAATATTTTTGAGTGTTTTAGTTTTAAGTTTTATGTATTTACGAGTGCAAGCCTCACTATGAGAGGCTAAACCAAGATTCTCCTCCCAAAAGGAGATTACTAATGTAATAAATATTTCTATAAGTTCTTAATAAAAAGAGGCTTTTCTCGCTTCAACATGTGTTCATAATGTACTATTAATTCATCCCGTTTAAGAATTACTTATACGCCCGGAGTAGGAAACGAACCAAGGCCGTGTCTTGAAACAGTTTCGAAAGAGTCGGATAACTTGAGATCATCTTCCCGAGGTGAGGTTGACAGTGAGGAGCCGTTTGTCAAAAGATGGGGCGTAATTTTCCGATTGGTGGTGTTGCGAGCCATCTCACCCGTGAGTTATTTCGGTCAAAGAAGGTATGAATTTTAAGGGATGTATTAATTTTACGGAAGCATGTTGGGCCGATATGGTCGTAATGGACTATGTTCATTTTTCCATGACCTAATTTGTATACGGATTTATTCTTGAAATAAGAATTTTGACTAAAGTATGTCTGTTGAGTTTATAAGTGAAACCCGACATGATCCATTTAAAACCTCGAATAGAGATGGATCTAAGTAGGTGTAACAATGCCACGAACAAAACAAGTGACAGAAAATAAGAATTCTCGTTTCTCGAAAAATCCGAAAAACAAATTGATTATGGAGAAAAATTTCATGTTTAATGATTCATGCGATAAATTTATTATTATGTAGTAGATTGCCACAAAATAGAGTTTAAAGGGATAACTGGAACTATTGTTTTAAAAGGATAAAACCTAGGGGCAAAATTGTCCATATAGGGTAAAGTGCAGTGATTTTCATAGTTCAGGGGGCAAAGTGTCACAGACTAAAGTTTGGAGGGTAAAGTGTAAAAATCAGTATAGTTCGGATGGGTTAGTGTATTTATCTCTACATATTTTTTCTGTTTTTTTATTTTATATTTTTTACAGTTGAAAATTATAAATATATGTTCATATTATTTTATTTAAATTAAATTAAACAAAATTTGTCGAACATATATTTTATATTTTTCAACATTAAATAAAATTAAGGAAAACTAGAAAAAAAACAAAAAAGTATATATTTTTTTTTCTTTTGGTTTTTCTATTTTTTTGCTTTCTGTTTTTCTTTAATTTTAATATACAGTTAAAAATTATAGATATATATGTGTTTTTTGTTTTAATTTTTTTTAATTTTTTATATAGTTGAAAATTGTAAATACATATTTTTTCTCTTTTTTTTTAATTTATTTACAATTGAAAATTATAAATATATGTTCAGATTATTTTATTTAAATTAAATTAAATATATGTTCACATCCCTCCAAAAAAATGGGCAAAATAGTCATTTCATGGAAAAGTGACTCAACTCAACATTTTAGGGATAAGATATCCTCGAAATTTTGAAATCGGACTAAATGTGAGGTTTAGAAAAGTTAGTGTTTGTCAAACGCAACCCATAAAAATTAAAGGACTAAAAGCGAAATCGAGTCAATTTAACGGACCAAAAAAGCAATTTTGCCGTGCAATTCCCGTGCTTATTACTAGTTCTCGTTAAAGCACATATCTTATGAAATTCTTTCCAACTCTTGGCATCACATGGTCTTCATTGATCAAAACCGAATATATATGTAACATACTTATGGCAGACTTGTGGAATAATTTGATGCTTTTGCTAAAGATTCTTGGTATGTTTTTTTTCTCAAAATTATAACTTTCAATGTTAGGAATTCATGAATAAATAATTTGGAAGTATTTCCAATTCTCTGAAATTTGTTTCAGGCCATGAAGAAATTTGTATCAGTTTACCTATTACAACTTTTTACCCTCAAACAACAAGATCTTGGGATTTCAAGGGATTTGTGGCAAATGCTCTCACGGTTGAGAGTGACACAATTATTAGTATCATTGGCACTGGGTGTGAAGAATGAAGAAGCCATTGAATATTTGGATTAACAGAAAATGATTTAGTAAGTGTTCTGTACATTGTGGGATCACTTATATAATGAAAAGTTTAAGCTACCTGATAACTAATCTAATAACTGAATCGTAACTGAAACAACTGAAATAACAACTACAAGTAGATGAATTATCTTGATACCCTCCCCCACAAGTGGAACATGTATATCCAATATGTTTTTTTTTTTTGAGAAAATGTATATCCAATATGTTAAACTTGGTAATGAAGTGACTTAATAAGGGAGATGGAAGAGGTTTTGTTAGGATGTCAGAATTTTGTTGTGTTGAAGGAATTCATAGTAGCTTGAGTAAGCCTTCTTGTATCTTTTCTCTGACAAAATGACAATCCAACTGAATATGCTTGGTTCTTTCATGATGACAGGAATTCTGGGAAATACGATATGCAGATTTGCTGTCAGTGTTAACAAGAGTAGGTTTGTTGTGGATGATTTTAATGTCTTGAAGGAGATATGTCAGCCATTGTATTTCACATCTAATCAAGGCTATGGCTCGATACTCTGCTTCAGCTGAGGATCTACTCACAGTGGGCTGTTTCTTTGTTTTCCAAGAGATCAAGGAATCACCTAGATAGACTGCATAACCACTGATGCTTCTTCTGGTGTCTGGACATCTGGCCCAATCTGCATCACTAAAACCTTTTAGATGTAAAGATGAGTTTGCTGAATAGAATAAGCCTTTACCTGGGGAACTTTTGATGTATCTAAGCACCCTGTGGTCTGCAGCTAGATGTGAGATAGTTGGTTTGGACAAAAACTATCTCAAAGTTTGTATGATGTAAGCTAGATCAGGTCTAGTGATAGTTAGAAAAATCATTCTTCCAACAAGTCTCCTATACTGTGTTGGATCTTCTAATGGTGTTGTATCAGAATTTAAAAAATTCAATTTTGAATCCATAGGAATTGTGCCTGGTTTGTAACCAATGAAGCCAGTTTTAGTTAGTAAATCAAGGGCATATTTTCTTTGACGACATAAGTGTATGCTTTCTGTATTTCTTGCCACTTCTATTCCTAGTATATACTTTAATGTTCCAAGATCCTTAATGGTGAATTTAAGATCAAGATGTTGTTTAATATCTTCAATAGCTTTAAGATTGTTGCCAGCTAATATTATGTCATCAACATATACACAGAGGATCACAATAGAATCATCTTTAGATTTTATAAAAAGAGAAGAATCTGACCTTGACTGGAGGAAACCATAATCAAGCAAGCAAGATGTTAACTTTTGAAACCACTGTCTAGAGGCTTGCTTTAATCCATATAGGATTTTAATAAGTTTACATACTCTTGTATCACCTTTTGAGCAATAACCAGGAGGAGGTGGCATGTAGACCTCTTCATTGAGATCACCATGTAAGAATGCATTGTTGACATCCAATTGATGAAGAAACCAGTTGTTGGTTGCACCTGTTGTAAGAACTAACCTGACAATTGTAATATTAGCAACAGGGAAAAAAGTATCAAAGTAATCTAAACCTTCTTCTTGAGTATAACCCTTGGCAACAAGCCTTGCCTTATGCCTCTCAATTGAACCATTTGATTTGTATTTAACTTTAATCACCCACTTACATCCTATACAACGTTTATTAGGAGGTAAAGTGGTTAATATCCATGTGTTGTTCCTTTCAAGAACATCTAGTTATTTTTTTATAGCATTTTGCCATTCCAAGATTTTGCTTGCCTGAGCATAAGTTCTTGGCTCAGAAATGTGGGAGATACTAGCTGTAAATGCTTTATGAGAGTGAGACAATTGTTGAGTAGATAAGAAATTAGAAATAGGATATTGCTTACCCTTGAAACCTGTTGTGCGGATGAATTCAGCTGAATAGATGGTGGCAAATTGCAGTCATATACTTGTAAATAGGAAGGAGTTGTTCTAGTTCTGGAAGACTTCCTTGTAACAGCCTCAATAGGTGGCAAAATATCAGAATTTATATCTCTGTCAGTGTGTGTGTTAATTTGCTGAGCAGTTGGTGCAACTTTATATGTGTCAAAAATACAATCAGAATCATTATTAGGAAACATAGGATATAATTGTGAAGAAGTTTCTTGATCATCTTGTTTGAAAGGGAAAATATTTTCACAAAAATTGACATTTCTAGAAATGAACATCTTTTTGGTTTCCAAATCATAAAGTTTATGTCCATTTGATCCAACATGATAACCCAAAAATACATATTTTGATGCTCTTGGCTGGAATTTATTTCTATGAGCAGATAAAGTGGAAGGATATGCAAGACAACCAAAAGTTCTAAAATGATCATAATTTGGTTCTTTGTTAAACAGCACCTCACGAGGTGATTTGTTGTGAAGAATAGGTGTTGGTATTAGATTGATTATGTGAGCAGCAGTTAATATGCATTCATCCCAAAAACAAATAGGTAATTTAGCTTTATCAAATAGTAAGGCTCTAGCAACTTGTAAAAGGTGTTGGTGTTTTCTCTCTACTAAGCCATTTTGTTGTGGTGTTTCAACACAACCTGTTTCGTGTAAAATGCCATTTGAAGTGTAAAAATGGTTTGACATGAATTCAGTCCCATTATTAGATCTTAGTACATTTAATGGTAGTATTAAACTGAGTTTTAACCATAGTTAAAAAATTCTGAAGATTGTGTTGTGTGTCTGACTTGTGCTTAAGCATATGTATCCAAGTATATCGTGAGAAATCATCAACAATTGTAAGAACATAACTAAAACCATTATGAGAAACAGTTGAAAAGGGGCCCCATAGATCACAATGAACAAGATCTAAAATTTTATTAGAACTAGAAATTCTGTTAGTAAAAGGGAGTTTTCTTTGCTTTGCAAAATGACATATGTCACAAGAAGTAAAATCATGATTTGTAGAACTAATATGGGGTAACATGAAAACCCTTTTGGCTTAAATGTGGCCTAATCTTGAATGCCAGTAAAGAATCAGCAGTAGACATAGCAGCTGTAGGTATTTTAAGATGATATAGCCCATTCTTCTCCTCAGCAGGACCAATCATCTTCTTGTTGTTCATGTCCTGTAATAAACAATGAGATGATAGAAAATGCAATGCACAATTGGATGACTTAGCTAGTTGAGATACGAATATTAAATTGAATGAAAAAGAAGGAACACATAAGGCTTTGTGAAGAATTAAAGTGTCAGATAAGTGAACCTCACCTATGTAAGTGGCATTAGTGGTTTGTCCATTTGGAAGACATATAGGAATAGAGACAGGAAAATGATCATTTGTGAACAAGGACTTGTCACAGATCATATGATCAGTGGCTCGTGTATCTAGTATCCATTTATAAGACTGAAAAGAACTAGCAAGACAAGAAATATTACCTGAAGCATGATTTGAAGTATGATGTATCTGTTCTATAGGCTGAGGAGTAATTTGGTTGTCTGTTGATAGGTTGTTGTTGCAGAGTGGATTACCTCAGATGTATGATTGTTAGATTGGTGATTCTGAGCAAATAATAAAAATTGCTCAATCATGTCCTTTGAAAAAATAGGATTTTCTAAATTCCCAGTATTATTTTGCTGTGAAGAACTTGTGACATCAGCAACAACTGATTCTTTGAAACTCCTAGGCCCTTTTGGTCCTTTCCAACCAGGGGGATAACCTATTAGCTAGAAACACTTATCCATCGTATGACCAAGAAAGCCACAATGTGTACATTTTGGCTTTTTCTTATCTTTGAACCACTGAAATCTTAAATTATTTTGATGTCTTGCCAACATAGCCACAGACTGATTTTCACTTTCAATGAGATTAATGTAAGCACTAGAATTATTTAGTCCACGATGAGACTCTTCTTGAATTAATAAAGAGTATATTTTGGACAGAGAAGGCAAAGGGGAATTAAGAAGCAGCTGACTTCTCAATTGTGCATAGGAATCATGTAGTCCAATAAGAAATTTCATGACTGTTCATTTTGCTGAGCATTTGCCATAACAGTTGAGATATTGCAGGTATATAAACCACAAGAACATTTCATAATTGGTTTATGACTTATGTACTCATCCCACAAACTTTTGAATTGGTTGTAATATGTAGTGACAGAATTATTACCTTGAGATATCAGACTTAAATATTTTTCTAGATGGAATACCCGTGGGCCATCACTACGTGCATACCGTATCTTTAGTTCATCCCAAACATCTTGGGTTTTGGTGAAAAATAACAAGCTTTGCCTGATGTCTTTGGCAACTGAGTTCAAAATCCAGGATAGAACCAAGTTATTAGCCCTTTTCCATCCATTGTGTAGATTTGCAGATGCAGCAGGAGGAATGGGGAGTGAACCGTCTATGAAACCAATCTTGTTTTTTACGCTCAATGCCATTAACACGCACGACTCTATTCCAGGAAAGATAATTCTCACCGGTGAAAGGTTCGTACACAATTACGGCTACCTGATTATCACTAGAATGAAGGTAGTAAGGAGAAGAAGGATCATCTAGTTGATGATTAACAACCATTTTTCAAGAAAGCAAAGAAGGAGATAGAGATGAAATATCTTGATAAGAATACTGATCACAGATTAGATCAGGTAGAGAAGCAATGATCACAGCGGCGATCAGAAACAATTCAAGAAATCAGGAAGAAGATGTGCAGAATTCAATATACTATTGATACCATGTTAAGAATGAAGAAACCATTGAATATTTGGATTAGCAAAAAATGATTCAGTATTCTGTACATTGTGGGATCACTTATATAATGAAAGGTTTAAGCTACCTGATAACTAATCTAATAACTGAATTGTAACTGAAACAACTAAAATAACAACTAACTGTTACAAGTAGATGAATTATCTTGACGCTGGGCTTTGGCCTAAATTAGAGAGTTTCAGATAGAGTTTAGCACTCCTCCCAAGAAATGGAAAGGAGTTTGCGAAGGCAGAAAGAATTTCGTTGCAACACTATAACTCATTGGGCGATGAGATTATAACAAGAGATATACTAGTTGCATTCGATGATACAGTAGCAGATGGAGTCGATATCATTACGATTGGTGCCCTTCATGCATCACAAAAAGGCATTTTAGTGGTGCAATCTGCGGGGAACAATGGGCAAAAGAAAACAATTGCAACTATATTTTTTTCTTTCTTGATGACAAGTTCTTGATAAAGTTTCTTCCTTCTATAGTCGTTTTATTTTTTTATCTATAGCACATGCTACAGCGCAAGTCAGTGAATTCAATTCATTTAGGTTGAAGGGGGCTAGTTTTCCCTTTGTATATGGACAAGATGTCTCACGCAAATGCAAAAAACAAGTTGCACGGTAAACTTAGCCTCTAGCTATAAATCACTTTTCCATCCACTTCTGTTCTCTTTTTTTACGAAAAAAAAATAAGACAAACTAACGTTTTTAGTTCTCTAAGTGAGCATATTTGGAGATTTAGTCCTTTTTCTTCTTAGATTTTGAATTTAGTCCTTTACGTGTACGAAAATCAGAATTTTAGTCCTATCACCTACTATAACAGGTCATTTTTACTAGGTCATTTTTGGTTAGTGACATGGCATTTAATTTTTAAAAAAAAATAAGTTTAGAATAATAATTGCTTAATGGCAGCTGACATGGACCTTGAAATGAAAAATAAAAATAACAACTTAGCATAAATTAGAACTAGGGGTGTTCATTTTCCGAATGGATCCGAAATTCGATTCGGTTCGAATTCAAATTTTAGTTTCGAATTAGGATTTTTGAATTTCGAATTGAATTTCGAATCAACTCGAATTTCGAATATGAATATTTAAATCGAATAACGAATTGAGGTTTTTTCTTCGAATTCTATTCGAAAATCCTAATTCAAGGTGAAATTCGACAAATTCGTATTTCGATTCGATTCGTATTACAATTCAATTCTTATTTCAAGTCGAATTCGTATTTCAATTCGAAATTTATATGCATATATTTCACACTATACATAATTATTTATTGTATATATATAAATTATACACTTGCATTTATAATATATATAAATGAATAAAACACTAATGTTTAAATGAAAATGTAAAATTATAAATTTATGCTCTTTTCTTCTTTTTTTTTAGTTTTTGTTAGAAATGATTATATTTAATAGTATATGAAATACATTTTACATTACTTCAAATTTTTATCTTTAGACCATATTCAAATAATCATTTTTGTGCTAAAAATATATTTCGGTAAAACTGTTTCGCATTTCTTTAGGTCTCACGTGGAGGCATGTGGTGAAATAATCTATATAATATTCCACCATATCCATTGTATGGAAAAATACAAAACTTGTGTACATACACTATACAACATACATTATACATTTATACAATATAGTCTTTGACTTTTTTCCTTTGTTTTAAATTGTTATTCCAATATGCATTATACATTATACATTAATACACTATATTACATATATTTATCTTCAGATCATATTACAATAATAAATTATATGATAACACACACTATATCTCTTTATCTACACACATACACTTTGTCAGTTTGATACCTCATACTCGAGTATAAAATTTATTTATCAAGTAACTAGTGTTGGTATCAAAATTGGCACAAAATGATTCATTAAATTTATATAAGGGAGCTTGTTATGAATTTATAATAGTCTTTAGGTAAATTAAACAATGAAAAATGGTTAGTCGATAATTTGTAATTTTGAAAAAACAAAATCTGTAATTTTATTGGGTATAGTCCAAAAAAATTATGTTATGAATCCAAACCTTATTCACTTTATCGATAAATTTGGATTTTTGGATTGACTCGAATTCGATTCGGAATCGAAAAATCCAATTCGTTTAAATTCGATTGGAATTAAACGAATTAGGATCGAATTTCGAATTGAGGTTTAAAATTTTCATTCGATTAAATTCGATTCGAGGAAGTCGAAGAATTCGAAATTCGATTCGATGAACACCCCTAATTAGAACACTAGTGTCATTATCTTTATACTTTTTTGTTTATTTTATTTATTTTCTTTTTTCCATTTATTAGTTGTCTCCTTCCCCCAACTCACCTACCCAATAGCCATCTCCTCTACTAAGTCACCATGCTGAACCACTGCCGTCCAACCATCAGTTCCAATCATCGCAGCATAGCCATCGACGTGCAGTAGCTGCCGTGTAGCCATTAATGTCCCTCCTCTGTTTTTTTTTTCTTTTTTCTTTATTCTTCTTCTTCTATTCATCCTTCGTTTCTTCTTCTTTTCAATTATTGTCCTTTGTGGTGGGTAAGAGGGAGACGTGGTGGCGGTTGAGGTGGTGCGTTTGAAAGCAACCCCTTGCATTTGGAAAAAAAAAAAACAGAAAACGAATGTTAAATTATATATAATTTTATGGTATATATTATATATCTTTTGTATTAAAATAATTCAAATGACCCAATAATTTTTATATATAAAATAGAGTTTATTCTTTACAAACATGAAAAATAATTCAAACAATTTTTAACACCTTTATTGTAGTTTTATTCATTATTTAATATTCTATACAGTATGAAATATAATATTTGCAAATGGAATTAAAAAATTAAAAAAAAAAAAGTATGAATTTTAACTGTCAACTACTTAACTGAAATATGTTTATCTAACTACAATATTTTATATTTTATCAACAGTTTTTTTAAATTATTTATGTTTTTAAATTAACAAATAATTCAATGTAATATGTAGACCATTTTTGTTTTATTTAATATAATTTATATTTAAATTTATATTGTCAAGTTGGATTTGTTCTTATTTTTCCCAATCCATTTGCCAAGTGTATCCCAACCAAGAACCACTTCATCCATTTTAATTTAAATTTTATGTTTTGGAAAAAACAAAAATGTCACTCAAAGAAACAGTCACTTTGACCTCGCTTTATAGTAGAGTGATATGACCAAAATTCTGATTTTTGTACACTTAAAGGACTAAATTCAAAGTCCAAGAAAAAAAGGACTAAATCTCCAAGTATGTCCACTTAGAGGACTATAAAAACAGTTTTGCCAAAAAATAACAATGATGAATTATGATTTTATTGTGCCTAAACCCTTCTTGCATTTCAGATACAAAGATCCAAGGTGTGTAGACTCCAGTTTAGTTAAGGGAAAGATTGTAATCTGCAACACCTATATGAGCATAATAGAATCCTTTAAGAGTTGGAGCTATCGAAACAATTACATTATACAAATGCATAACTACTGATCTTTCTTTGGTCGTTCCTATTGCGGACTCCACATTGCATGAGCAGGACTTCCATATGTAGTTTAGAGATGTTACGGTTGTACAAAGTACATAATGTTACCTTCAACATTTTAATACTAAAGACAACATTTTTTATAAATAAAGAAATATTAGTGATATAATTAACTAATTAAAATTAAAAAATCTCTAAATGAAATTTCAATATATCTAAGGCAAAATTGTTTTTTTAGTCCTCTAAGTGAATTGACCTGGAGCTTTAATCCTCACGTACTAATTTATTTGATATTAGTCCTCTAACTAATTTTTTTTCCAGATATTTAGTCTTGTTACCTCCTATAATCGGTAAACTTAACCTGAAATGCTGATGTGGCTTTTTTTCTTCTAATAAAATATATTTTTAATGACTGAATAGATGACATGTACCCATAGTTGGATGATTTTGGAGGGAAACTAGGTTTTGGTACCAAAATGGAGGGAAAATTGATATTTAGTTATAAATTATATTTATTATTTAAAAATAATTTAAATTATAGTTAGTTATAAATATAGTTTTTAACATTATTTTTTCCAACTTTTATAAATAATTCAGTTTTCCGAAATTACCAAGTTATTAAAAATTAGGCAAAACTGAATATAGTTTCGAAAACTATATTTATAACTTGATAATGTCAAAAAACTGAATTATTTATAAAAGTTGGAAAAAGTAATGTTAAAAACTATATTTATAACTAAATATAATTGAAATTATTTTTGAAAATAATAAATTATTTATAGAATAATTCGGTATTATTTTTTAAACATAACTAAATTATTTTTTCGAACAAATAACTTATATTATTTTTTCGAAAATATAATTATTTAATTATTTAAAGAAATATTTAATTTATAAATAAAACAAAACAATTTAAAATTTTAATAATTTGGTAATTTCAAAAAACTTATTTATTTATAAAAGTTGAAAAATGATGTTAAAAATTATATTTATAACTAAATGTAACTTAAATTATTTTAAAAAATAAAAAATTATTTATAGAAAAAGCTATTTAATATAAATATTAAAATTTTAAATATATTTAATTTTCAAAAATTAAATTTTATTTATAATAAATTTCAATAACATCAATATAATATTATATTTAAAATTTAAACATTCAAAAAGTAAATAATTTTAAAATAATATAAAAATATAAGTAAAAATAAGAAAAAAACTATATTTTGAAAAAAAATTAAATAATTATATTTTTGAAAAAAATAATATAAGCTATTTGTTTCGAAAAAATAATTTTGGTTATGGCTTAAAAAAATAATACTGAATTATTCTATTAATAATTTGTTAGTTTAAAAAATAATTTAAATTATATTTAGTTATAAATATAGTTTTTAACATTATGTTTTCCAACTTTTATAAATAATTCAGTTTTTTGACATTATCAAGTTATAAATATAGTTTTTCGAAACTATATTCAGTTTTGCCTAATTTTTAATAACTTCATAATTTCGGAAAACTAAATTATTTATAAAAGTTGGAAAAAATAATGTTAAAAATTATATTTATAACTAAATATAATATAAATTATTTTTAAATAATAAATTTAATCTATAACTAAATATCAATTTTCCCTCCATTTTGGTACCAAAACCTAGTTTCCCTCCAAAATCATCCAATCATGTGTACATATCATCTATCCAGTCAATAAAAAAATATTTTATTACAAAAAAAAGCCAGATCAGCATTTTAGGTTAAGTTTACCGGGTATAGGAGGTAACGTGACTGAATATCTGAAAAATATTTAGTTAGAGGACTAATATCATACAAATTAGTAAGTGAGGACTAAAGCTCCAAGTCAGTCCACTTAGAGGACTAAAAAAATAATTTTGCCTATTTCTGACTAGTACAAAGCGCGTGTTTTGCATATTTCTTGCACGTGATTCAAATTAGGTTTATTATAATAATTAAACTACTCCATAACTAATATTTAGAAGGTATTTTCATAAATAAAGGAATATTAATTATATAATTATTTAATTAAAATTAAAAAGATTCTCTAAATAAATTTTCAATATATATAACTATCTAGGTATTAGGGCTGTGCACGGGACATGGAGATCACTGAAACCGAACCGATATCCGGACCGAAAAATATCCGAACCGAAAATATCCATTGACTTTTTGACTTTCTCCGAACCGAACCGTCCCGAAAAAATTTATGGTACGGTTCTGGAGATTTTTAAAATATCCATACCGAGAACCGTACCGAACCATACAGATCCATACCGAACCGAAAATCCAAAGATAGAACCGATTTTTAAGAGTTTTCTAATACATACATATATATTATTTTTATTTTATTTATGTTTTGCTATTGTGACACCCCATATTTAAATAACCTAGAAAAATATCTGATATAATTATTATATTAGGTTTCACTGATGGAGCTTATGTAAAAGTATATGTGCTATTACAACACATATTTTTGAAGTAATTCTAGTTGGGATTGTATTATTTATTATGAATTTATAATTTGAGATTGTGTTTCCATTTATGATTGTAATATTTATTTTGAGATTGCACTAAAAAAAGGAATGGACTATAATTGTTTGGTGATATTTACATTCATTTTTTATTTTTTCTTATTTTGTGTGTTTTACTTATGATTAATCTCCGTTTCACCGTCCCGAACCGTTCCATTAGAACCGAATCTCCGTACCGAAAATTTGGTACGGTTCGGTACGGAGAGTTTTTCTCTACGGTTCGGTTCTGGAGATTGATTTTTAGAATCTCCGAACTTCGGGACGGTTCTGGAGATTTATGAATCTCCGATCCGTCCCGTACCGTGCACACCCCTACTAGGTATATTTACGCTCTCATTTTTATACTTAACTAGCACAAAGATCCACACGCGGAAATTTACTCTGGAGCTGGTCATATAGATCCGGTAAAAGCTATTGATCATGGTCTTGAGTACGAGGCATTCAAAGAGGATTATATCGATTGGATATGTAGTTTATGATACGATAGTCCAATACCTAGAAAGATTTTTGGAGTGAATATGACATGTCCTGTCGGACCGCAGACAACACCGCAAGATCTGAATTGCTCTTCTATATGACTAGTCAAATTAAGACTAGTCATGAAATTGGAAACCAAAGTCTATCATTTTGAAGATACACAACTTGTATGTTGTTTCTTTATTCGTTCATTCTAACCATGACTATTAAGTAGCATGTGTTTTGCATGTGTTTTGCATGTAATTCAAATTAGTTTTATTGAAATAATTATACTACCCATAACTAAAATTCAGAAGGTATTTTTATAAATAAAGGAATTTTAGTTATATACTTAACTAATTAAAATTTAAAAAATATCTAAATAAAATTTCAATATTTATAACTAGTACGAAGCACGTAATTTTCACATTTTTTGCACATGATTCTAGTTAGGTTTATTAAAATAATTAAACTACTCCATAACTAAAAGTTAGAAGGTTTTTTCATAAATAAAAGGAATATTAGTTATATACTTAACTAGTTAAAATTAAAAAAATCTCTAAATAAATTTTCAATGTTTATAACTATCTAAGTATATTTACACTCACCTTTTTATACTTAGCTAGCACAAATGATCCACTAGCAAAAATCTCCTATGGAGCTGGTCATATAGATCCAGTAAAAGCTGTCAATCCTGGCCTTGTGTATGAGCCATTCACAATGGATTATATCGATTTGATGTGCAGTTAGAATATGATACTCCAATACTTAGGAAGATTATTGAAGTGAATATGACATGTCTAGCTGGACGCAGACAACGCCTCAGGATCTGAATTATTCTTCTATGACTATTCAAATTCAGACTAGTCATGAAATTGGAAACTAAACTGTATCATTTTCGGAAAATTTTACAAGAACAATTACAAACGTAGGACTTGCAAATTCCACATACAAAGTGGCAACCAACAAGGGGACTATAACATCATTGTGAAGCCCAACATCCTAACAATTGGAGTTGTCTATGAGAAGAAATCATTTGAATTTATCATCACTGGTTGGTATAAAAATGGAAAAATGGCGTCATCCTCACTCGAATGGTTTGATGGTGTTCACAGAGTCCAGAGTCCAATCATTGTGTATCCAGATGATATATAGATCAACAGTTTACTATGTTTGTATTTAAACTAATAATAATCAGGAAAATATATGTAAGAAACTTAAAGTGATCGAAATATCGCGTCATGAATAAACATTTAGCACATTTCCCCTGATATGATAGATGAATTATCATGTTGACAAATCATCTCAGATTTTACATTGCCTCCAGGGGCACATGCGAGTTGGTAAGTGGCAAGGTGACAAGAGTGTTGTGCTCGACGCGTTGAAATCTATGTAGTAGTCACGATTCTTTCTTTGAAATATTAAGGGTTGTTTCAGGGTTTGTATCCCGTTGGTCCTCTTCCTTGCAGGGCTGCTACTCGTGCATATCCCTCGATTTACATCCTGCCTGGCCAAGGGGCCTATAGTTCAGGTGGCGGGTTTCGCATTCGGGAAAAACCTTTTTGATCTCAGATTCTACAATAGTTCATACTATACATTTTATGTTTTTCTTGTTTACTCTCGGCTTTTCATATGTATACACACACACACCTTATTATTGGTATCATATTCATACCTTTTGATGTTCGATTTTTGCTTTCGGTACAAACACTACAGGAAAGTTGCAATTTAGCAAGGAAATTTTTCCTCGCTAACATTGTTGATTTCTTCGCAAATGGAATTTAGCGAGGAAATATATTCCTCGCGCGTCTCGCTGCTATAAGACCGTCACAAACCTATATTAGCAGCATATGTGAAGGTAAAATTCCAGCGCCACTCAGCCAAAGCACCGCTCTATTGCCCCATCGCTCGATTTTTCAGATGAAAAAGGTAAAATCGGTCCCATACCTGATTTGAGAAAAGTGATATCGATTAGGAATTTATGATAGAGTTTGTGAGTTTGTCAGAGGGGATCGATCACGCACCTGAAGAAAGTCGAAGGTCCTGCCGATTGAGAGTTGGGAGAAAGGAATTTGATTGAGAAAGAGTCTGCCGAAATGCTTCGCGGGTAGAGAAAAGAAAACAAGGATTTTGCGCTAAAATTTGGTGAGGAAACTTTTTTAACTTTCATTATTTTCAGGGCAAATAATTTTGGAGAGGAGTTTATTGTTAATTGTATTCGTTGCCAAAACTTTTAAACTTTTATCTATCTATATCTATATCTATATCTATATCTATATCTATATCTATATCTATATCTATACTATCTTAAAAGTGTGAATGTTTCTTAGAATTTTTGATTTGATAAAAATATCCATTTGACATGGTAAAATTTAGGGGCAACTAAGTAATTGAATATTTATTTGGCTTCTATTTGTTCAATTACAAGATAAATGACCTTTTATATTCTACACATCAAAAGTATTATTCTTTCATCTATAACTTTTAAAATATTCTAAATATTGAAATAATATTAGTTTCATATTAAACTACATTTCGAGAGCTTTCTAACCATATGCCATAAGCATATATAAGGATTTCACATGAGAACCAAAAATATGCCATAACCATATTTCTTATAGTTTTGTTATTTATTTAAACTTTTCTAAAATATCCATTAATGCCTATTTTTTCTTTCAGAAAACCAAAAATATATTTTTTAATCATAACACTAAGAATACTTTAAATTTTTTATAAAATCATTTTCAAATTAAATTTGGTTTCATTAAATCGTCAACAATGTTCTAAACATATATCGTTATAGAAGAGAATTTTAATTGTTTAAAGTTTCGTATGATGAAAAATTATATATTTTTTATATTCTTTTGAATTATTCAATAATTAAATATGTCTATTATAATTTATAAGAAACATATTAAAATACAATAGACATGATAAGAAAGAATAAAATAAAAAATATTTTAGTGGTTTTGATATTAAGTAAAAAGTAGAGAAAATACATAACTCCTCATTGGTTGGAAAACTCCCTCAATTAGTAATATGTAATTTTGAAAATTAATTTTATTTATGGTTGTTAAATAAATAATATTAAAAACAAAAGAGTTTCTTATTTTATTTACATTTAAACCCTAAGCATATTTTGTTTTAATAAGCCATATCAGTAAAATAAAAATTATACAATAAAAGGAATGAGATTAACATGAAAAAGAGAGAATAAGAACCAAAACAAGTTTGTCGCAACAAAAAAATTTACCTTTTAAATTCTAACTATATGTGTTAATATGACTTTTATTTAATTTTTTGTATCTTACATTATAAGTTTTAGTTTCTAATTTACTTTTTTTTTGAATATGTTATGATTTCAATCTTTTAATTGTTTTATTTCCTATAAAATAAAAGAGCAAGTGCAAAAACAACTATTAAAAATTGTGTATAAATATATTTATATAAAAAAATCATAAGAAAAACTTAATAAAAAGTCCATATGTATTAAATTAACATTTATGATAAAACCTGAATGTCGTTTGAAAATTGCACCCTCGAAAAGTTATAAGTTTAAAATATTAGTATGATATATATTTATAATAAAAATATGTACCAAAATAATTAAATTTTAATGAAATGAAGTGAAAGTGTGAAACATAAGCTAAAATCGGATTACGTCTAAAATATCATATATGATACGCAAACAAAAAAAATAAAGTCATTTAACATATACAAAGTTAACATTTGTTGAGAAATTAATATATTACTTAAATTGTATGTTAATTCAAATACTAATATAACATTCATAACAAACTAAGTAAATTAAATAATTACAATAAATTAAAGTGAAATTTAAGAATAAAATATATTTTTAAAAGAAATGGTTATATTTGACATTAACGAGTTGAGACTGGCCAAAATAATTTTAAGGGTTATTTCATATATATAGATAGTTTAGGATTAAACCAAATGAAACATATTATAAAAAGTTGAAAGAATAAAAGTAAATATTTAAAAATAAATGTGTATGTCATAGCTGAAAATTCTACAAAACTTTAAATGACTTTCATAATATGTATAATTTGATATTTTGGGTAAAATATCAGTTCATTATAAAAGTACACGTTTATGACTTATAAATATTCAAGAACAAAAACAATTATTATAAATTTTGGTACAAATTATTCTTAATTTTACAAAATAAAATATTATGAAAAATTTGAAACTAGAATCATAAATTGGAAAGTCATTGTATGTATGTGAAATTATATTTAAATAAATAAAAAAACTTATTTAATATGAAATAATTTGATATCTATGTCAAAGTTTAATATTTTTTAAATTGCATGTTAATTTAGGTGCTAATATAATATTCAAAATACTATTTATGTATCAAATTTACTGTGTTAAACCATACAAAAACAAATTAGAGTGAAGTGACCATGATTAGTGCTAAGTAATATGAATTCTCCTGGGAATAAGGATGCATAAGAAAATAGTTAAGTGTTTGTTACTACTTGATATCTAAACTTTTGGTAACTATATTTCTTATTTGATAAAAAATTCAATAAAAACTTCAAATAATGATTAAAGTACTATATACCTTTTTCGCAATAAAGGCACTAAAAATGGATTGATAATTATATTTTATAATAAATATAATTTTGTAAACTCTCATTAAAAGAGATCAATTTTCAATGTACATTTTCTTCAAACAAATATATATATTAGTTTTAGTATACTAAGAATAATTGTTATTTTCTTGACTATACGTCTTACAATATTCACTAACTATGTAAATTTTAATATTGACCAAAAGAGCCAAATTCAATTGCAAATACAAACTCTAATAGCATAACGTATCTTTCTAAAATCTTATGAAATTTAAAAAAACTAAATTAGTTTTTAGTTTATCATACAACTTTTAAAACCTTAAGGGTTTGCAATAATTTTCAAACATATAAATTAATTAGTATTATATTTAATTATTAAAGATTGAATGAAAATTGCTATCTTATTATTCTTTCATAAAATTATCTTTGGTTTTATTATCTATTAAGTGAAGTTATTTTGTGTGCAATTGAATAGAGTTTCAAAACTCAGATTTCGACTTATTATTTTTCATAATTTTATTTAATATCTGACTCTCGATGAAAATAATGGATTAACTTATATATTAGGTTAATGTTTGTTATTTCTAAGACAGTGAAAACATGAAGACTGCAAACTTTAAGTTTAAGTGTTATGATAAAATATTGACTTTGTTACTAGAATTAAAATAATATATGGAACAATTTTTTTTTTCACAAATATATTATATTGTAATTTTGTTTTTTAATTTCTTTAATCAAAGAACTGAGAGAGAATAAAAGAAGTAAGCACAAGAAGTATAAGAATTTGAGTAACCTTTATTTATTTTTGAATTAAATAACATAACAAATAAAATGATGACATTATGCTGGATTTTTGGTATAAAAATTAATTAATTACTTTTTTTAATTAATTCGATAAATTATGATTTATTAATTATTAGCTTATGAATTATAAGTTAAATTACTTGTCTTATTATGTGAAACACATCCAATGCTAAAAGAATTCAAAGATTAGTTAAGAAGAAAATACTTTTCTAGCCATAAAAATGAAATAAAACATTGATGAATGTCATTGTAAGCAAATATAGAACTTATATTGTTGTTAAACTAATTTTAAATTTTTTGTTGGATTGAGTTTTTTGAAAATAATTATTCAATAATTCATATCGATCTATAATTAGAGTAAACAAAAATATATTAAATACTTTGTAATATTTAAATATAATTAATGTTTATTTATTTATAAATCACTTTTAATATTTAAATATTAATTAATAAAATATTAAATAATATAATTATTTAAGTAAAGTCATGTGGATCACGTGCGACGCACGTGTTTCTTACTAGTTTTTAAAAAAATGGGTATTTTGGCAACGAATTGGATCAATTCCTCTCATAATTTAGACATGAAATTGATATTTTGTTGTGGAACACTAATTTTGGTGACAAATTTAAACTTTACCGCAAATATTCCTCACTATTTTCCATTTTTCTTGTAGTGAAAGAGATGGGAATTTCTAAGAAAATTGAGTTTTTGGTCGTTTAATACATAAGTATGATATACAAATAATCACATAGTTAAATGTGATGCTTAAATTCGATAGTTTACTAATTTGACCGAACCATTTTTACTAACATGATCATGTAAACCTAGCTCACTCTATTCATTATGTTATAGGTTTACATAGTGTACATGGGAAATCTTGTTTAAACCGATGAATCACCTTTCGTCGTACCATTTTAACATGCTTCAAGAAGTTGTTGACAGTAGCTAGGTAATATATTAATTACTAGTTAGTGCTTCATATATAGTTTTATATATTGCAGATATATACAAAAAAACAATGGAATTAAAGGTAACTCATAAATTTTACTGCCTCTTTTTCTTCTCAAATATTTCATGCTGGTTTCTTTTTATTGTTTGGCATGCATAACTAAAAATATCCCAGTTTCTAATTTTCTGAAATTCCATTTAGGTCATGAAAAAGTAGTATCAATCTTCCCTAGCTAGTACAACATTTTACCCTCAAACAAAAAGATCTTGGGAATTCCAGGGATTGGCTCATGAAAATGTTGGCGAAATCCCACGATTGAGAACAACACAATTATCGGTGTCATCAACACTGGAATTTGGCCCGAATCAGAGAGTTTTAATGACAAAGGCTTCGGCCCTCCTCCCAAGAAATGGAAAGGAGTTTGCAAAGGCGGAAACAATATCACATGCAACAAGTATAATTTATTTTAAGGTTGAAGAACCTGTCTCTAGTACTCCGTCCCTTTTCTATTCCTTTTTCATTTTTAGCTCACCATGGCAACTACATCTCAAGAGCAAGTTATCCAGCTGCAAAGCTAGCTCATATCCACCAAACTCAGTGATTCTAACTATCTAGTATGGAGGCAACAAGTTTTGACAGCTATTCGAGGTTATGGTCTTCTTGGGTACATTGATGGCACAGTGGCCATGCCACATCAATATACTCCGGGTACATCTGGAACCAATGTTTTGAATCCTGCTCATTCCTCCTGGACTAGGCAAGATCAACTTCTTGCCTCTTGGTTGCTGTCTTCCTTATCTGACAGCATTTTGATATCCACTGTTGGATTTAACACCTCTAAAGATATTTGGGAGTCATTGGAGACTACTTTTGCTAGTCAGAACTCAGCCAAACTTATGCAATATCGGTTGCAGTTACGGACCACAAAGGAAGTATGTCCATAAGGGAATACTTCAACAAGGTAAAAAGCTGATGTGACTTATTAACCTCTGCAGGAGAAAAAGTGAGTGACCAACAACAGATTTCTTACATTTTATCTGGGCTGGGGTCTGAGTATAATGTTGTAATGGTTTCAGTCACTTCAAGAGCTATCCCCGGCACCCTCACAGAACTTTACTCTATTCTGTTAAGTTTTGAAAATAGATTGGAATCTACTGAGGAATACTCTCACAGCTTAGAAGGACCTGACTTATCTGTTAATCTCAGCACTGATACAAATTCTTACAGAAGATGAGGTAGTCCATATGGTGGCAGAGGAAGAAATGCACCTCAAGGATCTAGAGGCAGAGGCAGAAGTGGAAATCCAAGAGAAATAGGTGGCAGAGGTTAGTTCAATAATAGGCCAAGATGTCAAATATGCCACTATAATAACCATACTGCAGATAAGTGTTATTATCGGAGTGACCTCAGTTTCAATCCCAGCAGTGAAGGCAATCAATACCAACAGAGTTCCAACTCTTCAAATCACTCAGCAAATATTGCTACTCTTGGAGGATCTGAAGTAGCTACTAATGATTTATGCTGGTACCCGGATTCTGGAGCAACCAATCATATCACTTATGATATGGGTAACCTGAATCTAGTTGTAGATTACCAAGGCATTGAGAAAGTCCAAATGGGAATTCAATTGTAAAGTCACCACATCCCGTTTCCTCTCATGAATTCATCCTTAAAAATTTGTTACATGTTCCTCACATAACTAAGAATCTTATCAGTGTTGCTCAGTTTGCTAGAGATAATAAAGTTTTCTTTGAATTTCACCCGTTTGTTTGTCTTGTGAAGGACCAACAGTCAGGGGATCCTCCGAGGGAGACTTGAAAATGGCCTCTAAAATTTTCATCTCACAAAGCCTCAGAGTTCCAACTCTTCTTCTTTTCTATTCAATCAAACAGGAAATGTTGTTGCTAATCCTGCAGAAGTTAGAAACAAAGTAGATCTAGCCTTATGGCATTCTAGACTAGGTCATGCATCTGTTGAGATTGTCAAGAAAGCACTACAAAGTTGTAATATTCCCTTCTTTGATAATCAAAGTAATTTTATTTGCTTTCCTTATCTCCAGTCTAAATGCCACAAGTTACCTTTTTTCCAATTCTGATTCTCATCATTATGACATGTTTGATGTTATACATACTGATCGTTGGGGCCCAAAGACCTATTAAGTCTTTCCATGGTTATACTTACTATGTCACTTTATAGATGATGCTACAATATATACTTGTTTTTACCCTCTCAAAGCCAAATTTGACACTAAGGTGCATTTATGCACCTTAAGGCTCACATTGAAACACAATTTAATAAGAAAATAAAATGTGTTCAAAGTGATGGGGGGAGAATTCAAGGCTTTGGCCAATCTTTTTTTTTCTTCCGAAAATGGCATCCATCATAGAATATCATGCCTATATACTCCAGTGCAAAATGGCTTAGCAGAGAGAAAACATAGACACATTGTAGAAAACTGACATTTCCCTTCTCGAAATCCCAGTGCGCCTTCCAAGCATTGGGATGATGCCTTTACTAGTGATGTGCATCTCATTAATAGAACACCTTCAAAAATCCTCCATTATAAGAGTCCGTATGAGGTTCTTACAGGTGCTAAGCCAGACTATCACAGCTTAAAGGTTTTTAGTTGCCTATGTTTTCCTTATCTTAGACCATATAACCACAACAAGCTTGAACCTAGAAGTTTACCCAGTATTTTTCTTGGATATCATCCTCAGTATAAAGGCTATAAGGTGTTGTTGTGCACTAAAAGGGTCATTATGACTAGGCATGTCATCTTTGATGAGAACACATTCCCTTCTCAAAAGGACCTTCACTCTGAGCAAGAAAAATTCCATTAAGAAGCAGGTCCCTTATTTAAACTTGTTTCACCTAATCAGCCTGATATACCTCCTTCTTCACCTCACTCAAGTCCCTATATTTCCTCCTTACACACTGCTAGCACACAAGAATCTGATAACAATAACACTTCACATATCACACATTCATCCTCTCCTTCTACACAGTATGGTGGTACTATTACAATTGATTTACCTATTGAGAATGCTAATTCACCTGCTAATGATGTTGCTCCCAGTGTGATAGGTACTCATTCAATGATTACAAGATCCAAGTCTGGGATCTAAGCCTAAGGCTTATATTGTTGAACCACTGACTGAGCCACAGAATTTGGAGGATGCCTTGAGTCAGCCAGAATGGAAAGCTGCCATGAACAGAGAGTATGAGGCTTTGCTTAAGAATAACACTTGGATCTTGTGTCCATTACCACCTAACAGGGAGGTTATTGGGTGCAAATGGATATACAAAACTTAGAAAAATATTGATGGATCTCTAGCCAAGTACAAGGCTACTCTTGTAGTCAAAGGATACACTCAATTGGCTGGTTTTGATTATCAGAAAACTTGTGGTCCTGTGATTAAACCTTCTACCATCAAAGTTGTTTTGTCCATTACCTTATCAAATGGATGGAGAATCAGACAATTGGATGTTGATAATGCCTTTTTGAATGGAGATATTGATACAGAGTTATATATGGAACAACCTCCTGAGTTTGAACTTTTAAAGGGACTGAACATGGTGTGCAAGCTTGTTAAATCTTTGTATGGGCTCAAACAATCTTCTAGAGATTGGTCAAACATGTTAGGGAGTGGTCTCTTATCTTTGGGGTTCATTGTTTCCAGAGCTGACAGCACTTTGTACATTAGGCATGATCAATCTCATACAATTCTTGTCTTAACTTATGTTGATGGCATTATTGTTACAGGAGATAACAATCATGCCATTCATCAGCCTATCTGTCAAATGAATCAACATTTTTCATTAAAAGATTTGGGAGAGATACATTTCCTCTTGGGGATTGAGTTCACTGCAACTAACAAAGGGATGTTCTTGAGTCAGAAAAAATATGTAGAAGATCTTATCATCAAGGCTGGAATGCAGGGTGCTAAAGGGCTTAATACTCCTATGATTACTAACAATTCATTGTCTAAATCCACAGGAAATCCCACAGTGGATAGCAAGTTGTATAGACAAATTGTTGGAGGTCTTCAGTATGCTACAATTATAAGACCTGAGATCAGCTACAGTGTCAATAAAGTCAGTCAATATATGCAAACTCCTTTGGATACCCATTGGAAGCCAGACAAGAGAATTATTAGATATCTTGCTGAATCAATTGATTTTGGACCGCACTTCTCATCTTCCTCCAATTTGAATTTAATTGCCTATGCAGATGCTGATTGGGCATCAAATTTGGATGACAGAAGATCCACATCAGGTTCTTGTGTGTTTTTAGGAGACAATCTTATTTCTTGGAGCTCTAAGAAAGCGACTCATCAGTATCAAGGTCAATCATGGCGAAGAATACGAGATCTTAGCTCATGTTACTTGTGACATTGTTTGGATGCAATCATTGTTGAAAGAGTTACAGATCAAGCAAGAGAGGGTACCAATTATTTGGGTTGATAATCAAGGAGCTATTTCTTGAGCAAGCAATAATGTTCAGCATTCTAGGACTAAGCATTTGGAACTTGACCTCCATTTTATCAGAGAGAAAGTTATGAATAAAATGATTGTTGTTAGACATGTGCCTTCTCATGATCAGGTTGCAGACATCCTCACAAAACCGCTTTCGGCCAATTCTTAATTCACCTTCGCAATAAGCTTGGTGCTAGAAGATCCACATCAGGTTGTTGTGTGTTTTTAGGAGACAATCTTGTTTCTTGGAGCTCTAAGAAACAACCTACTGTATCAAGGTCAAGTACTGAAGCAGAATAGAGGAGCTTAGCCAAGTTACATGTGACATTGTTTGGATGCAATCATTGTTGAAAGAGTTACAGATCAAGCAAGACAGGGTACCAATTGTTTGGGTTGATAATCAAGGAGCTATTTCTTTAGCAAGCAATCATGTTCAGCATTCTAGGACTAAGCATTTGGAACTTGACATCCATTTTATCAAAGAGAAAGTTATGAATAAAATGATTGTTGTTAGACATGTGCCTTCTCATGATCAGGTTGCAGACATCCTCACAAAACCGCTTTCTGGCCAATTCTTCATTCGCCTTCGCAATAAGCTTGGTGTTCCTAAAGGCTCCTTCGAATTGAGGGGGAGCATATACATGATCACATTGATAATACACATGGCACCTTCAGATTGCATCATCACTGAATCCTATGATGATCTACATTAGCATATGATTGCCTAATGATTATGTGTAGCTGTCATTTTCATCCTTATCCTTATTTTTTGTACTTAATAGAATAGTGACAGGTGTCCATCTAGAATCTTCACCTAGCTGTATAAATGTACCTTGTACTGCAACATATTAATCATCCAATGAAAGCCTATTGAGTACAACATCTATATTCTTTTTGTTCCCTTTTACTGTTTCATCAATGGCAATTCCAAAATACCAAAACGTTACATATAAATTACCTATGAGACTCAGTCTAACTGCAAGAAAACCAAACTATCCCCTTTATTTTGTTTTTAGCTTACAAAATAGCACACTCAAGAGGTATATCATTGGAAATTATTCGGGTTCCAAATTGAATTCGGGTCAAATAAGATACGGCTTTTTGATCAAATCGAACAGAAGCAGAAGTGAGGAATTTCAAAAATCGTATTTTAGATATAAGAATACAAGATCATGCAAATTAAATTTATTCTGACGAAATGAAGAAAAGAAATTTACATCTTTCGATGATTTTATTGTTCTTCGATTTTTCTTTGTTAATCCGTTGAATCTCTGAAGTTCGTAAGTAGACACCTCGATCTTCCAATTCGATATTCCTCCCTATCAACAGCAGTGTATGGGCACCCAAATAAAATTCTAAGTTCCTAAATTTCATTTTCCTACGATGTACTCAACCCATGATATCGTAGGATTGCACTAACTGAATAAGAGGAGAATTGAACTAGGCTTAAAACTAAACCACAAAATCTCCCAATTTATAAATACAAAACATTTGCCCATAGAAGCTTTTTTAGGAAAAACTAGTTTACCAAAAGAGAAATCACTTTTAAATTGGCCAAATTTTGTTGTTGACCAAACACTAATTACTTTTCTCAAAAACACGATCAATAGATGAATTGATCAATTTCAATTTGGTTGTAAAACCTTTTCTTTTCTCTTTTGGGCCGAAAAATTGATATTTAATTGTAAAGTGGCTAGCGAGACTTCTCGCCTTTTTTTCTTTCTTAAAAAGTGGCCGAAATTAGTATTTTAAATAATGATATGTGATATCTTTTTTTTATAGATTTTGTTCAATCGTTTCTCACTCCAACCCATTCTCCTATCTAGTCTAGGAATTCATAATACTAGACAGACTCGAACTTTAATTGATAATTATCCGATATAATTATCAACTAAATAAATTAATATCATAAATATCTTATATTTATTTAATTCCCGATACAGTTAAAATTGTAGAATATTAGTTATTACCGGAATTAACTAATATTAATATATTAGCACAAATTTTATGAAAAACTATTTTTCATAAACTTTTAGGAATTGAAAATATTATTTCTAACTCGTTTACTCTAGGAAGACGAACCGGGGACAATGGACATATAATTATAAGCTCCAATAAATCAAATAAATAATTAAACTCTTTAATTAATTTATCAAATTATTAATTCAGATACTACTCCATTATAAATTTGGAATTGCAGTCTTATGATTATAGAATATCTCACTATATGAATTTGAGCTGTCCATTGATATAATCATTACATTTAGATTAATCCTCCATAGACAATTCATAATTGAAGTTAGATAGTATCTGTGAAACCTATTCAATTACGTCTTATCCTCATTTACCATTAATTCACTAGTTGTCCGCCAAAAAATACGCTATTGCAAGTGTACAATGTAGTTTATAGGATAATGGCAAGCAATGTCGTATTTCTCAGGGATTGAATACGAAACACTTAGGCTAAAATAACATCGTATTCTAATTTTATTGAAGCGACAGAAAATCACAAGTTTTAATAAGTAATCGAAAAAATAAAAATAAAAGAAATAAATTTGTAAAAACCCAAACTCCACAAGTCTTTTCAACAAATACGAAAGCAATCGTGGGCACATAATCTCAACATGCTTTTTCAATATTAAATACAATCAATGTTCATCAAAACTAATTCATATGTTTCTATGGGTTCAATTTCAAAACTAGTTTATTCCCCCTCTTGGGTGGCACATAAACAGTTTAATAATAATTGAGGTCTCCCAATGCATCAAAACTATTATTAACTCTCAATAGATCTTTGAATTAAAATACTCCCCACAAACAGATGTAGTCTCCCGATGCGTAACCCTGTTTATGTCTGAATTCGATTTTCGTCTTGCTAGAACTCACCTCTCGAATTATGGACTAACAAGTATGACATGCAAATTATTAGTCAAATATTAAGCAAGTAAATAAGCACTCGAATTCATATAATAGAACACATAAATCCATTAATAAAACAATCAACCAAGATTTAACATGAATCCACAGTCTTGATTATACCCTAGGATCCGATAGATTAGCCTAACATTGATAACAAATTCATAGACAAACTTGAAATCAAAATTTTGGCATCGTTTAAGCACAAAGAAGAGATCTAAACTAAGAGATAAAACCGCTTCTTGTCAGGATGGATCTTCCTTCCAAGTCTTCGAAACTATTGTGCTTACGTAGATGTGGAAGGGCCTTTTGGTATTCTTCGTAACCTAGCCCTCCTCTCTTAGAAGACTTTTGATTTGGGTAATCTTGTGTATTGTATTGTATTTTCAGATGTAAGATGATGTATTTTCGTACAAGGCATTAGTCCCTTTATATAGGTTCTCTAATAGATCACTTGTAGAGTTCTAACAGGATTAGGATAACAAAATCGGACCAAAACAAGTCGCACGGTCCATGTCTCCTCATACGGTCCGACCGTGTAAAACGTCTATGTCTCTGTTTTTGACCGAACACTTCACATGGTCGTGTAATGTTCACAAGGGAGCCCACATGGTCGTGTCACTCCTAATGGGCTGACTGCGTGACTTTATCTCATCCATCGGTCGAAAATCAAATTCCCAGTGGAACAAACTCCATCCCCATCACTCAGCCATCTCGAAGTCCCGCATGAGAAGTGTTTGGAAAACCCAAATTTTTCTTTGTAAAAATCCCTATGATTGACATGTATTTTGCATGTATTTTAGGCTTAATCCTGGCTATAATGTGTTAATATGCATGCATTATATGAGTAAATAGGGTATTAATCTTGTTTTGTGGAAAAGTATTACGCTTTGCTCGTTTTGTAGGAATTTATCGATAATTGTAGCATTTTGGCAACAATTCGGAGCATTGCAATCGCTAATATTTGATGTGAAGTACAAAGTTTGGAGTCGATTCGAGAAGAAGTCAGACGAACCATGCAGAAAATGGAAGAAAATAGCCGAGTACAAGTTGCTACAGGTAAGCACGGGCAGGGCGTGCTCCCTAGCACGGCCAGTGCTCCTCCTATAACTCAAAGATCTGAGTTCGGCTACCAGCACGGGCAGCCGGTGCCATAGGGCACGGGACCCTTGCCTCTTACAGAATTCTTCCCAATCCATGCGGCACCCAACATGGGCTGGGCATGCCATACAGCACGGCCCGTGCTCCTCTGCGGGAAAAATAGAGTTTGATTTATTTTTAACTAGGTTTCGACCCAAACGAAGTACAAATAGACACGGGGCGGCCACAAACAGGGACACGCTGATTTTTACCCTAGAAAGCAGAGAAAAGATTAATTCCCCACCAGAGATTCGGAGAGATCGATCAAGAACGCAACCACTATTCAAGTACATTGCTTTGATGATTCATTGAAATCAAAGTTAATGTTTTCCAACTCTATTCAAGTACATTGCTTTAATTCTTGTTTTATCAAAACTCGTTTGGTTTAACTTGTTTGATATATTAATTCATAATTCGAACAAATGAGTTTCAATATTAGATCTATGAGTACTTGACATGTATAGCTTGCATGATTGAGAAGTCTGTGAAAAATTCGTGAGGCCTTTTAATCTTCTGATCTTTTGGGAGTTGGATATCTCATGTTGAGTAGAGATGCTAGCATAGATATTCCAATCAACGCTTTTACATGCATCTCGAGAGAGAGGGTAAATTACTTTTGTGATCGGTCTATAGAGAAGAATACGTTTAACTTTGATTTGATTAATCTGATAATAAAAGGGGATATTAACTGAAACCATAACCCAGGAATCCATCCATTCATACTTGATCTTTCAATCAACTCTTTGCTTTGTTATTTTAGGATAATTTCTGCTTTAGTATCAATAAAACCAATCCTTCAAGTTTCGATAGTCTAGATAAAAATAAGGTTATTATAATCCAATACTTAGTATATTAATTTATTAGTCCCTGTCGATTCAACCTTGCTAACCCTATTCTATAAACTGCAGCGTACACTTGCGGTGAAGCTAAAAAAATAAGGCGAACAAGTTTTTGGCGCCGTTGTCGGGGACTAATCAAATTTTTAGTACTAATATTGCGATAAATAGAATTATTTTTAATTTAGACATTTTTTCTTTCTTTTTAATTTGTTGTTTAATTTTACTTCTACTGTGTTTGACTTGTTTTCTTTAGTTGGTTCAGGTAGTGCATGGACACACGCTCGAAGCAAGGAGAATTAGCACCGTTCATACCGAAGGTTGAGGCTTTTGCTAGGCGGAATACTGCGGCTACCAAACGGGCAGAAAAACAGCAAGGACAGACTATGGCAGACGTAGAAGGTAACAACGGAGGCAATAACGGGGTCGAAAAAGAAGGTAACAACCGGGCCAGAAGGGTCAATGTCGAGTTACCAATACCAGAGGTTCCGTGGCTCGGCGATCAAAGAAAGAAAGCGATTCACGATTACTTTCGCCCAATCAATCGCAACTATGGTGGAATTGCCAATGTCTCAATCAATGCGAATAACTTTGAGCTGAAGCCAACACTGATCTCAATGGTGCAGCAGAATCAGTTTGGGGGTTTCCCGTCTGAAGATCCCAACTCTCATCTTGCGAATTTCATACAGATTTGCAATACTATCAAGATGAATGGGGTGAATGATGATGCTATACGTCTTCGCCTATTCCCTTTCTCTTTAAGGGATAAGGCTAGGAACTGGCTAGGCACCCTAACTCAGGGGAGTGTGAACAACTGGGATGAGCTGAGTCAGAGGTTTCTGTTTAAATACTTCCCACCAAGTAAGACACTACAACTCAAAAGTGAAATCACTCAGTTCAGGCAGTTCGATTCTGAGCCTTTGTATGAGGCCTGGGAGAGATTCCGGGATTTGTTGAGGAGGTGCCCGCAACACAGATTTCATGAAGATCAATAGCTCTGCTTCTTTTACAACGGGTTGATGGGGCATACTAGATCGTTTGTGGATGCTACAGCAGGGGGCGCGTTATTCGCGAGGTTTCCGGAGGATGCATTCAACTTGCTGGAGGAGATGGCCATGAATAACTATCAGTGGCCTTCCGAAAGGACTAATGTGAAAAAGGTAGTCGAAGTTTCTGATTCGGACCCAATTAAAGAGTTGACAGCCCAGATGGACGTATTGACAAACCAGTTGAGTGCTTTGACAAAGGCAAATGAGGGAAACGCGGGTGCAAGTAATGGGGGAGTTCCTCTAGATCTGATAGAGGAAGCAAATTATGTGAATAACCAGAATTTCAACAATTTCCGGAACAATCAAAATCCCACTCATTACCATCCGGGCTTGAGGAACCACGAGAACTTCTCATACGCAAACACGAAGAATGTGATGCAACCACCACCGGGGTTTAATGTGACAAATGATGTCATTACTGCAGATCCTAAGCCAACCATGGAGGATATGTTCAACTCGTTTATGAGTGAGACGAGGATCAGGTTCAACAAGGATGAGGCAAAGATGGATAAAATCAAAAACCATGTCACACAATTGGGGTCCCAGATGAAGAATCTTGAAACCTAAATTTGTCAAATAGCTACGATTATTGGTGGGCAGCATCAGAAAGGCCAATATCCTAGCAACACTGAGGTTAACCCAAAGGAGCAGTGTAAAACCATTCGTATGAGGAGTGGAACAGAATACGAGGGGCCGAAAATACCAGAAATTACTGAACCATTGCAAGACGGCACGACTCGTGCGCCACCGCACGGCCCACCCGTGCACCCTGCTGGAGCGGCGATTGACATGCCGAGAGACGCGGAAACTGAAGCAAATGGCGATGTTGAGGCCAAGGAAGGAGTTGCGGAGCATCTTGCTGAACAAAAAGGGGCTGAGAATCTTGAATCCTCCTCTAACCCTGATATTTCTACACTTAATGTTCCCCTTCCTTTTACCCAACGTTTTCAAAAGAAAAAGTTAGATGCACAATTTGCTAAGTTTTTGGATATTTTTAAAAAACTGCATATTAACATTCCTTTTGCAGACGCATTGGAGCAGATGCCCAATTACGCTAAGTTTTTGAAGGATGTTATGTCATAGAAGCGAAAGATGACTGGTTTTGAGACAGTCAATCTGACAGAAGAGTGCAGCGCAGTAATCCAAAGGAAGCTACCACAGAAATTAAAAGATCCAGGGAGTTTCACTATCCCTTGTGCTATTGGTGATATTTTCTTTAAGAAAGCACTATGTGATTTAGGAGCGAGTATTAACTTGATGCCTTTGTCTATTTTTAGGCAACTTGGATTGGAGAGGTGAAGCCATCTACGGTCACCTTACAACTCGCGGACCGATCACTTACGTATCCGAAGGGAATTATCGAGGATGTGCTTGTCAAAGTAGATAAATTCATATTCCCTGTGGACTTTTTGGTGCTGGATATGGTGGAGGATAAATACGTCCCTTTGATACTTGGGCGTCCATTCCTAGCTATGGGGAAGCCCTTAATAGATGTGCAAAAGGGAGAGCTCACATTACGGGTTAATGATGAGCATGTTTTATTTACTATCTATAAGGCACTTCAATTTCATGATGGTGTTGAGCATTGTAATTTCATTGACGTAGTTGAATCTTGCATTGATGAGTATGCGGATCATAAATTGTTTAGGGATAATTTAGAGTTTGGTTTGACACATTCGTGTTAAACATCAAACATGACGATTGATTTTGATAACCAAGACTTGTATGATTGCGTTTGTGCTTTAGATAACATGCAGGAACTACCGAGGAGCGCAAGAGGCGCGCACACGCAGAAAAAAGTACGGGAGTCTGTTCTACAGGGATGCACGACCCGTGCTCTAGAGCACGCCCAGGTCGTGCTCATGGTCGAAGGAAAAACTGAAAAAGTCAACAACGCACGACCCGTGCCTATGAGCACGGGGAGCCCGTGCCTAAGGTCGAAGAAAAAGCTGGAAAACCTGAAGACGGCATGACCCATGCCTCTGAGCACGGGCAGCCCATGCCTATGGCCGTGAAAAAAGACGGAAATTCTGAAGAGGGCACGGCCCGTGCCCTTGAGCACGGGCAGCCCGTGCGCCCATCCGAGGAGGCCACTTCGAAACTAGAACTCAAACCCTTGCCCGAGCATCTCAAATATGCATTCCTTGGAGCAAATAACACGAGTCCGGTAACGTATCATCTCTTTTAACTTCAGTTCAACTCGATAAATTGCTTAGGGTGTTAAGAAAACATAAGTCGACGATAGGTTGGTCAATCTCTGATTTGAAAGGCATAAGTCCATCGATTGTAATGCATAAGATTAGAATAGAAGATGTCTATAAACCTTAGGTGCAAAATAAAAGAAGATTAAACCCTATAATCCAAGAAGTCGTTAGAAAAGAAGTTTTAAAATGGTTAGATGCTGGAATTATATATGCTATTTTTGACAGTGCTTGGGTAAGTCCGGTGCAAGTGGTACCGAAGGAAGGGGGGATGACAGTAGTTAGAAACGAAAGTGATGAGCTTATTGCAACTAGAGTAGTTACTGGATGGCGTATTTGCATAGATTATAGGAAGTTAAATGATGCTACTCGAAAAGATCACTTTCCCCTCCCCTTTATTGATATGATGTTTGATCGCTTGGCGGTATATGATTACTACTGTTTTCTCGATGGTTATTCCGCGTATAATCAGATCATGATTGCCCCAGAGGACCAAGAGAAGACGACCTTTACATGCCCCTATGGTACATTTGCATTTCGCAGAATGCCAATCGGACTTTGTAACGCGCCCGCAACTTTTCAGCGATGCATGATGGCTATCTTCAATGATTTCATTGAGAAAATAATGGAGGTTTTTATGGATGATTTTCTTGTGTTTGGAGACTCATATGATCATTGCTTTGATAACCTTTCTCTAGTTTTGCAGAGATGCGAGGAGACTATCCTTGTTTTAAATTGGGAAAAGTGCCATTTATGGTACGAGATGGCATTGTTTTAGGCCACCGAGTCTCTTCTGCAGGTTTGGAAGTTGATAGAGCGAAGGTCGTGGCAATTGAGAAACTCCCACCTCCAACACACGAGAAAGCCATTCCAAGCTTTTTGGGGCACGCCGGATTCTACAGAAGGTTTATCCGTGACTTTTCTAAAATTACTAAACCTTTAAGTCGAGTTATTAGAAAAAGATCGATTTCAATTTTCCGATGATTGTTTGCGAGGCTTTTGAGATTCGAAGAAGGCTTTGTAATGCAGAACCAATTCTAGTAGTTCCGGATTGGAGTCAGCCCTTCGAGTTAATGTGTGATGCAGCGACTTTGCGGTTGGGGCTGTTTTGGGTCGAAAAAGAGACAAAATGTTGAGCTATCTACTATGCGGCGAGAACTTTAAATGACTCCCAACAAAACTACACCACCACCGAGAAGGAAATGTTTGGCCATCGTGTTTGCATTCGATAAGTTCGATCTTACTTGATTGGTACTAAGACGATAGTCCACGCCGACCACGCGGCGATCAAATATCTATTCGACAAGAAGGATGCCAAAGCGAGATCGATTTGGTGGATCCTTTGTTCTGAGGAATTAGATGTGGAGATTCGGGATAGAAAGGGTCGAGAATATAGTAGCCGATCACTTGTCCAGACTGGAATACAAGAAGGAGGAGAAAGAAGGAACAGAGGCAATTAAGGAGGAGTTCCCCGATGAGCAACTTCTGATATTACAAGCTAAATTCCCATGGTATGCAGATTTTGTTAACTATTTGGTTTGCAAGGGTATTGCCTCCGAATTTATCGTCTTATCAAAAGAAGAAATTCCTCCATGATGTCAATTTCTACATGTGGGATGATCCCTTGCTCTTTAAGAGGTGCGCAGACACCATCATTCGACGATGTGTGCCTTAAGAAGAGTGGGAGGAAGTTCTACAACAGTGCCATTCTTCACCTTTCGGGGGACACTTCGGTCCGACACGTATGGCGGCAAAAGGTATTGCAAAGTGGTTTATACTAGCCTACGTTATCTAATGATTGCTATCTATTTGTACAACAGTCCAGCGGATGGGGAACATCTCGAGACGACATGAGATGCCCATGACCAATGTGATGGAGGTCGAGCTCTTTGATGTGTGGGGGATCGACTTCATGGGCCCCTTCCCATCTTCGTCGGGTTATCAATATATTCTACTTGCGAGAAGTACGTATCTCGATGGGTTGAGGCGATTCCGGCACAAACCAATGATGCGCGAGTAGTGCTCAAATTCCTAAAGAAAAATATATTCACTCGGTTTGGAACCCCGAGAGCTTTGATTAGCGACCTAGGGTCACGCTTTGTGAATAAATTGATGAGTACTTTACTTGCGAAATACGGGGTCAAGCACAAGGTGGCATTATCATACCATCCGCAAGCAAGCGGGCAAGAGAGGTAGCCAATCGCGAGATTAAGCGATTTTGGAGAAGATGGTAAATATAAATCGCAAGGACTTGGCCATGAAGTTAGATAATGCGTTGTGGGCATATCGAACTACATATAAGACACCATTGGGCACATCACCTTATTAGTTAGTATTCGGGAAATCGTGTCACTTGCCCCGTGGAATTGGAGCATAAGGCGTTTTGGGGTGTGAAGAAGTTGAATTTTGACTTCCAAGCAAAATGAGTGAGAAAAGGCTCTTGCACTTAAATAAAATGGAGGAATTTAGGGATGAAGCTTATGAAAATTCCCGGATTTACAAGGAGCGAACCAAAAGATGGCACGATCGAATGATAAAGAAGAGGGAGTTTTTACTGGGTGAACAAGTCCTTTTGTTTAACTCGCGTCTTAAAATCTTTCCGGGAAAACTTAAGTCTAGATGGTCAGGGCCGTTTGTGATAAAGAAGGTGTTAAATCCTCCGGGAATAGTAGAGTTGTTGAGCCGAGATGGGGAGACGTTCATGGTGAATGGCTAGAGGATCAAGCATTACCTGAGTCGGGATCAAAAGGAAGAGGTGACACGCCTCACTTTGCTATTGTCGTGATCGAGTAAACAGGCGTCAAGCTATAGACGTTAAATTTAGCGCTTGTTGGGAGGCAACCTAATGGTTTTGCTGTTTTATTTCTTCCCATATTTTTTTTGGTTGTTTTTTCCTTTTCTAAGTTAGGATTTATTTGCTTTAATAGGATAGGATTTTCTTATTTTTCTATATATAAAAAAGGGGGAAATCGAAGACAATGTTCGGTACCAAAGACGGCAACCCGCAACGCCATGCGCCATGCGCCCATTCCCGTACCAACACTTGGAGATATTTCTTTCAGCACCTAGCACGGGCAGCCCGTGCCATAGAGCACGGCCCGTGCGATGCCCAGAAGTGGGGCTTGATTGTGCGGCCCCTAGCACGGGCCACCCGTGCCATAGAGCATGGCCCGTGCCCCCTTTTGCTGAAATACTAAAGACGGGCAGAGGGTCAGTTTTTTCACAAAAATCATCCCTCTCTCGCGCAGACTTGGCAAAAACTCGATCCCCCTCAATGTTTTCGAAAATCTCTCATAGATTATCACCTCAAATCACTTCCCACACTACTCTAACACGAATTACACTTGTGAAATTGCTTTGAAGAGAAGATTTGAGTAGAAAAGCACCTAGGGTTTCAAATTTCAACTCTTTTCAAATTCTCGGGATTTAAGGTATGAATTACACTTTTTATTTCGAATTTATTGAGGATTATGGATTAGGGTTGCTATATGATGCTTGTGTGATACTTGTGCCATGTATTTGATTGAAATTTTCTATTGGGCATTTTATCGAACACCTTGTGGGTTGTTGAATTAGGATGATTTTGGTTGATTGCTTGATGAATTACACATGAGCTCGATTGTTTAGGGTGTTGGTTACTAGGAATCTCTGCAATTATATTGTTGTTTGGGCTTGGAGGCTTAATTGTGAATTGAATTGTTGAGATGAGACACTATACCTTATGTTAATTGTTGTATGTAATTCATCGTTTGTTTTACTTGGCACGTACGGATTCTCACAATTATTTTGCCAGGTACTCATTCGAACAAATGGCTGAACCACAGAACCAAAGAGGTCGGGGTGGACGTCTAAGGCGACCCGCTCGGGAGGTTGATCTAAATAGCCCCTTAGCTTATGGACTCACCTTCACAGAGCCAGAATTAATGGAAAAATGGAACTGGTTGATCACTCGTAATTTCACGCCCACACACTTTACCGACGATGAGTGTACCCGAGCTCTTGGGATATATGAGGAGGTGTGGCTCATGTTTGAATGAGTGGGATGGACCGCCTTCATGCAAGGGCGGTGGCTGACATTCAAAATACTCACCCTCGAATTCTTAAGCACTGTGCAGGTTACGGAGACACGAGCCAGAAACAAACCTCAGAAAATCCATTTCAGATTAAGCAACGTATGGAGGAATGTCACCATCACCGAACTGAACCAGATTTTTGGGGTACCATCAGATGCCCCGTATCGGACCGTTGCAAACTATAACTCACATGAATTTTGGCGATTGTTGACTGAAACCCTAGAAACCGGCCTAATGCAATATGTGGCGCGCACATCCAAGGCCTCGGCACTCCGCAACCCCGTATTCCATTACATCCAAAAAGTGACGGCCCATTCAGTGTTCGCCCGGTACAACAACGGGGGTATGCAAGTGAGGGAGCTATACCTACTTTGGTGTATGCTCACCCGCACCCCTTATAATATGGCGGCGTACTTTGTGGAACACGCCGTTTACATATCTCAGCAGGACGCCGGGATAATATTAATTGGGGGAATGATCTCCCCCATTGCTCAACATTTTAGGGTTGACATGAGCCGCATGGAGCCGATGGAGGGTAGGCGAAGCATCAACATGAGCACCCTCCGCACCATGAAGATCATAACTGAAGAGGAGAACATCCTCTGTTTTCAACAAAAAGTCGGGTCTGCTTTCCCCCTTCCTAACCCACAGCTCACTGCTGTAGTGGATAATCAAATTAATTGGCTCCTGTTCTTTGAGGCTCATATCAAGGCCATGGATGGCCTGACCGCACGAATAAGGAGGAGGGTAGCAGGGTTACCCGATGAAGAAGATTTGGTGATGGAGGCGAGGGAGTACGATCGCCACGAGAGGGGTTTCGAGTAGGGCTTCCCGCAGGGGCGGCCCGACATTCCAGAGAACTCCCACCAAGGTGAGGAGCGAGGGGGACAGTTTGATCATGATAGATTCTATGCTCTTGAGGAGAGCATGCGACAGCATAGGGATGACTTCCGGATTCACCCGGAGGAGTTCCAAGCTTTCCGAGCAGAGCAGGAACAAAGGCATCAGGCCCATGAGCAAAGGTACGAAGCCCTGGACTTGTGGTACCAAGCTCAAAAGCAGCGAGAGTTGGAGATAATGCAGACGTTACATCAGATTCAAAATTGGCATATCTCCCAAGGCCACTTTCCGCCGCCACCCCCACAGTAATCCAGGTCCTATCCACACTTTTATTTGAAATTCTACATTCTCTTCTATGCGCTATAATTTCATTCAAGTTTGGGGGAAGAGGTAGTATTTTTTTGAAGGGTGTGGCGTTTTGCATTCATGTAGTTGCATTTAGAGCATGTAGTATGCATTGCATTAGCTGTTTTTGATTTTTAGCACGTTTATTGCTTTAGCACATTTATTGCTTTCTTAGTTGTTTAGGGAGTAAGTTGACCGCTATTGTGTGTTTGTTGATCTTGGGAGCATGTGTTGAGCAGTTTATGCTATTTTGAATTGGGTGTTGAGCGTGAGTTGACCGGGTTGAGAATAATTAATATCACTACAACATAAATGACATTAGGTAACACAAATTTTGTAGCACTTTTTACATAAGGTACATATGTAACACATGTTTGTAACACTTTTTACATTACAATATTTATGTTGTGAGACCCCGAATTTTAACGTGAGATTCGGTGTTATGTAGTGATTATTTATTCGGCTATGTATCACAAACCTATTATTAATGAAACTCGACTCTATTTTTATTTATTTCTTCCAACGTCAATTACGCATTTCGCATTTTTAGAGCTTAGCAATTTTATATTCTTCCTCTAGTATTAATACTTGATCGAATGACTACTACTTTAGGAATATTAGACCTCCAACAATTTAGGAGTACATTCCAATTCTTATCCTAATATTTCATCTTATTCTATAATTCATCCCAACCAATTTCCCAATCAATTTTTAAAAAAAAAAAAAAAAAAAAATATTTTTTTATATTTTTAAAACATTTGAAAATTACCATAAATGGGGAGGTTGTTTCATATTCTTTTCAAGACCTACAATTATATATGTATATATATTTACATATATATATTATTATTTTTTTCTTTCAACTTTTGGTCACATGCTTAAAGGATGGACAAACTTTTCTTTCCACCAAATTCTAATAAATAAAAATACCAACACCATGATTATTATTCCCTCCAACTTTTGGCTCCTTGTCTTAGGGGAATCAATCATTTTTGTTATTTTTTTCCTTTATCTACCAATATTATTCATTTCATAATTATCATAAAAACACAAGACTTGCTTCCATTTTCCTCTCTAAAGGATCAAATTCTTCAAGCATAAGGTAAAAATATCTTCATTTCTCCCAACTCTATTTTTCTTCTCCAATCCTCAACCTTATACCTTCACCATCTAATAATGTTGAATCCTTCTTGTTGAGGTACTCCTAGAGAAAATTCTTGAAGAATTAGAGACCTAGATTTGACTACAAGCTTGAAGAGGAAATTCAAGATTACATATTATTAAGGTGAGAAAATTATGGTTTTAGTATTTTTCTCTTGACAACATGAAGAATTAATTTTTGACTCAAGAATATAAATTTTTGGAGTTTAGGGGCTGACCTACATCATCTCAAGTGGAGGTTAGAGGCTTGAAGGAAAATTTCCATTTTTAAGACTACTTGAAGATATTAAGGTGAGTAGTAACCATTTGGTACTAGTATATTTTCTTTAGACTTGAGACTTTAATTTTAACACCAAAATATGGTTTGGATACCATTTAGGGGCTGATCTTCAAGAGTTTTAGCCAAGAAGTTGATTCAAGAAAGAAGACCACATTTTAGATTAACCCGAGAAACTACTACGAGGTGGGTGGAAAAATCCTTTCAACTTCTAGGTGTTTTAAATTGAAAATATGCATGTAGTATTTTGTTATTGAGCACTTGAGATATATATTATGTATTGCATGCTATTTTCTTGTATCTAGTGGAAAAATTCTCAAGTGTTGCTCAAAAATGCGATTTATCGAAAAATAGGACATACATGTACACTTTATTGTTGTACTTGATGAATGCTTGCATGAAATGGATATGTATATTTATGACTCTTGTAATCTATGTTTTGAATGATTTATAACCTGGAAAAGTCGAGCATAATTGATTAAATTTCGATTTTTGGACTTAAAATGCAAAAATAGAAAGTTGGTGGACTTAATTGCAAGAAAATAAAACTTAAGGGACCCCTCTGTAATTTTCGATTTTGGGACTGTACTCAGGTTCAAAAATTATGTTTTGACATTTTAATAAAGTTTTAAGAGTTTTTAGATAAATAAAATCAACCCTTAAAAGCCCAAGGACTAGATTGTAAAATTTGAGAAGTTTAAGGGCTAATTTGCAAATTTCGAAACTGTACCAGACCCTAATTTAAAACTTGAAATTTTAACTCTTAAGGGACTGGAAATAACATATTTTAAGTGTATTCAAAAAATCCAAGTGTTTAGAGCTTGGAAAGTAATTTTATAAAACTTGAGGGACCAAATTGTAAAAGATTTAACTTGAGGACCCAAATGAAATTTCCAGGACTTATGCAGCCCATGCACCTGGAAATACTAATTTACCTATAACATAATTATATTTTGGACCCAAGGTTCAAATTTCATAACAATTGGACCCCTAAAAGCCTTAAAGGCAATTATTTCAAAATGGGACAAAAATGAGATTTTCAAAAGTTAAGGGACCTATACTTATGACGTTTTAAAACTGTTTTTGTTCAAATATCCCACTAACCTTAGTGACATTTTACAGCTGGAATCACATTAAAATCCCTTCCGGTTTGTGAGTTCCGATTATTTTAAACTTAGGGCCCGAAATGACAATTTTAACAAATTTGGGGCCAATGTGAGAATTTTATAAAAATTCGACCTCAAAACTTTAAAAAACTGAATCTCTGAAAAATTTAGAGAATTTAGGAACTGACCTCATAATTGTTCAAGGTCGGGACATTTATTTATTTAACTTTTAACCCCAAAAGTATTGGTTTTTACAAAGCGGGGCTAATTGTAAATTTTATTTTTATAAGGACCTAACTCAAATTATTTTCTTTTAAAGAAACAGCCCTGGACCCTCTTACTTTAATATTTAATTAAAATATTTTATTTTCTTAAAAATCCCTTGACTTATCGGATCGTCTTGACCGATTAATAACCGATCGCGGGCGACTTCCTCGTCTCGCGATTTGAATCTATAACGGGACCTATGTTCCTCCTAATCCTTAAGATATCGAAGACTACTTATCCTCCCGATAATTATCTTCATCCCAATAACTCCACCAACGCCAAAACTATTTTGTGCAAAATTTGAGAACTTTTCATGGGCTCGCTTCCCGAATCAATAATACTCATTGCCTGGTTGACTACCCGAACGTGTACTTAATTTTCTGCTCGAGTCAACTTGGTGTGTCGAGCTCACGGTCGGAATGGATACGTCGGGGATGGAACCGGCAGGCAGCTCGGCTGCTATTCCACTCTCTCGGCCCCATCGCCCTAATCCCCGCCCGAGGGACGGAGTTTGTCCAAGGGAAGCGGGTCGTAGTACTTGAGGTATAATCATGATTATGACGAATCCGAGCCTTGCTAGCTCCAACGTGGATTTTGTCTTTGCCTACGGAGCGATAAGGTGACATGGTCTTTGACCATCATGAACGGGAGTTACAAGGAAGAACAAAGGAATTTGTCCATCCCGATCCACACGATTCCGGAGTTGAACGGAACGAGTTGGCGCTACATATCGACGCAACCACTAATTGTCTTGTATAGGATTGACGCTACACCTCGAGACGCAATCCCCATGTCTTGCTTGAACCATAATGCTGCGTGACCACGAATCGTTTTTTCTTAAATCGTATAAGTATATTACTTAATATATTTATCACGACGCTTGTGAACTATGTGTGAACACATGCATCATACCTCTCACGCGTTTTCATACAACCGTTTTCTCGCATTAACTATTTATATCGCCACACTTGCACACGATCACCCCATCCACCGAGATTTTGTCTCATTCCTCCTCTGTTTTCTAACCTTTAGATGAAGAGTTATTTGAAGACATCGAACCTCTGCAGATTGAATCCCTATCGGTAATGAGGAGCGACATTTCCTTTTACTTTTATTTGTTGTTGGACTCCTTCATTTTATTTTTTGGATTTCGTAAGTTAAATTCGATAATCTTTTGGGTTGTATTCGGATACCGCTTGAGACTTTAAGATGTAATTTGTACTCGTGTTTATTTTAATTCATTTGCATTAGACTCTATTTTACTTGGAGTTTTGTATCTTTGGTTTAGATCTGTTGATTTATTTTGTTTAAGTGATTGATCGTTGTCGCGTCACGTTTGGGCGTGACATATGTAATACTTTTGTAGCACTTTATCAATATGTAACACTTATATGTAACACTTTTATATAAGTAACATTTTTAAGTATTACTTTTTTTGTTATTTCTTTTGTAACGCAAATAGGTAACACTTTTATTAATATGTAACGCTTATAGGTAACATTTTTAAGTATCACTTTGTTTTTGTTATTTCTTTTGTAACGGAAATAGGTATCACTTTATTTAAGAAGCACTCTTGGCAACACTATATTTATTGATTGTAACACTTTTTAAGCTATATTTTAGTAACACAAAATTATATAACTATCATTAAATCATGTTAAAGATTTATTTAATTAATTGATGTCACCAAACCTAAAAATTGTAGACATCAAGTACTCTATTTTTTTCAACTGAATTTTTGTTTTCTTTTTACAAAGTATTTTAGTTTTGCTTTTATTTTTTTATTTTTTACGAAGGCAATTAATTCCGTCTTAATACCGACGGAAAATGTGCATGTATATATTTTATTATTATTATTTATTTATTTTTTAATTTTTACTAACGGAGACCAATTTCATCGTTAACCTTTTTTTTTTTTTTTTTACTTTTTAAAAAAAATTACCAATGAAAATTGATGTTGTCGGTAATTACCTAAGAATATTTTCCGTCGGTAAATTATTTTTTCGTTATTTTCTTTATTATTTAATTTTTTTACTGTTAGAACTTTTTTATCTGTTGGTAAATTAATTTTATATTTTTATATATTTTTTGTTTTTACCAATTGAATATTCATCAGTCGATAAATTTATTTTATATATTTTTGATATTTTTAATTTGTTGTGTCCTTTAATATATAATATAATATGATTTTCAAAATATATACTATACAATATAAAATTTGATATATATACAGTGTATAATATAATTTAATACATATATTATAAAATATAATCTTTATAATATAAAATATATTATATATACATAATATATATATATATATATATATATATATGTGTGTGTGTGTGTGTGTGTATGTGTAAAACAAAGCAAAAGTTGTAATAAGAATCAACTTAGCCTAGTGGCAAATCACCCCTTCCATACATACTTGGTCGTGGGTTCGAATCTACTAGGTGGCAAAAAATAGTATTTCTACGAAGTGCTACAAAAAAACTGTTACATAAGATTCATATGTAACACTTTAGAAGTATTTTTTTAAAAGTGTTACAAATATAAAAAGTGTTACAAAAAAGTGTTACATAAGATTCATATGTAACACTTTAGAAATATTGGTTCAAAGTGTTATCAATAGAAAACTTAATGTAACACTTGGAAAAAGTGTTACTAAAAGCTAATAAAAGTGCTACCTATTGTCTATAGTAACATTTTATGGCCATTAGGTAACATTTTTTGAGTGTTACCTAATGTCATTTATGTTGTGGTGATGGAGCATGTGATTATTGGGATCATGGTTAAAATACTTTGAATTGTGCACTTACAAGCCTGTGAGCTTTTTGAGCCTTTACCGTTCAATGGCCTAAAGGCTACCATGCCTTGCTTTGAGCTCACCAAAAAATTAAAGAAAAAACAAAAGAATAAGAACATTTCTCCCTCTCGAACAACTCTAGGGCTTGTTTGGGACTTTCCAATCTCCCACAGAAATACCCAACAAAGCTATGAGATAATTCAGTTTACGCAGAAGAGTAACGTAACATGGCCAACAGTTTGAAACCATGAAAAACACGTAGTTATAGAAAAGTACTCTCCTTCAAAATGAACCCCATAGCCGAACAAGCTTCTAGCTGGATAGTCTGAACTCTGAAATGGTGGCTAACATGCCTTAATTAAAGCCCAGAAATTGGCAAAATAATGATCCTAAACCAACAAAAAAAAGGCTGTAAAAATCAAGTAGCATTATTATCCCATAAATTTGATTCAAGAACTTCATGATCACATGGACGCTTTGAGAGCACCACGTAAATTCTTCACTATTGCCTCCATATTGATCAAATCAAATTCTTCATCCTTCTGCAAAAACTCAAAATATATATATATATATATATATCATATAATATAAAAAAAATTTACATAATTTATATTGAACCGTCTCAAGATTCTAAAAAATGAGCCGATTTTATGTAACATATATAATTCGTGGTAATAGGCCAAAATTTGCCACCTAATTATGTTTGTGAAAAGGAAAAGTAACCATGTTTTTCAAATACATGTTTTTTAGTTATTTTCACTAAAAACTGACGGTTATACCTTTCGTGTATATATGCTCTGGTAAGGTACTTAGCCATTTTTCAAAACAATTAATGTTGTACAGAACTCGGTATCAGATCTCGATACCGAAACATATAACTTGGTACCGAGTTATGTACCGGTCCCTAGAAAAAGAAAAAAAGGGCAAAGTGGCCATTTAAACTCAAAAATGGTGAAAAAACATGGCTTAAAGACATTTTTGCTATGGAGAAAATGCCAAAATCCAACGGACTGAGTATAATACCTGTGCGACAACTGTTATATTGAGAGTTGAATCTCCAAAAGCGACCACACTATTGTTAACAACTGATAGATTGAGCTTCTCAATTTCAGCAACAATTTTTTCCAACACCCCTTTTCTTTTCTCACAGTGAATATTAATAAGGACATCCTTATTACAATATCTTGCCTCAATTTCAGGGAGTGACTCAGTAATTATAGGGCCACTTGAGATAATCTCATCTGAACAAGAAGAATTCTCATTGCTGTCAGCATATAATTCATATTTCTTGACAATGACAAAAGATTCCATTGTTCTGTTTTTATTTTGCTCCTCAAGAGTCTTCACTTTGTCTTGAAGTTGTTTCATGTACTTAATAGCATCTCCAAGAATTGAAGCTTTGTCCATCTGCAGGTTAAATAATTACAAATTAGTATACTTTATTTATCAATTAATCAATAAAAATGCAATCTTTAGGCATTAATGGCTCTAGAATTCATCGATCCTGGAAGTTGTTTGCGCAAAAAATTAAGGTAACAAAAAAATTGGATTTTGTCAAGATACAACACATAAACAAATTAAGTATACAATGTTGATCAATGAATCAATGAAAATGTAATCTCTAGGCATTATATGGCTCAAGAATTCATGCTGGAAATTGTTTACGACGAAAAAATTAACAAACAGCCAGTTTTTGGACAAGAAACCAAGCAGAAAAAATAACAAAGTATACAATATGTGGTAATTATGGGTCAAAATGACCCTTTCTATAATGAAAAAATGAAAACTAGCCAACTTTTGAAAACAAATATTTTTTAGCCATTTTGGCATAATAAAAGGCATTCGTATCTGTCTAGAATGTTTGTTTAATATTTGGTCTATTTATTTTTCTCTTTCACTTATTTCTCTTTCTATATCCTCTTACTCTCTCTTTCAAATTTTTCAAAACATTTCCATCCAACATTGACGTCATTCCATCTACGAGTATCTCGAAAATGGTATTAACCTCTTTTTCGATATTTCTTTTAATTTATTAGCCGGAACTTCGTATAGATATTAAATTTCTCAGTTACGAGGAAGAAAAAACACAAAGTACAGAGTCTGGACACAAAAATCGAGTTATGAGCTACAGTAACTCGGCGCTGCCGTACTACAGTGACTCGAGTTACAATAACTCGACCCTACAGTGTCGAGTTACAGTAACTCGATGTTTCAGTGTCGAGCTATAGTAATTGGCGCTACAACATGTCTTTGTGTAATTAAATTGACACAAGAGCAAATTGGATTTTTTACGTAGTCAAATAAAAAACATGTGTTTCAAAAACATTGTTAAAAAACATTTTAACATCATGCGAAATGTTAAAAGATCTAGGCACTCATACAATATTGATCAATAAATCAATAAAAAAGCAATCTTTGGGCTCTAGAATTCATCTGGAAATTGTTTAGAACAAAAAAATTAACAAAAATCTAGATTTTAGAAAGAAAAAACTTACCCTTTTCAATCCAGGGACTAAAGCAGACAAGGCAATAAATCTCTGGCTGAGCTTTTCTCTTCTTGTTCTCTCAGCTATAATATGGTCTTGAGATGAAGTAAGCCTTGTACTATTACTATTTGTGCTTATAATTCTCTTAGCCCCATAATTTTGGTTCCCATTTGAAACAATAGCTTCCTCTTTAGGAGAGAAAGTAAGAGAAGTTGAAGGATTAATATTATACCATGCAGTTTCCTCTTTAGAGTTCACATTTATTCCCAAAGCTGGACTACTAAAACCTGATGAATTGATTGAAAATGACATGTTTTCAGGTTTGCATGAATTAATATTCCAATTTGTGGTTTTGATCTGCTTTAATGGCCTATTTCCGTCGATTTGAGACGACTCGACTGATTTTGTAAAATCCAGTACATGCTCCCCATTGCTGTAATTATTAGGCTGATGATGATGACGAAAATCATCAGCTATAGACACGGAGCTAAGATCGTCCAACGAATTTACAGATGGCCATTGCTGTAAGAATAAATTATCATCCATTCCCTGTAAATTGAAATTTTAATTATATAATGCCAATTAATTAATGTTGAGTGAGAAATCAGGCAAAAATGTGATCTTAATTACCAAATCAGCAAAGCATGTGAAGCTTGAAATCTCCATTGATGGCAAAGTACTAATTAGTTGAAACCCTGCATGAAATTAAATCAAATTATAAGATGTATCATATTGTGTAACATATATAATTAGGGTTTCAAATTGAAATAAAGTAATGCAGTTATTCAACATTCCTTAAAGGGCTAACTTGCCTTTTATTGTATGAAAGACAAACCTGCACTCTATTTTTTCTTTTACCTGATTACAGTGTTCTTGCAATTCCTCACATTTATAGGTGAATGTTTTCATACATTTTCTTAGATTATTTGTCTTCACAATTTTGTCGGGCTTTGCTGATGCGAATCTGTCATTTAGATCACGTCAGATTTGTTGACAAGAAACGTTAGATTTTTCTACAAAGAGACATTATGAAACATCTCTTTCTTTTTCCTTTTTTGAAACTTGAAACATCTCTGTAGTCTTACCTTAATAATATAAACGTGTAAATAAATAAATCAAATATTATTATCTAGTTTTTTGGTTTAAAAAAGGAAAATGAAAGAAAATATGATCATACTGGCCGGGTAGCTTTTAAGCATGTTTAATTTATAGCAACAATTACGGCAAAATTGCAAAATTTGTCTTGTAATTTATTAGGCGGTCCTGTAACTATAGCAAACTCTCGATTTTGGTCCTGCAAAATGCACGGTTTGCAAAATAGTCCTATAACTATATTAAAATCTCAATTTTGGTACTAATTTTTTGAATTTGATCACCTGAGTGGCACATATAGTTCCCGATTAGTATGACCAAAATTGAGATTTTTTTACGAATCTGATCATCTGAGAACTATTTTGCGAACGTGATTTTTACATGATTCTTTGCCATCACACTATAGTTATAGGACTAATTTTACAATTTTGCTTTTTAAAGATGTGTTTTTACGATATGGAGACTTTTTAGATGTTAAAATATGGAGGGTTACAAGTGGAAAAACTCTATATACAAGAAAAGTTTAACAAAACTAGCTGTTCTTATTAGGGTTCTATTATTCACTTGAAGTACAGGCCAAAATAATGTCTTCGATCCATTCATTTCATGAGAAAATCCAAATTTCTAATCCAAATTTCTCAGGGCAGATGTCTATATCTTGATGAGTCATGCGTATGCTATAATATTCCCCATTTGTCACATGTAAATTATCTTTAATAAATAACTGTGTACTTAAATTACTATATATATTAGGGAAAAAAATTTAAGTACCCACTATGAATAGTGGGTACTCTTTTCTACCTACAAACATAAAAAACATCTTTTCTATCCAAATTGACGAAATTGCCCCTCCTTTAAGTTAAGGTATTTTGAATTATGAAACTGCAGTAATAATTAGAGCCTTGAAAACCGTATAACCACCCTCCCCCAACTGGAAACCGTATGCAACCCCCCAATGTACATATACATACATCACACACTCCAAGACAAAACCAAAAGTTAATGTAAAAAAACAAAAGAAAGCATATACATACATCACACGCCATTCATATCGTGCACTTTGAATTTTTTATATCATGTATATCGTCCCATGGCTTCCATCGAAGATTCCTCCGCCCCCGCCGTTTCTGCTGCCGTCGCCGCCACCAAAACACCCGACGCACCATTCTCCTCCCCTCCCGAACAGGTTAGGTTTTCATTCTCATTTTTAGTATTTCCAAAATTTTTGGATATAATGTTGCATGTTGGATTTTAGTTCGAAACATATGTTGGATTTCATGGATATATATGTTAGTTGTTGGTGTATTTTTACTTGATAATGAGAATAAATGGTGTTTTGTTGAAGTTTAGGTGTAAGAGTTTGTGTTTTGGTTAGTATTCGAAAATGGGTTTGCATTGTCTGGTTAATTAATGTCACACGATATGATGAAGAAGACAACTAGGCACGATATGCACGATATCGTGCCATATATCGTGCTTTTTGGCACGATTGTGGTTTAAAAGGGAAAATTAGAAAATTGGCCCTATAAGTTGGCCTGTTCGGACTTTTGGTCCTCTAAGTTGGCCTGTTTGAAAATTAGTCCTCTAAGTTATGAAATTTCAGAAATTTCGTCCGATTTTCACCAGAATTTTTTCAATCCACCGGAAATTGCTGACTAGGATTTAAAACGACGTCGTACGAGCACACAATTCTCTTTTAAGATTATGCAAAACATCAACTTCCACGTCTGACAACCATAAAATCTTCTTCCCGAATTATCAGTCGTCCAACAAGTCCGTACTTGTGTGTGGAAAACGAGCGCAAGTACAGACTTGCGTGTGGAAAACGAGCGCAAGTACGGACTTCTTGGACAATTGATAATCCGGGAAGAAGATTTTATAATTGCCAAGCATGGAAGGTAATGTTCACTACAACATAAATGACATTAGGTAACACTCAAAAAATGTTACCTAATGGCCATAAAAATGTTACTATAGACAATAGGTAGCACTTTTATGGCGCTGCACTTGCCCGTGCTACCTATAGTCTAAGGTATCACTTTTATTAGCTTTTAGTAACACTTTTTGTAAGTGTTATATTAAGTTTTCTATTGGTAACACTTTGAAGCAATATTTCTAAAGTGTTACATATGAATCTTATTTAACACTTTTTTGTAACACTTTTTATATTTGTAACACTTTAAAAAAATACTTCTAAAGCGTTACATATGAATCTTATGTAACACCTATTTTGCAGCACTTCGTAGAAATACTATTTTGTGTCAACAAGTAGATTCGAACCCACGACCTGTTATGTATGCAAGTGGCAATTTGCCACTAAGCTAAGTTGATGCTTAGTACAACTTTTGATTTGTTTTATATATACACATACACACACACACACACACATATATATATATTATATGTATATATAATATATTTTATATAATAAAGATTATATTTTATAATATATGTATTAAATTATATTATACAATGTATATATCAAATTTTATATTGTATAGTATATAGTTTGAAAATCATATTATATTATATATTAAAGGACACAACAAATTAAAAATATCAAAAATATATAAAATAAATTTATCGACTGATAAATATTCATTCGGTAAAAATAAAAAATATATAAAAATATAAAATTAATTTACTGGCAGATAAAAACGTTCTAACAGTAAAAAAATAAATAATAAAAAAATAACGAAAAAATAATTTACCGACGGAAAAAATTCCTAAGTAATTACCGACAACATCAATTTTCATTGTTAATTTTTTTAAAAAAATTAAAAATATATAAAAAAAAGGTTAATGATGAAATTGGTCTCCGTTAGTAAAAAATAAAAATAATAAATAATAATAAAATATATACATGTGCATTTTTCCGTCGGTATTAAGACGAAATTAATTGCCTTCGTAAAAAATAAAAAAATAAAAGCAAAACTAAAATACTTTGTAAAAAGAACACAAAAATTCAATTAAAAAAAACAAAGTACATAATGTCTACAATTTTTAGGTTTGGTGACATCAATTAATTAAATAAATATTTGACATGATTTAATGATAGTTATAGATTTGTGTTTCTAAAATATAGCTTAAAAAGTATTACAATCAATAAAATATAGTGTTGTCAAGAGTGCTTTTTAAATAAAGTGATACCTATTTGCGTTACAAAAGAAATAACAAAAATAAAGTGATACTTAAAAAGTGTTACTTATATAAAAGTGTTACATATAAGCGTTATATATTGATAAAAGTGTTACCTATTTGTCTTACAAAAGAAATAACAAAAAAAATGATACTTAAAAAGTGTTACATATATAAAAGTGTTATATATAATTGTTATATATTGATAAAGTGCTACAAAAGTGTTACATAAATATTGTAATGTAAAAAGTGTTACAAACATGTGTTACATATGTAACTTATGTAAAAAGTGCTACAAAATTTGTGTTACCTAATGTCATTTATGTTGTAGTGGTTTTGCATACTCTTGAAAGAGAATTATGCTCGTACGACGTCGTTTTAGATCATAGTCAGCAATTTCCGGTGGATTGAAAAAATTGCGGTGAAAATCGGACGAAATTTCTGAAATTTCCTAACTTAGAAGACTAATTTTCAAACAGGCCAACTTAGATGACCAAAAGTCTGAAATTTCATAACTTGGAGGACTAATTTTCAAACAGGCCAACTTAGAGGACCAAAAGTCTGAACAGGTCAACTTATTGGACCAATTGTTGGTGGAGGTACCGGTGGTGAGATAAGCTTCATTCGTAGCCATGGATCTTTCCTCTTTACTCGGAATGAGCTTGCCAAAGAGTTTGACTCTGATACCACTTGTTAGTCCAAGTGACTACGATAATCTAGAGGGGGTGAATAGATTATGCCAATTTTTGCAATTAGCCCTCTTTTTGAATGAACAAATAAATGACAAGAATGTAAGTGCGGAAATTAAACAACACGCCTCGATTTATAGAGGTTCAACCCACCTAGGGCCTAGTCCTCTACCACCCTAGTATCTCCGGGATGGATTTCAAAAAGAAAAAGATTTTATTAATTACCACAATTAATACAACATCACCTTACATAACCTCTTCGGAGATTACCACAATCTCCTTGAAGATTACCACAATCTTCTACGGCACCTTATGAAGATTACCACAATCTTCAACCTTGAAGAACACCAAATTCTTCAACACCTTAAAAATACCAAACTCTTCAATAAGAAGATTACCACAATCTTCTTGCACCTAATACCTAGATCACCCAAGTGTGTTCTTACCACAAGAACACTCACAAGGATATCATGTGTTGAATGATGAACCCAAAAATTCAAGATTACAACTCGATAATGAATAATACAATTTTGAGTGCAAGTGTAATCAAGAATCAAGCCTAGACCTCAAGATGTGAAAGTGAAATACTTAGGCTATAAATACAACAAGAATGTTGACAATAAGGACTTAGACAAATTTGCAGATTTCTTGTTGTGTTGTGTTGTTTTCTCTCTGCCTCTTTGTTACTTCAATTCTTCATCTATTTATAGGAGAATTCTTCAAGATTGGATCACAAACATAGGCTCCTCATTCTTCACTTTTGTCTACAAAAAGAAAATCACAAGATGTAGAAATATTGTACAAAAATGATAAAATAGATCTTGTTGAATGGACGTTCAACGGTATTATTCTGCTGTCAAAAATAATATACAGCGATCGATCGACCTTAAGAAATTTCGAACGTTATAAAGTGAATCTGAGATGCAGACACAAGATGACATAGGGTTGGACCGGTCGAGCACTAATAGAAGAAAACAATTTAAAACTCAAAATTACACACCTGGATCGGTCTACAGGGGGTTGGACCGGTCGGCATAGGGTCCGACTGGTCACCCCCTCATTGGACCGGTCCCCATGGCACAAAACGATTACAGAAAGAATTTTTGAAGTTTGCCAAGTTCCAGCTACCGGTCGATCGGGTGGTCGACCGGTCGACCACACCGGTTGACACCGCTGTTTTATCCCCAGTTTTATTTTCTGATCCAAGTTTTGACGTTCAGGTACGGGATGCCCTCTAGGGCGACCGGTTGTCCTCAAAACAGAAGTGTTGTCCAATTTTTTGTCAAAAATAAACTTCAAAAAATACTCCAAAAATTAGTAAAAATAATTTAAATCATTTGGGAATATTTGGACAACATTTATAAACATTGATTTGGTGTAAAAACTCATTTAAACAAAATCATCAAAATCTTGATAAAAACATTTATCTAACAAACTCCCCTTTTTTGATGATTACAAACCAAAACAATTTTAGGAGATCGATTTTAAAACAAAACAAATTTTACCGGTCTAAAAACATCAATCCATTACAAGCAACATTTATCATAAGTAATAACACAAGGATATGAGCAAAGATTTTTCAAAAAAATGCATAATAAGAGTAAGTAGAAAGCAAACAACTAAAAGCTAAAATCTTAGCTTTTACAACTCAAGCTTGAATTTCATGAGCTTATAAGCTCCCCCTGTCACATGACATTATTAGTCAATCATAAAAGTCCATATTACATCAAATGGACTAAGTCTCATTTACAGCCTTTGGCTTTTAAGAGCCATAGCTTATAGCTTTTCTTGCAAGCTTATTTCCGCTTCTTTGAACGTATGAGCATTTTTCCTGTTTCTCTCCTTTTGGAATCATCAAAAAGAATGTTAGCACGATAAAAACATCATACAATCATATCAAAGTGCGCAATTTAATCGATTTATCGAGTATTTTGAACATTGAAGCTTAAATTCCAAATAAAAGGGTAAAGTTGATCATTTGACTTGCAAAATGACATTTGATTGATAAAACATGATCTCTATAAACTTATAAGACTTTTCAAATCAAGAGAATCATGTAAGTGATGAATTTTTCATAGAAACATTTTGTCGAACACTTGGCGTGCGTCAAATAAAACAAGAGATGTATAATGCCTTTGAAATTCAATTAAGCCAAAAAATTTCATCACCAAATACAATTTTACAAATATCATCCAACATCAGTCATCATGCCCAACACAAATATATAAGAATTCCAACAAGATATTAAAGATGAAGCACATTCTCAAGGGTTCAACCCAATGGAGACAAAGAAGAAGAATTCTTACCAATTAATCGGAGAAGTTGGGTATCATGGATGATATACTCATACTATAAACCCAAAAATATAGAATATTCGAGAAAGAAATCATTTTGGGTGAAAAGTGTGTGATTTGAGCGAAGGGGTGCCAAAATATACAAAATAGAACAAATAATCCGAATAAAGAACAAAAACATTATAACACAGAAATATGGCACAGGCGACCGGTCGAGTAAGGGTGCGACGATTGGCGTCATGGTAAACCGTCGGCCGACCGCTGGTCGATCGGAGCCTGTGCATTTGTTCAGTTTCTGTTCAATTTGATTTTAAAAAGCGATTTTTCACCACTAAATTTTAAAAAGGCACAAAATGCAATAATAGACCTCATTCAATATACATTATGCCTAAACAAGCTCGAATTGAGGTAAAAGTCTCGGCGGTTAAAAAAATCTGCGAGTTAATCTTGAGACGGAATTAATCATATCTCAAATGTTTGTTAAAAAATGCAATCCCAAGTAAAATGTCGAATCTCAATATATTTGGTTCGGTTATGAAGAACCGTATTATGAGAAATATTTTATATCGGACTTGTTATCCTATAATAAATAGAAACGATTTAAAATAATGAATAAGACAAGCCATAACAGATAATGCCTTTCAAATATTGAAAAATTCTTTTAATGGCACTTATATGAGATTGTTTGGGATTGTTTTGAATTCGAGCACATAGGCATAAGGCATGAAGAATATCGAGTCTATAAGATTAAGAAAAGTTGATGAACATACCTCAATTTTGTTTATTAATCAATATGCCTTTCTCAACCTTGGCAAATCATGATGTAGAAGATCATTGATAAATCTAAGATCATTTTTACTTTAATACCAAAATATTTCTTGCAAAATCTAGACAAAAAATCTTGCACAAGAGCATAGTAATATCGGATAATATAGACAATATAGATATAAATCATCATAGAAGTTGGATAAGTAGCACATACTATGCATTTTGTAGGAATTAACAAAAGTTTGATAAAACACGCACTTATTGAAAATCCATTTAAGGTCTCTTTTGAAATTTAAAAATCCGAGAGTATAAAATTGAGACCTCATTTTTAAGAAACAATTTTATAAAGAATTTTATCAAACAATGAAAATGTGGAATAATTATAAAAGACAATATAAAATGCATACTTCAAGAAGAGGATAAGAGTTACCAATTTCTCCATTGCCAAGGGTTGTATCTTTCCCATTGTTGATTATACCTTCTTCTTGAAAAGTGATTTTGTTGATAATGTCTTCTCCTTTGATTAAATGGCGCGGACATTTGTAGTCTATTTGACAATTTGAATTTTCTTTGATTTTTATTGCGCCAAGTACCTAACCTAAAATTATCTTATGGTACCCTCAAGTGTTTGGGTCCTTTGGGATTAACATTAAGACTTTTGGGTCTCCAATAATAATTAGAACTATTTTTAGCCCGACAAGTATTAATCGTGTGACCAATTTTCCCACAATAAAAACATGTAATACTTCTAGAAGCATAATGGTCAACATGCATAAAGACTTGGTTCTCTTTCTTAACATTAATAACATTAGGCTTATAACCAAGTCCTAGTTTCGAATGATCACAACGTTTAACATCAAGAATTTTGGTCATTTTATCAGTACTCAAATTAAATTTCATCATATCCTTTTTCATGCAATCAATATCTTTAACATGAGTACTATTTTCTTCTTCAAGACTTCTAACCTTATCAAGTGTAATATTATGAGAACAAGTGAGAGATTCATAAGAAGCATGTAAACTATCCTTTTTATTTTTCATGATGTTGAATTCCTTTTTCAAATTTTTGTTTTTAAAGAGCAAACTTTGGAATTCATTTTGAAGCTCATCAAAATCATTTTGCAATTCATCATAACCATCATGCAATTCATTACTAAAAGAAGAAGAAGGGTTAGAGCGTACCTCATTGTCTTCTTCGATTCCCATTAGACATTGCTCGGCTTCTTCATCGTCGGAAGTTGCAAGAAACTCATCCCAAGTTGTTATAATATCCGGTTGAGAAGTGGATGCTTTTGAATTACTCTTTTTATTTGCATATGCTTCATAGATGATAAGATTTCCAATAAGCTCATCAAAATTTAGAGTTTCTAAATTTTGAGCTTCCATGATAGCTGTCACCTTTTCGGACCAAGAACCGGGAAGAGCATTTAAAACTTTGGTAGCTTTGTCTTCTTCCGAAATGACTTTTCCAAGTGCCCATAATGAATTAGCAATGTTGTCTAGCCTTTCTACCATTTTTGAAATCCCGTCACCCTTGAGCATTGTGAAATTTTCAAAATCTTTAACAAGCATTGCTTTTCTAGCTTGTTTAACTTTCTTGGTGCCTTCATAGATAGTTTCTAATTTTTCCAAAACTTCATGAGCGAATCGTATACCTCTAATACGATTATATTCCGTAGCGGTAAGAGAACAATGAAGAATATTAAGAGCTTTACCGTTTAAGGAGAATATTTTCTTGTCTTCATCATCAAACTCCTTGAGGGCTTTTAGAATTTGAGTGCCGTCTTCCTTTTTCTTCATAGAGATGGATACTCCATATATAACCGTGTTCCAAATATCGAACCCGCACCCTTGAAGAAAGCACTCTATTCGGTCTTTCCAAAATACGTAGTTGTTGGCATCAAAAACCGGTGGCTTGTTGGTGGAGGTACCGGTGGTGAGATAAGCTTCGTTCGTAGCCATGGATCTTTCCTCTTTACTCGGAACGAGCTAGCCAAAGAGTTTGGCTCTGATACCACTTGTTAGTCCAAGTGGCTACGATAATCTAGAGGGGGTGAATAGATTATGCCGGTTTTTTGCAATTAGCCCTCTTTTTGAATGAACAAATAAATGACAAGAATGTAAGTGCGGAAATTAAACAACACGCCTCGATTTATAGAGGTTCAACCCACCTAGGGCCTAGTCCTCTACCACCCCAGTATCTTCGGGATGGATTTCAAAAAGAAAAAAAGATTTTATTAATTACCATAATTAATACAACATCACCTTACATAACCTCTTTGGAGATTACCACAATCTCCCTTGAAGATTACCACAATCTTCTACGGCACCTTATGAAGATTACCACAATCTTCAACCTTGAAGAACACCAAATTCTTCAACACCTTAAAGAGCGCCAAACTCTTCAATAAGAAGATTACCACAATCTTCTTGCACCTAACACCTAGATCACCCAAGTGTGTTCTTACCACAAGAACACTCACAATGATATCTTGTGTTGAATGATGAACCCAAAAATTCAAGATTACAACTCGATAATGAATAATACAATTTTGATTGCAAGTGTAATCAAGAATCAAGCCTAGACCTCAAGATGTGAAAGTGAAATACTTAGGCTATAAATACAACAAAAATGTTGACAATAAGGAATTAGACAAATTTGCAGATTTCTTATTGTGTTGTGTTGTTTTCTCTCTGCCTCTTTGTTGCTTCAATTCTTCATCTATTTATAGGAGAGCTTATCAAGATTGGATCACAAACATAGGATCCTTCTTCTTCACTTTTGTTTACAAAAAGGAAATCACAAGATGTAGAAATATTGTACAAAAATGATAAAGTAGATCTTGTTGATATGGACGTTCAACGGTATTATTCTGCTGTCAAAAATAACATACAGCGACCGGTTGACCTTAAGAAATTTCGAACGTTATAAAGTGAATCTGAGATGCAGACACATGATGACATAGGGTTGGACCGGTCGAGCACTAATAGAAGAAAACAATTTAAATGGGGTTGGAGCGATTGGCATAGGGTCCGACCGGTCACCCCCTCATTGGACCGGTCCCCATGGCACAAAAAGATTACAAAAAGAAATTCTGATGTTTGCTAAGTTCCAGCTACCGGTCGACCGGGTGGTCGACCGGTCGACCACACCGGTCAACACCCCTGTTTTATCCCCAGTTTTGTTTTTTGTTCCAAGTTTTGACGTTCAGGTACGGGATGCCCTCTAGGGCGACCGGTTGGCCTCAAAACAGAAGTGTTGTCCAATTTTTTTGTCAAAAATAAACTTCAAAAAATACTCCAAAAACTAGTAAAAATAATTTAAATCATTTGGGAATATTTGGACAACATTTATTAACATTGTTTTGGTGTAAAAACTCATTTAAACAAAATCATCAAAATCTTGATAAAAACATTTATCTAACATATCGTGCCTATTTTCAAATCTATATCGTGCTATAGTTGTATGAGCAAATTTGTATGGTCGTGTATTTTGTATATCGTGCCTAATCGTACCTCATATCATGCCATATCGTGTCATTCTGCATATCGTCCCTGTATTTTGTATATCGTGCCATATCGTGCCTTAGTCCATATCGTGCCACTCACTGTCTATTGCTTAATTTTTGTCCCCTTTGAGTTTATTACTACATTTCTTCACTTTTTCACCAATTCATCTTGTTAACTTGCTATTAATTCTTGTTGTAGGTTGGCCCATCGAGAGAGGGCCCAAATAGTAGGGTACGTTCGACCGAGTATAATTCAAGAAATCAAAGACAGTTGCAAGAGATTGGTGTTGGTGTATACGAGGAGTTTAGACAGTCAGTTTTCGGAAATTTTTTGGATTTTGGGTACGATGGATGTACGTAGTTGTAACACTACCCTCCATGTATTGGTTGCAATGGAGGTGCGTATGTTGGATGCTCCAGAATTGGAATGCTGGTTCCACATCGGAGAGAAAAGTATTAGATTCTCCCGGTGTGAGTTTGCCATGGTATCTGGATTGAGATATTCGGGGACCACATTTGACCCTAACCATGTTGTTGAGCCACCCGAGACCGATATTTATCGACGATATTAGCCTCAGGGTGATCGTGTTACTGCTGTGGATCTACGCGATTTATTTTCCGTGGGCACCTTCCGTAAGTCACCAGCCGATGCCCTAAAGATGGCGAATGTGTTATTTGCATTTTACATGTTATTGTGTTTCGATGGCCGGCAGACCGCAGTGGACCGCTGGCTATGGTTTTGATCGAGGACACTGCACAGTGGTAGACTTTCCCTTGGAGGAATTACTCATTTCAGATTCTGATACATTATCTTCAGAATCTGAATGATGTTCTGCCACCTGGTCGGACTACTGGGAACCCACCGCGATATTGCCCACCTAGTTATCACTTTTATGGTCCTATGTATGTTTTGCTGGTACGTATATTTTTTTTACTTTATTGTATTTGTAATTAGTTATTTTAAATATTTAAAAAAAATCTTATATTGACATTTATCAATATTCTGACAGATTTAGGCATTCGAGGCGATACCTCGTCTGGGTGATGTTTGGGCAACTTGAGTATCCGACACCTGGATGCCTAGGTGCCTCCGTTGGAGGTTTCAGAAGACCACGATTGGCATGGTTGATTTTTTCTTTGACCCGGTATGTATTCCAACGTTGTTTACTTTTTCTTAATTTATTTATTTATTTATTTACAGGGTTTAGTGTCTTATGAGATGTTGGATCCGAGTGAGGAAGAGCTCCAACAGATATATATGGAGCGAGTCGACGAGCCTGTTATTTTGTTAGGTCCTCGGTTCATCCCGAAGGAGAACCGATTTTTGGCGATGGTCTTTGGGAGGGCGGAGGCGGAAGATGGGTACAGATTTTTGACCCCTATTGGCGGCGGCGGTAGAGTGTTGGAGACGGGAGTTACGACTACCGCCAGGGGAAGGGGCAGAAGTAGGGGGAGATACAGAGCCGATTTAGAGCCCCCCACTACTACTCCTACGATTCAGAGGTCGAAGAAGACGTTTCCAAAATGGCATTTCAAACAAGATATGGACACTACGAGTTTGTAGTGATGCCTTTTGGTTAGACGAACGCACCAACAGCGTTTATGGATCTGATGCATCGAGTCTTTCAACCTTATTTGGATCAATTCGTAGTGATATTCATTGATGACATACTCGTATACTCTAAGTCTAGAGAAGAGCATGAACGTCATCTGAAAATTGTTTTGGAGACACTACGAGAGCACAAGATGTATGCCAAATTCAGCAAGTGCGAATTTTGGCTTAGTGAAGTCGCATTCTTGGGACACATAGTATCCGGCACTGGGATCACCGTAGACCCTTCGAAGGTACATATATTGGTTGAATGAAAACAACCCGAGTCTATAACGGAGATCAGAAGTTTCTTAGGACTAGCTGGATATTATCGAAGATTTATCCAGGATTTCTCCAAGATAGTCGGACCACTCACTCGACTAACCTAGAAGCAAGTCAAGTTTGTGTGGAATGACAAGTGTGAGGCTAGTTTCCAAGAGTGGAGAAACGACTCACCACTGACTCGATCTTAGCCCTTCCAAAGGGAACAGAAAACTTCATCGTCTACAGTGATGCATCAAAGGAAGGACTAGGAGCAGTACTCATGAAGGAAGGAAAGGTCATTACTTATACATCACGGAAACTCAAGCCGTATGAAGCCAATTACCCAACGCATGACTTGGAATTGGCAGCAATAGTGTTCGCGTTAAAGAAATGGAGGCACTATCTCTACAGAGCAACATTCACGGTTTACACGGATCATAAGAGCCTGAAGTATCTATTCTCTCAGAAGGATCTCAATTTGAGGCAACGAAGATGGATGGAGTTAATAGAGGACTATCACTTTGATATCCAATAACATCCCGGGAAAGCTAACGTAGTAGCTGACGCCTTGAGCAGAAAGGCGAGTTTAGCCAGACTAATGATTCGAGAGTGGAAGTCATTGGAAGACTTGAGCACTTGGAATCCGACGAGGACCAATACTCAAATTTCTTGTGCTAACATTTCGGTTAAACCCGATTTATCGAACGAGATCAAGGCAAAGACAGGGGACGGATGTGCAACTTCAAAAAGCGAAAGAGAAGATACTTAAAGGAGAGAGGTCAGAATTCTCGATACGTGAAGATGGGATCATCAGATTTCGAAATCGAGTTTGTGTACCAAGTGACGAGCGGATTAGGAGTAGAATTCTCTCAGAAGCACACTGTTGGAAAATTATTTTGTAGATTTTGATGAATGCCATGTAAAACTTAGAAAAGAAGTTGGCACCCCATTTTTGTTGTAAATTGCATTGTAATAGATAAATGGTCGAAAGTCAAGTCAGTCGGCTATGCCTAAACATGCAAGAAGTCAACTACAGACAAAAAGGGAAGACTCCGCTATGAGGCAGCTGAGTGTGCCAAAGAAGAGAAGACAGAAACTCGACTGAAGGTACAACAGAGATGCAGCTGAGTTAAGTATCAGTCAAGTCAACTCAAGATAGCCAAGTCTCAAGATTGAAGTGACAGAAGAGTCATCCAATGATTGGAAGTCGACTCAAGTCGCCCGGGAAGTCAAGGGAATGCAGTCAAGTCGAGATAACTGAAAGAGATCCGTTACACAGAAATCAAGAGAATTACTTAAACAAGTAATACTTCCATACTACCTTTTCTCGAAGTGCTCAGTTCCAGAAGGGTGCAAGAGGAATAAACCAATGGGAAGCACTGCACTTGGGTCAGAATTCTGAAAAGCTGAAAGAATCACTCATACGAGGAAGTGGCAATTTCAAGGACTACAACAAGACAAGTCAACGACCACAAGTGAATTTCAAAAATAAGCCTATCTCTTCAACGGGCAGATTTTTGAAAGATCACTATAAAAGGCTGAGGAATAACTCTGAGAGGAGGTTAGCTGAACCACGAACATTCAAGCAAACATTTGAACTGTAACCAAAAATATTCTCAAATCATTCAAGATCAATCCTCAAGCCTACATTACGCAGGAAATCAATCCAACACTCACCTGTGAAGGAAAGATAAATTCAATCAGTTGAAGAGGAAATTTTTGAAGAATCAAGGGGTCTACATTCCACGGAGGATTGTAGGAAGGTTCAAGGTCGAACCAGTCTCAAGTTTTTGAAGGGCTTCGTGATCAAATCCAAGAAGCTTGAGCAAGTGGGTCTGTAGTAGTAGCAAGCGTGCCTGCCCTGTGAAGAAGTGTCGAGTCGCACGAGAAGCTTGGTGCGTGACCAAGGCATCTCCGGATCGATTCCCAAAGGATCAAGTCGGATGTGTGATCAAGACTTGTATCTGGACGTTAACCACTCGTATATTGATCAATACTTAGTGGATTCCTCCGGGAGTTGGAGAAGAGAGGAGTAGAAGAATTACCCCATCTTCGAACCTCTATAAAAACTTATTGTGTCATTTACATTTCAAAGACTTTAATTTCTCGCATCTTATTTTTATATCTCACGATAAATTTGCTATCCAATTGATAATCAATCGAGTGCTAAAACCAAGTATTAAAACAAACTTAACCAAATTCAAGAGTGTTAAGTCTTCCAATGAAAACAAATCACGGTCGAGTTAAGTCTTTAGTCAAAACAATTTGAGTTATTCTATCAATGCTCGATCAGTCGTTGAGTGACTAACTCACGATTAACTAACTTAGTTTGTCCATCAAGGATACAATCGTGAAGTATTAACTCAATATTTAAAAGGACTAATTTGAAAAGTTGGTAAGGTTTATTCAACCCCTCCTTCGAACCTTACACTCACACCCTTGGGACCTACAAGTGGTATCGGAGCGGTTGGTCCATTGAGCCTTCCGCATCAGTTCTTGAACTAGATCTCCAAATTTTTCAAAGTTTGTTTTATTACTTGATCTTTCAAAACTCTTTTTACCAAAGAAAAGTTATTATCATGGAAGCAAATTTGACACGCATCCCTATGTTCACAATTGAAGAATTTGATGATTGGAAAATTCGTATGTAGGCTCATCTATCAAAGCATTACACGATGAGATGTGGATAGTGATAGAGGATGGGCCTGCAAATTTTAAAAGTGAAACACACTGTAAGGAGAGCTGCGGTGAAGGTGAAGAGGATGTTGCTCTCGGACGATCATGGTTGAAAAACCAAGAGGTGAATGGACAAATGATGATGAGAAAAAGATATAACTTGGACAATGTGGCCAAGGACATTCTTTACAAAACCTTGGACAAAGCCATGTTCAATAAAGTCAAATCATGCTAAACGGTTAAAGAAATCAGGACAAGCTAACATTGATTTGTGAAGGCTCGAGAGCAAATCAAGGAAAATAAACTATCGGTTGCCGTCGTATTTAAATTTGAGAATTTCAAAATGATCGCAGGAGAGACCTTGGATCAACTGGATGCTCGGTTCACAAAAATTACCAACGAGCTATCTGCACTTGGAAAAGAATATACACAGAAGGAAATGTGTATGAAGATTCTAAGAAGTCTCCCAACTGAATGGGAAATGAAGGTCATGGCACTAAGACATTCCATGGACCTATCCAAGACATCCAACCATGAGCTATTCTCGGATCTCAAAGCCTACGAATTTGACCTCGAGAAGAAAAGACAGGAGGAGGAGACAGTGTGCCCAAAACAACTCGCTCTAATTGTTAAGGATGGCAAAAGAGCTGAGGTCAAAGAAGTCATTGACCAAGAGGAAATAGACCTGATGGTTAAAAGGTTTAACAAGTTCTTCAATAAGAACTACAAGAGAAGCAAGGGCGAATCCTCCAGAAGACACTCAGCTCCCTCCAAGTCAAGGGAAAATAGGTCAACCAAGAGAGCAGAGCTTCAAAAAGTTGAATATCAAAGGGTGACAATCCAAGAATGGAAAGAGTGATCAAAAGGTTGAAAATCTATCTTTGAAGGCAGCAACCAGGTCACTATGCCATTGATTGCCCATATCCCGTAGTCAACAAATACAGGAATGAAGAGGAAAGAAAGGTCTTGAGAGAGAAAGAAGAAAAAGAAAAGAAAAAGGCAATGTTGGTGCAGAGATCGGCCGAGATGCCCAAGTCAAAAGACACTTGGTGATTTAGAGAGTAGTGAAGTCGACTACTCAAGTGACTACGAAGAAGAAGCCTTGATCTGTTTGATTGCGAAGGAACAAGACCAACGACCAAGAAGATGAGGTACACTCTAATTCATCACACTCGATTCTAGTGATAGTGATCGTGACACACACACTTCATCACCCACTGATCTTTATGATTCATTAGGCAAAATGATGAAAGATTTTGAACACATTAAATCCTCACACACACTACTAAATGAGGAAAAAAACCTACTCAAAAGCAAAATTCACGGTGACTAAGGAGCCGAGTACCCTAAGTCAAATAGCTGATGAGAATGAAAGTCTAAAGGCTGAAAATGCTAAGCTAATAGCAGAGATAACTGCTATAGAAAAGAGGGAGAATGAACTCAAAAATGTGATTGCCTCATTCACTAAGGCATCTAAACCATTGGATGATCTTATTATGAGTCAAAGAGAATGTGGAGACAAGACAGGCTTAGGATTTAATTCCTCTATGCTATGTCAAGCTCCAAAAGTGATTTTGGAAAAAGGATCTTCAAGCAATGAAGTATCTCTAAAATCCAAAACTCCAAATGGTGCACACACATTTATTTCAAAGCACAATCACAAGCAAGCTGGCCTTGGCTATAAAGGAAAAGGAAAACAGCCAGTTGAGTGTCTTTGAGAGGACAAGCGAGAAGAAATCCAAACCAAGTTCCTCGGCAAACTCCAAACAGAGATACTGTAAAGAAGAAACAGAGCTACCAAAAACCCCAGAAGTTTTATAAAAGAAACACATATGAAGGGAATGGTAGAAAGTACCCAAGCCAAGCTGATTGGAATAATGTGAACTATCAGCAAAGACCTATGGAATATAAGCCCAAATGGCAAAGGCCTAGAACTCAAAGAAAGGCCATTCCAAAGGCACATGAGCTTTCATCAAAGACACATATGCACCTAGGCACTACACTCAGAGATATCACAACTACCCAAAGAAGGCAATTGCTAAAAACACACACAAGCATACGGAGACAAAAGAGACAATTTGTATGAACCTAGAACCCCAAGCAATTTGCCAAAATTAATTATGATTATGGCACTGATAGATGGCAACCCCTTAGAGTCAAATCATTTGGCTATAGGTTGGTTGGATCATCTTACAATACTAACCCCTCAGGACCCAGGCAAGTATGGGTACCTAAAACCTAACTTCCTTGATTGCAGGTTCAAGGAGCAGCTGAGTGCCAAGGAACCTGGTACATGGATAGTGGGCATTCCAGGCACATGACAGTAACAAGAAAAATCTATCAAAATTCAAGGAAGTCAGAGGTGCAAAAGTCATATTTGGAGGAAATGAAGCTCCAGGAGAAATAAGAGGCATTGGATCCATCAAGAAAAATGGATTAGAAATCACAGATGTTGCATATGTTGAAGGACTCAAATTCAATCTGCTAAGTATTAGCCAACTCTGTGACAAAGGCTACAATGTTGGATTCAACATATATGCCAAATCAAGAACACTGAATCCAATGAGGTTGTGTTGCAAGGATGCAGACAAAAGAACATGTATGTGGTAGATTGGTCAACTGCAACACCAAGCACTTGTCTACTAGCAAAGAGCACAGCCGAATCAAGTTGGTTGTGGCACAAAAAACTGAGTCACCTAAATTTCAAAACAATTAACAAGCTTGCGAGGAAGGTCTTGTAGAAGGACTTCGGACTCAAGATATACAAGAAGGAAAGTGTATGTGATGCATGTCGATGGGAAAGCAAATCAAATCATCATTCAAAGAAAAGACATGTCCATCTTCAACAAGAATATTACACCTGCTACATATGGATCTATTTGGTCCAGTTGAACCAGATAGCATAAGTGGGAAGAAATACACCTTGGTGGTAGTAGATGACTACTCAATATATACATGGACAATATTCATGTGTAAGAAGAAAGAAACTCTGCAGAAACTACCACAGCTGATGAAAAGAATCCAAAATGAGAAGAGTCAAACCATTATCAAAATAAGATAAGAGAAACTGAGTTTGTCAATAGTATAATCACTCAGTACTGTATTGAAAATGGTATTGGTCATGAGTTATCTGCAGCAAGGACTCCACAACAAAATGGAGTTGCAGAAAGAATGACTAGAACTCTCAAAGAAGCAGCAAGGACCATGTTAGCTGAAGCAGGGCTACGTAAAAGATTTTGGGTCAAGCAATAAACACAAGATGCTATACTCATAATAGATGCATGATAAACATTAACCGACAAAGACTCCTATGAGATTTGGACAGGAGAAATCCAAATGTTGTATATTTTAGAATATTTGGATGCAAATGCTTCATCCATAACAATGGCAAAGATAATTTAAAGGCTTTTGATGCTAAAGTCGATGAATGTATCTTCTTGGGATACTCGGTGAAAGCAAAGCCTATAGAGTACTCAACAAGAGGACTATGGTTACAGAGGAATCCATTCATGTGGTGTTTGATGAGCCAAATGTAAATGGAGAAGACATTGAAGAGTCGGTGATAAGCTAAATCAACCAACCATGCGAAGAGTCCCTATCTTTGTCAAGCCTGAAATTTGGAATTATAAACCCGGATGAAGATGAGATAGCCGAGTCTCAATAAAATTTGGAAAATCTGCGGCTAAGTAATGATGAGAGAGTGATCAAAGCAACACAACCGCAAGACGATGAATCCGGCTAACTTACTCCAACCGATGTAAGATGGTTGAGAGACCATCCACGAGAACTAGTCATTGGAGATGTAAGAGAAGGTGTCAAAACGAGATCCGAGCTCAACAAGAAGCAATGTTCACATGCTTTATCTCACAAATAGAGCCTAAAGATGTGTCACAAGCATTGGATGACACACATTGGATTCAAGCCATGCAAGAAGAAGAGTGAATCGGTTTGAAAGAAATAAAGTGTGGGAGGCGGTTCAAAGACCTACCCATCAAAATGTTATTGGCACTAAATGGGTATTCGTAAACAAGATGAATGATGAAGGTTTACGTGGTAAGAAACAAAGCAAGATTAGTAGCCAAAGGATATTGCCAAGAAGAAGGGATAGATTTTGATGAAACATTTGCTCTGTGTGGCAAGATTGGAAGCCATAAGGATGTTTCTTGCCTATGCACTCACAAGAACTTTATTGTGTATCAAATGGATGTAAAGAGTGCATTTCTTAATGGTTTATTGGAAGAAGAAGTGTATGTTGAACAACCTCCAGGATTTGAACAGAGACTCTTGAAGACAAAGTATACAAACTCAAGAAAGCTCTATATGGGTTGAAACAGCACCTAGAGCATGGTATGATACATTGTCACAATTCTTGATCGGGAACGGATTCACAAAAGGCAAAGTGGACAGAACACTCTTCAGAATTCAAGATAGGAAGAGTATACTGCTTGTTCAAATATATGTGGATGATATCATCTTTGGATCCACAAACAAAGAGCTGTGTGATAGATTTTCAAATCTTATGCAAAGCAAATTCGAAATGAGCATGATGGGAGAGCTGACATTCTTCCTTGGACTCCAAGTGAAACAGCTGAAAGATGGAACCTTCATAAGTCAGACAAAATACACCAGAGATTTAATGAAGAAATTTGGTATGGAAGAGAAGTCTTACGTGAAAATACCAATGAATACATCATCAAAATGGATATGGATGCGGATGGCAAGCTTGTAGATCAAACAAGATACTGAGCACTTATTGGATCATTGCTTTATCTCACAAAGAAGCGGGCCAAACATCACCTTTGTTGTAGGTGTATGTGCAAGATTTCAATCTGCTCCAAAAGAAAGCCACATGATTGCAGCCAAGAGGATCTGAGATATTTGAAAGGAAGCAAGAAGTTGGCTTATGGTATCCAAAGGAAGGCGGATTCAAGCTAATTGGTTATTCGGACTCGACTATCTTTGGATGTAGAGTTGACGGGAAGAGCACCTCAGGCACATGTCAAATGCTTGGAAATAGGCTAATTTCTGGTTTAGCAAAAAGCAAAATTCAATAGCCACCTCTGGTGAAGAAGAATATATAGTCATGGCATTTGTTGTGCCCAAGTCTTATGGATGAGACAAGGTGAGAGACTATGAAGTTGAAGAAAAGGAAATTCCAATCATGTGTGATAACATAAGTGCAATTGCAATCACTCAAAATCTCGTGTTGCACTCAAGAACAAAGCATGTCGATGTCGATATCACTTCATAAGAGACCATGTTGAAAAGAAGGACATTACCTTGGAATATATTTCAACCGATAAGCGGTTGGTGACATATTCACAAAACCATTATGTGAATCAAGATTTGAAGAACTCAAGCATGAGTTAGGGTTAATTGGTGAGTTGACACTCGAGAAGACTCAAAGAAAAGAGATGAAACATGAAAAGAGGAAAAAGAGCTGAATTGTAATCAAATTGCTAAGTGAATCGACCATATCGAAAAGTCCGTATCGAGTTAGGCGACGGTGAGTCACTAGGAGAGAAAGTGAGAAGAAGAGTTAAATCGGCTAAGGGACAAGTGAGTCATTTATGAGCAAAGTGACAAAAACGCAGATCGTTTTTACTAAGCGGGAATGTTTTTAAGAATGACGTCAAAGATAATTATGACGTGTCTGAGGCAAAAGCCGCACACCAAGCTTATGATTGGATATAAATGCGCCGTATTAAATACGAGACATTAAATGCAAATCGGCGTGCAAGATCTAAGCCATTGATTTTGATCACATTTCAAAAACCACCCGCACGCCCTTTCATGAACCATACTTAAACCATTTCGTCCGTTTCTCTCTCACTTTACCAAAAACTGTTCATCTCTCTCTCGAAAGCAAAAGCAAAATTTTCTCTCAAAACCCTTTCAATCCTCGAGATCACTTTCTAAGTTTCGTTCGGTAAAATCGAGAAATGGCATCCACTCATGATTTTGTCAAGCTAGGAAAGCAAATCCACACCGGATCTACCTGTGAATTTCGATGGTATGGTAAAACAGGGTCCGACGACACCCTAGTGAAGAACATTGCCGAGAAATTGGAAACGCGTCTGGTGAAACCATTTCGGCGTTGGAGTTTCCGATGACCTATGTGGAAGAGGTTGCGCGATTCTACGTGAACGCCGAGGTTCACGATGAGGGCATCAAGTCCTCTGTTCATGGAAAGGAGTTCATCATTACGCAAGGATTTGGCGAACACCGCTTGTTCCGCGGAAAGAGTGTCAAAAATTAATGAAGGCGATGTTTGACCGATCGCTTTGCTTGGAAGAAAGTAGCCAAGTCCGACTATCTTTGAGAAAGTAGTCTACACTGACTAATAAGAGGTCATTGAAGGAGGACTACCACAAATTGTTTGGACATCGTTGCCAAATGCATAGATATCAAATTTGGCGGCTTGACCACCATTTGTCCAAAGCAAAGTTGATCGTAATGGTTGCGATCATTGAAGAAGAAGAAAGTGAATAGGCTGAGTTTGTCTACAGCAGACTCTGCGAGAATGTTGGGAACAAATCTTTCAAGGAGGATGAAACGTTTGGAGGTTCCTGGGATACGACACTGGTGATTGGCGAATAATGGAAGTAAAGAAAGTCTCTCTTCGACATGGAAAGGCGTTCTATGTAAACAAGAGGATGTTCGATCAAACCTCTCAGCGCCGCACGAAGAGAGCCTATGCTAAGAGAGCGTCACGAGTGAGGGGAATCGGTGACCCAAGATACCGCTGTCTCCTCTCCTCCAAAGAAAAAGGCCCCCGCAGTGCTAAGAAGACGCTGCCCCTGCGCAAAGAAAGAAAAAGAAATATGCTCCTGTCCCTGCAGCCAAGTCATTGCCGCCTCGCAGCAGCAGTGTCTCCTGCCCTGCAGCCGCAGCGGAGAAGGAACCTCAAATACCTTCTCCGATCATCAAGAAAAAGATAATCGATAAGCCAAGACGGCCAGCTCCTCGAGAAGAAGACAACAAAGATCGCCCCCACCGCCCCAGACTCGAAGAAACCTTATCCGAACCGAGAAATCCCTCGGTACAAACAAAAAGAAGAAGAAGAATTTTCAAGCATTCTCGAGCTTGAGAAACCGGGCCGAGTCACCACTCACCGTGGAGAAGATACTGAGACTACCGGAGAAGTAGAGTCTCGAGAAGTGATCGATGAACGACCAAGTCTCTGCCGAGGCCGATCAGAGAGGCAAGTCAGGACTCATTTGTAAGACGAGCAAGTGAGGAACAAGGAACAACAAAGACAACCGAATCACTGTTGATGGGCTATTTCTCCACCTGTAGAGAGGCTACTTGAGGAGGTCGGCAAAATCTGCTACCCTTAATCCCTGGAAACGAGGGCCGCAAGAGAATGATGAAGACGATGTAATCATGTACTCTTCATTGTATCCAGACATCCAAAATAAATCTGAGAGTGGAGAAAATGGAAGTCGAGCCTATCCAGAGTGCGTTTGAAAGACCGAGTTCATTCTTTGAAGAAGAAGAACTCTTCAGGTTTCTTGAGGTTGACAAAGTGTTGCAAGCCCTTGACGAGGATAATTGTATCAATATCTCGCAGATTCGGAAAAGAAAATGAACGGGCTAGAGCGGTGAGACGCGAAGCACGTGAGAAGGCCAAGATCGCCCTCTCACCGCACCACCGATCATACACACTCTCACTTTGACGCCCTATCGAAAGTGATGAGGATCCGGACCTGTTGCGCCACGGAAGAGTTGCAAATGCAGCAAGCAATGCAAGAGTCCGAATCCTACATGAGCAAAGAATGATGGAGGGACCAGGAGAGTCCTCCAAATCACGGTGAAATAGACCCAATGGAAGTGGTGCAAAGATATTGCCACTATTGTTCGTTTCGCCACCACTTCCCACTCATTGAGAGGAAGGTGTTAAGGGCTGGGATAAAGCGGGATTATGGGGACCCGGTCGAGCCAACCCCTAATGAAGGTGTCTTACCACCTGCCCCAGCTGAATACTCGGTGGGAACAGTGGGAGTCCGGAGATGAGTGACCCCATTCCAAGTCACTCGGTGGTGTGCCACCGGTGAGGGGGAAACTCCCTCCACCTGCAGCAAGGTCGGAGGATCTTTGCGGTGACTCCACAATGAATTTAGGAGGCGAAGTGGAGAAGGAACAATCACAGAATACACAAGTAAGTTTGTTGACGAGGCTCGCATAATTGTGACTGTCTCGGTGAAGTGCCAATCGCGCTCTGCGAGGCTAATGACGCTGTTGATGCGATCGATGCACGAGACGAAGGCGCCCGGGAGTTAACACTGCAGGCGATGAAAGTGCAATCCATGGAGTTGAGACTCCAATGGATGCCACCTCGAAAGACCCCAAGACGGTGACACTATCGAAAGGGATGTCCAAGGCCTTGCTGCGATTTGAGACTGCGCAGGAGGTAATGAAGGCCAACGGGAGGTTGAGACTTCCTCCTACTATCATTGATCCATCGAGAAAAGGAGATAAGTGCTCTTCACGATTCCCAGGATAATCCCGATGTAACCTTTCTAGGATCGGAAGGAGACGATGAAGCCGAGTCATCCCCTCGTGGATCGATCCCAAAGACTCGGTGAGGATGTTCCAACCACGAGTAAGTCGACCTCAAGACTACTCGCCAAACATTCAACTTTGATGATGATCCACCCATGGAAATCTCATCATCGTCCGATGACGCTTCACGATAAGGCCGAGGACCAGTCAACTCATTTGGAAAAACCACCGGTGAGACCGATGAAGCTGTTGAGACAAAGTGAGGCTCAGCAAAGTCGGGTCTACTTCACAATGAGACCCCAATCAAAAAGAGTCCACCGCGCAGCTCCCCAAGCCGCAGCGGCAGATTCGACTCCACGGGGGACTTCACGAGCACCACTTATCATTGAACAAATTCGATTGCACGTGATGATTCTTTCATAGAATCATTTCCCTTCTCTCTGGAGGTACGACCTCCCGAAGAATCGAGACAAAGATCGTGAGCGCTTCCACGACGACCTGACCTGTCATTCCATCGACAACATTGTTCGATTGACTATGACTTTGCGCCGCGTCGGTGAAACATAGGTAACAGATTGAAGTTCGGGAAGTGTTCAAAGCCTTATTTCCGAGATTGAACGGATGGAGAGGCACCAGGCCTCACTGGACATGAGGTGGATAACGGGGACGCCAACCTATCTGGCGATTTGAGAGGCATAATAGTCGAGAATCCGTGAGTGGTGGCAACAAAGAAGACAAACAATGCGTGTGGAACAAGCTCGATATTTCAGGACATTATTCAACAAGTTGTTAGTCTGGGGGCCGAGAATGCCGATGCAAAGACAAAATTGCAAGAGCACATTGAACAAATGCATGAATCTCATTCTATAGAGATAAAGCTGCTGCGTGAACATAATAAGAACGAGCTCTGCGTGTGCAAGAAAATATGGATCAAAAATTCAGTCTCCTCATGGGCCGAGATGAAGTTGGTAGTGAATCCAACGCCACCCGCTCCGAGTTCCGTGCGGCTTACTCGCAGCAGATTCGAAGCGTAACTCAACTATCACAGACTAGACTTCTTGCTTGCTAGCTTGTTTTCAGGGTTCCTCTCTCCTTTGATGATGCCAAAAAGGGGAAGAGGAATACCTAAAGGCGCATGAAGGGATCCGAAGAAGAGAAGGAGAAGCATTTGTGAAGGGAAAGACAATTTGAGGAAGTAATAAGAGAGAAGAAAGGGAAGTCTGTTGAGGGGGAAGGTTCAAAAGATGTGACCTTGATGATTGCTAAAACCCCCCAACAAGGTCTTGTCACAGCTGATATTATCAAAGCCAAACTTCCGATGACTCGCCACTCCAACGCTCTGCTGTACCAATGGCTGAAAAGAGAAAGACAGTTGAAGCAGTGATGAAGGAAGTGGAAGGAAGGATGGATGCCCGAGTTATGGATATTCTGAAACAACATGGAGGCATTCCAGCAGACAGAGACACCTATGCCATTTCAGATGCCGGAACCGAGCCAAGATCAGTTGATGAATTCAAAACGCTCGCATCTGAAGGATACTTCGCAAATATGTCCACGGCTCAAGCCTGGGATTTGTACTGGGAAAAGGGTCTCACACTATGTGAAGAAGCTGACAGGCAGCAGACTACTGGCAGTCACTCTGCTGGTCACTCTGCTAGTCACTCAGCTGGGAAAAAGAAGGCCCCAGTACAATACACGCCCAGAGGCAGAGGAAGAAGCAGTGGTGGAGGAAGAGGTTTCAGACCTAGATCTCTGCCCAAAAACATTGAGTACATAGATCCAGGCAAGAAATGAGGGATCTATTGGGCTGGATTTGACGAAGTAGCCAACCTGCAAGTGGCTAAGAACAATGCTGAGTATGTGAAGAGAATTGAAGAGGAAAATAAAAGACAAACTCAGCTATGGGAGGAAAGACAAGAAAAACTGAGAAGAGATGAAGTGCCGAGGAAGGGCGTATGAGAAAAAAAGAAGGCGCTGAAGATGAGAAGAAAAGAAAAAGGTCAAGATGACAGAGTGAAGAAGATAAAAAAGGAGGCGTGACGAAGGAGATGAAGTGTTCTTTGTCCACCCCTTCATGTATTTTACTATGTAAATACATTTTATCTCTCGATACACTTTGTAAAACAAGCTATGTAAAGAACAAGAATGTTATGATCAATAAAAGATCGATCCTAAGCATACATTTACGTGATTCTACATTTGTTTGTATGTATCTTTCTTTGTTTAATTATTGGTGTATGTTTTAAGTTTTGGTATCATCAAAAAGGGGGAAATTGTTGGGAAATTATTTTTTAGATTTTGATGAATGCCATGTAAAACTTAGAATAGAAGTTGGCACCCCATTTTTGTTGTAAATTGCATTGTAATAGATAGGGCTGGTCGAGCTGAGTCAAGTCAGCTATGCCTAAACATGCAAGAAGTCAACTAGAGACAAAAAGGGAAGACTCCGCTGTGAGGTAGCTGAGTGTGGCAAAGAAGAGAAGACAGGAACTCGACTGAAGGTACAGCTGAGATGCAGCTGAGTAAAGTATCAGTCAAGTCAACTCAAGATAGCCAAGTCTCAAGATTGAAGTGACAGAAGAGTCATCCAATGATTGGAAGCTGACTCGAACTCGCCTGGGGAAGTCAAGGGAATGCAGTCAAGTCGAGATAACTGAAAGAGATCCGTTGCACAGAAATCAAGAGAATTACCTAAACAAGTAATACTTCCATACTACCTTTTCTCGAAGTGCTCAGTCCCAGAAGCGTGCAAGAGGAATAAACCAATGGGAAGCACTGCACTTGGGTCAGAATTCTGAAAAGCTGAAAGAATCACTCATACAAGGAAGTGGCAATTTCAAGGACTGCAACAAGACAAGCCAACGACCACAAGTGAATTTCAAAAATAAGCCTATCTCTTCAACGTGCAGATTTTTGAAAGATCACTATAAAAGGCTGAGGAATAACTCTGAGAGGAGGTTACCTGAACCACGAACATTCAAGTAAACATTTGAACTATAACCAAAAATATTCTCAAATCATTCAAGATCAATCCTCAAGCCTACATTACGCAGGAAATCAATCCAACACTCACCTGTGAAGGAAAGATAACTTCAATCAGTTGAAGAGGAAATTTTTGAAGAATCAAGGGGTCTACATTCCACGGAGGATTGTAGGAAGGTTCAAGGTCGAACCAATCTCAAGTTTTTGGAGGGCTTCGTGATCAAATCCAAGAAGCTTGAGCAAGTGGGCTGTAGTAGCAAAACAGCTGCCCTGTGAAGAACCTGAGTCGTACGAGAAGCTAGTTGTATGACCAAGGCATCTCCGGATCGAGTCCCAAATGATCAAGTCATTTGTGTGATCAAGACTTGTATCTGGACTATTAACCACTCGTATATTGATCAATACTTAGTGGATTCCTCCGGGAGTTGGAGAAGAGAGGAGTAGAAGAATTACTCCATCTTCGAACCTCTATAAAAACTTATTGTGTCATTTACATTTCAACACTTTAATTTCTCGCATCTTATTTTTATATATCTTTGATAAATTTTCTATCCAATTGATAATCAATCGAGTGCTAAAACCAAGTATTAAAACAAACTTAAGCAAATTCAAGGGTGTTAAGTCTTCCGCTGAAAACAAATCACGGTCGAGTTAAGTCTTTAGTCAAAACAGTGAGTTATTCTATCAACAAAGCTCGTCGAGTCCGTTGAGTGACTAACTCACGATTAACTAACTTAGTTGTCCATCCACGGTGTGAAGTATTAACTCGAATATTTAAAAGGACTAATTTGAAAAGTTGGTAAGGTTTATTCAACCCCCCCTTCTAAACCTTACACTCACACCCCTTGGGACCTACACACACCGTTCGAAATACACTATACACCCTGGAGGAAACAAGATGTATAAGGAATTGAAACGGCATTACTGGTGGGTAAACATGAAGAACCAGGTAGCGGAGTTTGTTGCGAGATGTTTGACTTGTCAACGAGTAAAGGCAGAACACCAACGACCATCTGGTTTATTACAACCGTTGAGAGTTCCCGAGTGGAAATGGCAATACATAACGATGGACTTCGTGATGGATCTACCAAGGACTAGAGGAGGCCAGGATGCTATATGGGTAGTCATAGACCGACTCACGAAATCTGCACACTTCTTACCCATGAAGAAAACCGACGACTGCGTAAAACTCGCGCAAATTTATATCCGAGAGATCATTCGACCGCATGGAGTGCGATCGACATTGTGTCGACAGAGACCCGAGGTTTGTCTCCCGATTCTCGGGAAGTGCTTGCACGAGGAATGGGTACCTCGCTAAGTTTCAAAGACAACAAAGACATCCACAAACGGATGGCGATCTGGGGCGAACGATTCAAACCCTGGAAGAAAAGTGCGAGCTTGCACGTTGGATTTCCAAGGAAGTTGGGATTCGTACTTACCATTGGCCGAGTTTGCCTATAATAACAGCTATCAGGCCACAATTGGGATGGCAACCTACGAAGCCTTGTACGGACGAAAGTGTATATCTCCACTACACTTGGAGATTGATGACCAATGGACTCCAAAACAAAAAAACGAAAGTCGCCTCGATTCCAAAGGTCGACTTAGTTCAGAGGCCATGGAGAAGGTCAAGGCGATCAAGGAACGGATCCGCACACCGGAGCCGCCAAAAAACGTTACGTGAGACAAGAAGAGCTCTTGGAATTTGAAGCCGGAGATGAAGTATTTCTCATACTCTCTCCACGGAAAGGATTGATCAATCCAGAAGAAAGGAGGCAAGTTGAGCCCGAGATATGTTGGACCTTACAAGATTTTGCGAGAGGATCGGGAAGTTAGCCTACCGACTCGAGTTACCAAAGACAAGATGCGGGAATGCACGATGTATTCCACGATCGAGGTTAAAGAAGTATCAACCAGATCCCGAGCATATCATCACCCAAGATACTCCTCCTCTGATAGAAAATTTATCCTACATTGAGAAACCAATCCGGATCATTGACCAAAGCAGAACGTCGATTGCGTAATAGAGAGATTCCGATGGTTAAAGTGGTATGACGAAACCACAACCGAGACGAAGACGCAACGTGGGAGATGGAAAAGGTAAGGAGTTTGCAAAGGCGGAAATGATTTTGTTGCAGGTATTGCAGCATACAAAATTTGTTACTTTGAACCTTATGTACAATGCGAACATGGGGATATACTAGCTGCATTTGATGATGCTATAGTAGATGGAGTCGATATCATTAATTACGATTTCCATTGGAGGACACATGGCATCTTAATTGACGAATGATCCAATTTCAATTGGTTGGCGCCCTTCATGCATCACAAAAAGGCATTTTAGTGGTGCAATTTGTGGGGAACAGTGGGCATGCATAGAAGAAATACTTTCTTCTTTCGTGATAAAATGATCTTGATAAAGTTTTGTTCGTTCTCTAATTGTTTTCTTTTTTATACATAGCACGTGTTAAAGGGCAAGTCAGCGAATTCGTTTAGATTGAAAGGGACTAGTACCCGTAGTATATATATGGAGAAGATGTCTCATGCAAATGCGAAGAACAAGATGCACAATAAACTTGGCCTCTATAAATTGCTTTTTCATCCAACTTCCATTGTCTCTTTTTTACGGGAAAAAAAAAAGAATAATGATTTATGATTTTATAAGTGCCTAAACCCTTCTTGAATTTCAGATAACAGTGATCCAGGATGTGTAGACTCCGGTTTAGTGAAGGGAAAGATTGTACTCTGCAACACCTATACGGGCATAATATGAGCCTTTAGAGTTGAAGCTATCAGAGCAGTTACATTATATGCATGATTACACCACTCATGTTTCTTTGGTTGTTCTTATTGCGGAGTCCACCTTGCATGAACAGGACTTCCATGTGGTTTAGAGCTACCTCGGTTGTGCAATGTGTACACGAAACATTTTAATACATAAAAGATTAGTATATTATTAAAGTCGAATTTAGAGAGATTTAAAAATACTTATATTATTCGAATTCGACCTTTTAACGCAGATCTCCCAGAGTGGATTTATTGACTAGTGAATCAATAGAAATCCCTTCCTGCCCCTCAGGTTGCTAGTTTTTCTTCAAGTGGACCAAATATTATCGTTCGAGATATGTAATTTGAAGATACAAAACTTGTATGTTATTTCTTTATCCGTACATATAACCATGGCTGGTAAGAAAGATATGTTGGGTATACGGGTGTAAGTGTGAAAATGTGAGAGACATTGAGAAATAAATTGGAAGAATTAAATATTAACTCACTAAAAATATAGTCTCAAAGATACAATTTTTTCGAGACATATATTGCTCTCTCTCACTTGAATAGCCTAATCGGCTTTACTCTTTTCATGTGATCGCTCACAGATTGCTTTACACTGTGATGCTCACTTGATCCCTCTTGGGATTGACCTCTTTTGATCCCTATTGGGATGTCTTTGATCCCAATTTGGGATACCCTTAAGTGTTGCACATAATGCATATTTATAGGCCTAATTTTGGTGTTAATTAATCATGGTGGACATTAGTTGGTGCAATAAGATTAGTGGGCAATATTATTCTAACCACCATGTAGTGCATTGTTGACTTGGAATAATGGTTGCACCATTTTCTTTGGACGGTTGCATAAAGTTTTGGCCAGTTGCTTTTCTCAAAGCCTTCAGATAGATTACAAATTAAATTTTTAACACCCCCTCTTAAGTTGTAATCCGTACATAATATTGAAGTTGCTCCAACTTTGAATTGTTGAGAATATTCCTTTGCAATTGAGCTTGCTTTGTGCTTGGAAGTGTTGGTTTCTTTCCATGACCTCTTCTTCTTGCACCTCGTTGTGAATTCCTCCATAAATGAGGATCACCTTTTGTTTATCCTCCATTTGTTTTTAAAAAAAAAATTTCAATGCATCTTTCGATATTTTTATACCCGTAATCTGCGGAAGAATAGATCGACCTACTACCTCTTGGTGCATAAAGGACAAAACTCTTGCATCTTTGATCTTGTTCTCTTTATGATGTTTTTTTTAGCTGCTTCTTTTACCGCTTCTTCCTCCTCCAGAATATATGTGTTATACCCTCTCTTCAACGATATCCCAGAGTTCATGGGACACGACAACATTCTTATTTGAGTAACGTTCTTCAACAAAGATAGGAACACTTTGTTGGATAAATGTGAATGTAATTTCACTATTGTTGGTTGAAGCCTTTTATTAAAAAAATTGGAGGAATTATCAGGCCAATGGGTGCCTCTGATACCAAAATTATTGGGTATACAGGTGTAAGTGTGAAAATGTGAGAGACATTGAAAAATAAATTAGAGGAATTAAATATTAACTTGCTAAAATATAATTTAATAAGATACGATTTTCTAGACATATATTGCTCTCTCTCACTTGAGTAGCCTAATCGGCTTTACTCTTTTCATGTGATCGCTCACAGATTGCTTTACAATGTGATGCTCACTTGATCCCTCTTGGGGATTGTCCTCTTTTGATCCCTCTTGCAATATCTTTGATCCCAATTAGGGATACCCTAAAATGTTGCACATAATGCCTATTTATAGGCCTAATTTTGGTGTTAATTAATCATGGTGGACATTATTTGGTGCAATAAGATTAGTGGGCAATATATTTCTAACCACCATGCATGTAGTGCATTGTTGACTTGGAATAATTGTTGCACCATTTTCCTTGGACGGTTGCATAATATTTTGGCCGGTTGCTTTTGTCAAAGCCTTCACATGGATTATAAATTAACATTTTTAACACCCCCTCTTAAGTTATAATCCGTATATAATATTGAAGTTGCTCCAACTTTGAATTGTTGAGAATATTCCTTTGCAACTAAGCTTGCTTTGTGCTTGGAAGTGTTGGTTCCTTTCCATGACCTCTTCTTCTTGCACCTCGTTGTGAATTCCTCCATAAATGAGGATCACCTTTTGTTTATCCTCCTTTTTTAAAAAAAAAAAAAATCTTCAATGCATCTTTCAATTTTTTTATACCCGTAATCTGTGGAAGAAAAGATCGACCTACCCCTTGGTGCATAAAGGACGAAACTCTTGCATCTTTGATCTTGTTCTTTTTATGCTATTTTTTTAGTTGCTTCTTTTAGCGCTTATTTCTCCTTCGGAGTATATGTGTTATACCCTCTCTTCAACGATATCCCAGAGTTCATGGGACACGGCAACGTTCTTATTTGAGTAACGTTCTTCAACAAAGATAGGAACACTTTGTTGGATAAATGTGAATGCTATTTCACTATTGTTGGTTGAAGCCTTTTTAAATTGGAGGAGTTATCGAGGCCAAGAGGTGGCTCGATACCAAAATTGTTGGCTATACGGGTGTAAGTGTGAAAATGTGAGAGACATTGAGAAATAAATTGGAGGAATGAAATATTAACTTGCTAAAAATTAATAAGATACAATTTCTAGACATATATTGCTCTCTCTCACTCGAGTAGCCTAATCGACTTTACTCTTTCATGTGATCGCTCACAGATTATTTTACACTGTGATGCTCACTTGATTCCTCTTGGGGATTGCCCTCTTTTGATCCCTCTTGGGATCTCTTTGATCCCAATTTGCGATACCCTTAAATGTTGCACATAATTAATGCCTATTTATAGGCCTAATTTTTGTGTTAATTAATCATGGTGGACATTAGTTGGTGCAACAAGATTAGTGGGCAATATACCACCATGTAGTGCATTGTTGACTTGGATAATGGTTGCGCCATTTTCCTTGGACGATTGCATAAAATTTTGGCGGTTGCTTTTGTCAAAGCCTTCACATGGATTACAAATTAACATTTTTAACAGGATATGGCTTGCACTTGTTTGGCATGTGTTTCAAATTAGATTTATTAAAATAATTATACTACTCCATAACTAAAATTAGTATTTTTATAAATAAGTATATATATTAGTTATATACTTAACTAATTAAAATTTAAAAAATCTATATGAATTTTAAATATTTATAACTAGTAAGAAGCATGTGGTTAGGGATGCAACGGCGGGTTAAAACCCGCCCGCATCAAAATCGCCCCTGTCGAGCGGGTCTAGACCCAATCAAACGGGTCCCGGGGCAGGTCCCGAGTCCAAAACTTCAAAACCCGCCCAGGTATGGGGCGAGTCCTGAGTCCACTAGGACCCGCCCCAGTACATTAAGCGTTTTCTTAAATTAATTTTTATTTGTCCCCAAAATCTTGTTGCAGTTGGAATGTTTCAACACATGTGTGTTTCAAGCATTAATTGTCTTTCTTAATTCCCCGCTTCACTCCGGTGGTCCGCCTTTCTCCTGTCCAGTCCAACCGGCAAGTGCTAGAGCAGCCCACGCTAATTAATGCTTGAAGTCTGCTCCAAGCTTTCCTGTTATTGAGTCACTTGTGCTTTAATTAATGTTTGGGCTATGTAGTTGACAGTTGACTACTGATACATATTGTAATGTTGTGGAAGTGTTTTATGTTTATAACATGTTGCACTTGCTTTTATTTTTTACCAGTAATTCTCACTCTCAAATTGGGTCCAACACTATTGGATTTGCTTTTGAAATTTGGTCACAAATTACATTGAGTAAATTGCAGAATTGAAAAAAAACAAAAATTGCAAAATTGAATTGAAACTAGTGCTGGCGGGTCAAGCGGGTCTGAAGCGGGGTGGGGTGGGTCCCAGATCCTGTTTTTCCTTGGCGGGGCGGGTTCGGGTTTAGCCAAACCCGCCCCACATTATCCCTACATGTGGTTTACACGTTTTTGTATGTGTATTAAAATAATTATACTAGTTCATAACAAAAATTTGGAACGTATTTTTATAAATAAAGAAATATAAGTTATATACTTAACTTATTAAAACTTAAAGAAATCTCTAAACAAATATCCAATATTTATAACTAGTACAAATTAAACCACGTTTTTGCTCATTTTTTTGCACGTGATTCAAATTAGGTTTATTAAAATAATTATACTACTCCATCACTAAAATTTAGAAGGTATTTTCATAAATAAAGGAATATTAGTTATATACTTAACTATTTAAGATTAAAAATCTAAATAAATTTTCAATATTTATAGTTAGTACTAAGCACGTTTATTGCACGTGATTCAATTTAGATTTATTAAAATAATTAATTAATTATATTACTCAGTAACTAAACTTTAGAAGGTATTTTCATAAATAAAGGAATATTAGTTATATACTTAACTAATTAAAATTAAAAAATTCTCTGAATAGATTTTCAATATTTATAACTATTTAAGTATATTTATGCTCTCCTTTTATACTTAACTAGCACCACGGATCCACTAGAAAAAAATTCCGACGGAGCTGGTCATATAGATCCAGTAAAAGTTGCTGATCCTAGTCTAGTATACGAGACATTCATAGAGGATTATATCGATTTGTTGTGTAGTTTAGGATACGATACTCCGATATCTCAATACTGCTTGCAGCATGCAACCGAGAAAATCCAGGGTGCAACACTTGTAATTATTTTCTTGTACCCACCATTCCCCGCAGATTGCACCACTAAAATTCCGCTTTGCGATGCATGAAAGACGCCAATTGCAATGGGATCATTTGTCAATTCATTAGCCATGTCTCCTCCAATGGAGATCAAAATGATGTCGACTCCATCTGTTATGGCATCATCAAATGCAGATAGGATGTCCATTGATTGGCATCCCCTGAGTATGGCATGCTTTGTATCATAGAAATTAGTGTTTTTCACAATGTTTTCTGCTGCTATAGATGCAGTGTGACTCCCATGTCCTATCGTATCTCTGGCAGAATCATATTTCATGTTATAGTAACGAGCCCCAATTAGTTTGCTAGAATCCATTGTCCGTGAAACTTTCAGATTCCGATATCAATGACACCGATAATTATGTCGCTCTCGATCGTGGGATTTCGGTCAACAATATCTTTCGGAAATCCCATAAAATCCCAGGATCTTGTAGTTTGTGGTAGAAAAGTTTGACAAGGTAAAATCATACTACTTCTTCATGGCCTGATCAATGGCATTAATTAATTCAGAGAATCAAAAATACTTGTACATTATTATTTGTTAAATTATTTTGGACACCATGAAGATTCTACAACTGTTTAGTTAATTTATATATAGGATGGCAAAACAAAATTAGTTTGAACTTGATTGGAAAAGAAAAAAATAAATAATAAAAAACAAAAATATTACGTACTGGACAATTTTTCCTTCTCTTCATCTGTCACATAGGCTGCAAATCCGTTGAAACTCCTCGTATAAGTTCGCACCAAGGATTGGCGCACAGACCTTTCACACATCATCAATTGATCAGTACATGCATATTGTTAATTTGCTTGAATATATTATATGTATGCATAAAAAAATCTATTAACCACGTAATATGTTACCTGTTGTCGACAACGTTTTGGAGTATGTTAAAATGGTATGTCGAAGGTAGTTGATCACTTTCAGCTTCAGGAAGATTTCCTATGTATACCATATGCACCTACTTAGATAGAATTCAAAGGAATATAATCAGCATGTCAATTAGCAATATATTATCGATCAATTTTATAAGCATTACATATCGTATCAAAATAGAACTATAACCATGCATGTGATAATTGTTTGTATTAACAACAGCAGCTCAAAATTATAAAAACGCGTCATCACAAACTCATATATAATTACGTGGTTTCAAATAAAATAGACAATAGTGACTTGCCTTTCTTTCTTGGTCAGTGCTAAATGTAACAGTAAACCAGGAAATATATTTCTTCATTGTAAACTCAATTGATCAATTGTACAGGGTTGTGGTGTGTGATATTTATAGATGGAGTGTAATGTGTAACTAACTATAACAACTTTAACAGAATATGTAACTAACTATCTAACTGTTGAAGCTTCTAGAAATCATACACTCTAATAGTCAGAAATATGAATATGGGTTGTCAGAGCCACGACACAAAGAACGAACAAGATTAAAACTTTAAAAGCATGGACTCCAGCCATGGTTGAATGTAATGCGGTCACCTTGGCTAGCTAGATAGTTTAATAAATAAACAAAATGAATTCTATGCCCCATATTTATAATGTCACCTGGCTGGTTATGAACACTATATGCCCCATGTATTCTCACTCTTTTTAAAAACAAGTAATGTGCACGTGTATTGCACGTGATTCATATAACTTTTCAAAAATTATTTACTAATTTTATTGAAAGATTAAGATAAATTTAAGGTGTATTATAAATAAATAATAAAAATTAAACAAATAACTAGTTAAAACAAAAAATTCAAGTTACTTTAAAATATTTTATTGTATAGATAATTTTGGATGATTAAATTCCTTTTAGAAGAACTATGTACTAGATATTTGAAAAGTTGGATAGTAATATAACTAAATATTTTGATAGTTATGATTACATTAAGAGTAAGTTTCTTGTGAGACCATCTCACGGATTTAAATTCATGAGACGGATCCAACCCATTTTATAAATCAAAGCAAGTTACTCAAATAGATTACCTAATTTGGTCAATTAGGACTGCATTTCACGAAATTAAATCCGTGAGACCGTCTCATGAGTTTTTGTCTTACATTAATCATTCTCTTGTTTGATTTTGATGGTTGGAAAAGTTTTTTTATATTTGTATTTTGTGAGTTTTCTTTATGGTGGACTTATAGACAGTCAAATAGAGTACTTTTATTTTCTAAAAATTGATAAAAATGTTAAATTAATCAAACGCGTAAAATAAACTAAATTATTTTTTTACTAAAATTAAGCACAATATTGTGATACTTTTAATGTATGTTTAGGAACCCATTTCAAATGGACTTTTAGGTATAGAATTCTATTTAGCAAAAAACATATTTGGTGGTTATATTTAAATAGACTATAATAAGTCATTTTTCCATGAGTCATTTTAGAAAAGTTTTAAGTTATGGCTTTTGAATTTCATTTATTGCACTTCAACTGGATAGACAATAAAGGGATAACGTTTTTAATCAACCCAAACTATACGGGTTTTTACACTTTGCAACCAGAACTTTGAAAAGTTACTGATTGCAACCTAAACTTCACAAAATTTTACACTTTGCATAAAATTCCGGTTTTACCCCTGGTTTCAGGAAAGATGGTTTGTAGTTTACACTCTAAACTTTAAAGTTGTTACACTTTGCAACCTGAACGATAAATTTCATTGCATTTTCTTTGACTACTCCCAAAGGTCTTGCGATCCTCGAAAATGGTATCAGAGCCTAGGTTTATTAAGAACTTTTAGTTAAATTTATTATATTTATGTAATTAACAATTGGTGAGGAGAAATTACTCCGAGATTATGGATCCGGACCGATGTCCGAGATGTACCCTTACAGACATATCGTCAAATATTGACGATGTATGCACAAGAACACTTGACCAGGTTTCATATTGGGAATACCAACATGAAGAAAAGGAACAAGCAGGAGCCGACTGGGAAACCGTAAGGCAATGCAAAATGCGAGCGGAATATTATAGGCAGCGATTCTGGATGCTTTGAACTGCACTTATATGTTCACTTGATGAACCTTCAAACGGTTCATGAAAATTCCCATCGAACAATGATTCCGATGGAGTACCGAGTGGAACGAGATACTTCAGACAAATCTAAGATCTCCAAGATCTTAGAAAAATCCGTAAGACGGTGCGTAATTATGGCAACCGCCATATTCATCTACCAAAGACAAGTTCATCGATCCGAACTGATGATGGAGACGATGGTGAAATATCGAAGGAAACTCTTGAACTCCTATATGATATTTAAACGAGTCAAGAACACGGAGGATGAGACCAAGTTCATCCGGAGGAAGGAAACGATTGATTTTGGGGGCGGTACCCTATTTACACCAAAAAGGGAAACCCACCGGTTATACGAAAGATGACAGATGAGGAAAAGCTCATTGCTCTCATCAAAGGAAAATCCATCAAAAATTAAAAAAAGATGGATATGGAAAAGATGAATCTTAAAGATCTACACGACTGGCGTAATCCTTCGCAGATTAGGTATTGTAGATTTAAAGATGAACGGAGTGAGAATCGCCTTTGGTTACCTATGACCCACAAGGTAGACCAATTCCTCCACCACCGCCACCTGTTAATCCTAACGTCGAAGAAAACGGGTTCACATCATAGAACTTCGGGGACGAGAGGATGCCACACGCCGGGATTTCACGACGGAAGTGATCCACTTTCCGGGACAGAGGTCGAAACCCCTTGCAGAACTGCATAACCTACCGGAAGGCCGAATGTTTATCGACGCCTTATGGAAGATCGCACTCGACCCAATACATCCGTATGGGTTGATGTTAAACCGACATCCTGATTTTAAAAAAGAGAAGTTCTCATTGATGAATGGGTTTCAAACTATGAGAATTTCAAAGCAGAACCTCGATCTTACGAAGGATTCATTCATTTACTCCTTGAAATGAGTCTTGAAGGATCGGTGAAAATTGCTCTCGGGATATGACCGATGCTAGTACGAAAAGTTCTGGCCACATCGGGGAATCACTTAAAGGAATTGTCGATGGTATGGCAAAACTATTCAAAATCCAATTCATCGCACGGGTTATTTTGAAGGATTAGAGGATGAAAAAAGAAAGAAATATAAACAAGCCCTCTATAGCCTTGAAGCCATGGATATTTGTCATATTGACGAATATATCAAGTTGTTCACCGAATATCGTGGAAATCCAAGATTGAGGAAAAAGAAGCCGCACAACTATTCTTTGCCAAAATTCCAAGTCCCTGGAGAGAAATGCTTATCGGGGAATACAAGGGTGGAGTCAAGTAGAAAGCGTGGGCTTAAAAATGTCTTTCCTAAAGGCCAAGTTATCCGAATGGTGCTATCAGCGGCTCCGCACAGAATTACAAGAGATTAAGAGGAATTAACAAAGTTAGCTTCCTCTATGTTGCGTGGATAATGATATCCCAACAGTTGTGGGGAGGTCAAACAAGGCGGCACAAGAAGAAGAAGGAGAGAAGCCATCCATACCGCCGAAAAAGCAAAGAATAAAAGAAGTAGGTCTTCATGGAGACCTAGAAGGTTTTTGGTCAAAACAAAAAGCCCGGTTATAAATCGGGCAAAGACAAGATTACCAAGCAGAGTAGAGCCTCATCATCGGTTCTAATCAAGCAAGTACCAAGCAAATCCAGGAAGAAGAACTTTCGGGCGTGCTCACACTAGAGCTAATGAAAGTTTCAAAGATCGAATTGCCGGACATGCGAGCAAGAGGGCATATCTCGACGGATTGCCCGCAGCATAATCAAAAACGAGGAGTCGCATTCGAGGCTACACCGAGTAAATCGAAGAAGCCGCTCTATTATCGATTTAATACAGTGTATCAATTTGAGGATATTCCCTCGATGAAAGCATCTATGAAGAAGAGATCTATTCTCGATGATGGAAGTGACTCATTTAATTAATCAAAGTGAAGAAGAAATTCTTCAATGCACGCTAGTTAGGAGGATATGTCGATTCCTCTCTCACACGATTTGTTTCTCATAAAACTCTTATGAGAATCATGAAGGAAGATCCAAAGCTTCAAGTCTATGATGGATTTACAATTGGAGCTATGGAAAAAGCATTGGATAAGATCGGGTTTTGTAAATGTAAAAACACCAAATTATTCATAGGGTAACAACGGAGAACTTGCCATTCCGATGGAGTTTACCTAACTGATCGAGATGCGCTTGGTCCCTATTAGATAAATACAGAGATCAAAAGCGAGTTAAAAGAGAAGTTGCTAATACACTCTCATGGATTCACATTGGAGCCATAAGGGTCATTATTAAGGCAACATTCAAAGAAGGAATAGATTCGCCACTCAATCTTGCTAATTTTGACAAGCGAATCTCACATCTCAAGGATTCATGCCTTGGAGCGGTCACAGGAAATTTGTATGCGGAAAATTAGCATTCAATGTCTATCCAAGAATTGCATATAATTTGGGAGATCGAGACTTCAGTAGAGTCCTAACCCTTCATCAAGATTTCAAAAGAGTCGATTTGATGAAAGAAGGAAACAAGCCTTACTCGATCACATACAAGATTTCCTATGCTCTTTCGAATACCCATCATTCAAGTATTCTTGAGAAAGGAATTTATTGAAGTCCCAAGAATCTTTGAGGACTTTGCCGGGTGGTGTTACTAAATCATTGAATCTCCAACTATTAAGGAGATTGATATGATAATTCATGATCAACAAGTCTTCAACAAAAGTCGGAGTCTCGAGTTGAGCCTAGAAGGATGTCTTTCCAAAGAAGAATGGTAATGGTGAGTAGCCGCCTGGGAAGAAAGGAGACCAAGTACGATTCAACGCATCCCCGATGTTTTTAAAACAAGAGGGAGAGCCGAAATGTCCGTATGAAGGGCGCGAGAGGTTGAAGTAATATTCGACATCACTCAAAAGGATAACATTTTTCCTTGTGATGTTCTATATTACCTCCAACAACCAATCGTGGGAAGGTATCGAAGCCTCGAAGATATGAGAAATTGAGCTTACTATCACAGAGTTGCGGGAAAGATCCGAGAACAATTAATACTGGAATTGAATTTCTTGAGGAGCATAAACCTTGGGAAAGATTACAAGACGGAATGGAGTTCACGGTGGCTAATAAAAGATACGTAATCGATGACCACTAGTCCATTCTCCATATACATTTCTATTGGAATGTTATATGTCAATACAAGGCCGAGTATTTCGCCGCCTATATTGATTCAGTCTTAGGAATATGTACCGCAAAGCCGGATGTTTTTCCTAAAGAAATTGGAGAAGATTTACCAGCCTATTGCAGGAAGAGATTTCTCTAAAAGGATTCTTATCCTTATGAGAGGAATTAAACAAAGTAAATCATGATCGGAGGCTGGGTGGTACCCCATGGTACAAGGTGAAAACGCCACCAATCTATTTCCATGATACAGTGCGAGATATTTTGCTAGGAAACAATTTCCTACAAACATTCAAGCGATTCACACAGAGAATGAGACAAGAAGACTTATTTTCACAACCTTATGTGATCATAAGATTATTGTCCAAAGATCATGGAAGCATTTTCTGAGAAAAATGCCTATTAATTTTCGCAGCGTGGTGATGAAGCCAAACCGCAATCCAAAAATGGCGGATCGAAGGAAATTTGGTGAAGCTTTATTATCCTATAGACAATTTGGTTCCATTCGAAGGATCAAGATGTGGGATAATAACTTGTATTCATTCGTAGTACAAGGAGAAGAACGAGTCACCGGAAGCCATTGCAATTATGGATGAGTCTAATGGAGAATCCACAGAGTGATGTAACCATAGAGGAACAAATATCACTCGAGGATATCGAAGAAGATCCAAAGGAATTACAATGAAGATCCTTTGGCTTGGTGGGATAAGAACGAGCTTAAGGCTTCCTTAAAGGTTAAACCTGGAAAGGAGTACGAGTTCGTAAGATTCAAACCAATCCTTATGAACCAGGAGGATCGTGAGGATATGAAAGATACTTAAGGAACATCCGGACCTTAAGTTAATTTCACCAGGAGTTTCTCCATACATAAAGACCCGGGGTTCTTAGTCGAAAAACCATGGAGAAATCAAAAGAGGAAAGTTAAGACTTGTTATTAATTACAAGGAATTAATAACATTTTGGAATTCGACGGATACTATATCCCAAGCCAGAGAACATCCGGTTAATTGTATCAAAGGTGCCAAGATATTCTCAAAGTTCGATTGCAAGTCCGGATTCTACCAGATTAAGATGGAGGAAGAAAGTAAGAAGTTTGACTTTTCTCTACACCACAGGGGACACTATATTTGGAACGTGATAACTATGGGATCGCTAACGCACCCGGATATATCAAAGAAAGATGGATAATCTTTTCAAAGATTATTTCGTTTCATGTTCGTATATATCGACGACATTCTAATCGCATCAAAGAACATGAAGGAGCATCTCAAACATTTGGAAATATTTTGGATGTTTGTCACAAAGAAGGATTAGTGCCTCGGAAAGAAGGCGGTAATCGCAACAAGATGATTGAATTCCTCGGAATTGAAATCGATGAACGGAATTATTCTACAAAATCATATTGTGGAAAAGATACAGGATTTCGATACATTAAAAGACAAGAAGCGACTTCCGAGTTTTCGAGTTGTCAATTTTTTCGGGATGTTTATTAACAATCCCAAAGCATACTACGAAGGTGTTTAGCCCATTGCTTAAAAAGGATGCATTATTCAAATGGGAAGATGAACAACAAGAAGGAATTAAGCAACTTAAAGAAGTATGTAAAAGCTTCCAAAGCTTGCGATTCCCAAGACGAGGACGAACTCGGCTCTATATATAGATGCTGATGATTGGTGGGCAACAGTTCTTACGAAAGTCACACCAAAAGGAAGTGCCATGCAGATATCGGCGGTTTATTCACCCTAGTGAAGCAACTCGGTGGCATATTAACGAGAAAGAATTCTTTGCAAAATGTAAAGGCTTTTAAAAATGGCCTCTATTTTTCTTGGCTAAAAAGTTTACTTTAAAAATTGATAATTCAAGTGTCAAGGCTTTTCTCGAAAAACAAAATTGAATCAAAACCAAAAGGCTCGATTATTTAGATGGCAAGTGAATGTCAATATTATGATTATGATATTGTCATTATAAAATCTCATGAAAATATTCTTGCAGATTTCTTGACACGAGATGGAAGGACGCGTTGCGACGAGGTCCTTAAACGAGTAAGACATCTCGGGGAAAACCTGGAGAGTCTAGAACGAGATTTTGGGACATTATGTCTCAATGCGTGTTTGCCGGACGACTTCAACAGGCTGACTAAATCCGTTTCTAGTCAATACGAGCATGCCGCTCAAGGACAATTGTTCTTAGCGTACGTGCAAAGGCTCTCTTCCAGCCGCATCTCCTACGGTGCAAAAAGGGCCGAGAGAGTACGGGGCTCTAACCCTGGGAGGTTATGGATTCAAGTACCATAATCACAAGTGTTGCAGGTGATGCATCCCGAGGTGTACAAATCAGAAACGAATGTTGAAGCTCCGGTGTCACAACCCGAGTCTTCAAGTCAACCCAAAGACTGGGGTAAAAGAGGGAGAGTTGAATCTTAGGCCACGACATGTGCAAATCTAAGGTTCAAACCGACGAGAATAAGATTTCTCCTATGCGGTATATCAACGTGCAATGGGAGAAACTAGTTACAAGACAAGTATTAACCTGAGAAAAAAACAATGGTTGATATCTCAGAAAGTATCCCAGTTTGGATGAAACCGTGAAGTCATCCAAATGAAGTACATGAATGGTATACCTTTGGAGCTTTAGCTTCAATCTATACCGTGTCCCAGGATTCTTAAATTTCAAAATTACCTAAATGGATTGGGGAAGCAACTGATTTACGAGACTTGGGCCAATAATCCACACTTGGCCGGAGAGGCGATATTTTGAATCAGATTTTATCAGTGCAGACCCGAACCAAAAAGAAAAAGGCTTTAATGAAGCTTTTCATTTCATCAAGCTAAGAAGACCGGATGGAAATGCTTTAAAATATATTAAGGCAGCTTCACCTAGGAAGAAGGACCGATGTTAGTAGGAGCATTTTTCAAGACGGCTTCTACCAAGACGAGCATGGGGTCTTTGGGTTTGTCTAATCGAAATGGACAAAGTCAAGTATCCATTTAAGTTCTTCCGCATTCGCGAATGGATCTTTCCTTTTGAATTCGATGACCGGATCAACCACGGATTTGGCAAGAGGAACTCTTCAAAACCAAAAGGAGAATTCTCGGGAAAACAAGATTCCGGCGAGCAAAGACACTTAATGGAAATTTCAGAATATGGCGCATGTTGGCCGTTGATCGACCGGATCGTCAAGCATGCCCGACAGAAGGAACCCGAGTTTGGGAAAGGTTTCCACCCAAACCCGACCGACAGACCATACAAGCTGAAAGGACAAGGGCCCACTCACAAGACGCGTTTTCCTCGGGGACCACGAAGACCAACTTTTTAAAAGATTCCGACAACCATCATACGGCCGAGTCACGCGGAAAGAGAAGAAAAGACAAATTGGCGAGTAATAATTCAGAGTATGACGTAAGTGGACGTCTTACATCTCAACAAGATTTGAAGTCCGAATTTCAAGTCCGGACTTACCTCTATAAATTGCAGGATTTGAAGGAAGGCTGGGGACATCGAACATTTTCCTTAGTTTTCTTACAATAAAAGATGAGTGAAAAATTTGTAATATTTTGAGTGTTTTAGTTTTTAATTTTTTTATGTATTTTCGTGTGCAAGCCTCATACATGAGAGGCTAAACAAGTATTCTCCTCCCAAAATGAGATTACTAATGTAATAAATTTTTCTTTAAGTTCTTAATAAAATAAAGGTTGTTTGTTCAACATGTGTTCATGATGTACTATTGATCAATCCCCTTTGAAGAATTACTTTACGCCTGAGTAGGAAACAAACCAAGGTCATGGCTGAGCGGTTTCGAAGGAGTCGGATAACTTGAGATCATCTTCCCGAGGTGAGGTTGAGCAGTGAGGAGAGTTTGTCAAACGATCCGGGGCGTAATTTTCCGATTGGTGGCGTTGCGAACCACTTAACCCTTTGTCAAGCTTTGGCCAAAAGAGGTATGAATTTTAAGGGATTTATTAATTTTACGGAAGCATGTTGGGCCTGATATGGTCGTAATGGACTATTTTCATTTTCAGTCTAAAGACCCAATTTGTATACGGATAAATACTTGAAATAAGATCTTGATAGAAGTATGTCTTGTTGAGTTTATAGGCTGGAAACCTGACATGATCCATTTAAAACCTACGAATAGAGATCGGATCTAAGAGGTGTAACAATGCCACGAACAAAACAATTCTGAGAAAAATCGGGTTCTTATTTCTAAAAATCAGAAAAACAAATTGATTATGGAGTAAAAACTTTATGATTATTGTATAATGCAATATATTTATCCTTATGGAGCAATATGCTACAAATTAGAGTTTAAAGGGATAACTAGAACTATTGTTATTAAAGAATAAAATCCTAGGGGCAAAATGGTCCAAAAGTTGCAAAGAGTAATTATTTTCGTAGTTCAGGATGCAAAAGGTTAAAAATAAAAGTATAGGTTGTGAAGTGTAAAAAGGGTAAAGTTCAAAGGTGGTTAAAAATAATTATCTCGACAATAAAAATGCATCTCCACCAATCACCTAACAAAACTCAAATACTTTTTTTCTTAAAAAGTCCATATGAACTCCATAATTCGTAGATAGACTTCTATTCCAAAAGTACTCCCAAACTTGCACTTACTAATTACCACTTAAATTCAAAGAACATATAAAAGATAATCTTATACATTTACTTGCTTCCCTTGCTCATTTTTCCCTATTCCTCTCTCACTTTTCCCAATAACGAATATAATCGCAAATAGAAGTTGCAATACATAGTGCATATGTGGGAACACTTTTGTAATGAAAATGCATTTATGAAATAGACTTTTTCATATGGACTTTTCAAAAAGTGTTTATGTGCAATGTAAAGTGTTTGGTAAAAGTACATTTTAAAACTTATTTTGTAAAAGTGGTAGAAAAGAAATCTGAAAGTCACAGATTTGTACATCTCCAAATAAACTTCTATAACAAGTTACTTTTCTGAAAGTCCATTTTTAAAATAATTACTAAATATACAATTTCCTTTTATATCTCATTCTAATCAAAAAAGAGGTAAAAGTTTTATCGTAACACATGAACTTGAGATAATCCGATTTCATCTCTTTTGAGTTATCCCCCCCCTCCAAAAAAAAAAAAAAAATTATATGTCAAAATGAAAGACTCTAACCTAATATATGAAAATAATTATCTGAAATTTCATTCAAGAATCATGTTTTAAAATAAGAATATTAAAGAATGGCTAAAATTTTAGTATTGGAAAAGAGGTAAAAGTTTTACCATAACACATGAACTTGAGGTTATCCGAGTTCATCTCTTTTAAGTTATTCCCCCTCCCCCCTCCCCCTTCCCCTCCCCACAAAAAAAAAAAAAAAAAATTGTATGTCAAAATAAAAGACTCTAAACTAATATATGATAATAATCTAAAATCTCATTTAAAAGTCATGTTTTAAAATAAGAATATCAAAAAATGATTAAAGTTACGTTCTAGTTTTGAAATCACATCATTGAAATATTATTTTTTGAGGCCTCGAATTTCGATGACTTTGTAAAAGTGTTGTGTATAGTGAACCCAATTAGTGTTGTTGTAACAATGCATATTAAATTGCAATTATTATATTTTATTTTTAAATTCCTTACAAATATCATAACATATATACTTTTTTAAACTCTAATTTCTTTTAAATTTAATTATGTTTTGTATATTTTTTATTTTGCTTCAATAAATTCTACTATTGTTAACTTAAAATTAGAATACTTCAACAATATGCCACCATATGACTATATAATTAATAATAGAGAAAAACTTAAATTACAATATACACTAAAAGGATATTGAAGTTAACAATTAAGAGGTAAAAGTGATTTTAACTCATTCTTTTAAATTTTAAAATATGTTTTCTAGACTTGCATTGTCATTATTCTTAATAAAAAAATAACTTTCAACCTATAGATGAAACTTAATAAAAAAAGAGAGACAAGAAATGCATTGAAAACAAAAAAATATTCTCTTGTTCTCCTTATTTACAATATTCTTAAAACACCAAACTAAAAAATTAGTTTTAAAGCCTCGTTCAATAAATTTCAACTATATGTATACATGTTTATATATATATTGTTGTTAGATTTTAAGTTTATATTATCATAATTATAAAGATTATTAGATCAAATGAATACATCATGAGAAAATAAGTAAGAATTAATCTAAAGTGGAATGTGAAAGATACATGGTATAACCATCATTGTAAAATAAAATTATTTTTTTTTCAAATATAAGCATATATGGTATCTTGATTGCTATAATGAATATAGTAATTAGTGAGTAAACTTTAAAAGTAAATTTTGTGCATTAGCCCTTAATATGAATGTTAGATCAATTTTTAAATTAATAAATACTTTAAGATATACCCAATTTTCATAAAAATACTGAAATAACACAGACTTGAAGCTCTCTCTCTCTCTCTCTCTCTCTCTCTCTCTCTATATATATATATATATATATATATATACACTTTTAAACTCAATCAAATGTTATATTTTGTTCAAAAATTGAAACATTATATTTTATTTTGTTAATTTAAATTATCTGGTACTTAGATTTATCATAAATAATGTCATCATAAATAATAGTATTGAAAAATTTAATAATATTTTAAGAATGTAATTTTAAAGTGATATCCGAGTTTAGCTTAAATTTGAAAATATTTACATATATTATTCTAATGTTTCTTCTAAGTTTTACACACATATAATTCTTTCTTACTCTATATACATTTGGTTTGTCTTCGTATTTTTTATTATTGGTGATATAGATTTTATATAAGATATTTAACAATAGACCATATAATATATAAAATATTCCATGATGAGAGACAAGAGAATTTCATTTTTTTTATTTTAGATAATCAAATAAAATTATTGTTTATGATGTGAGATATGAAATGAGTAATAATTGTTATTCGCTACAATATTCTTTAATCTTTATTTATCATCTTTTTCCACATTCAACTTTGTTTAGTGAATTTTTATCCTAATCAAAAACAAATAGTACAAAATATATAATAAGAATAAATATTTCTCTTATATCCTCTAGTCTTTCATACCTCTATGTTAAAAGTGATTTTCAAGATTCTTCTCATTATTTTAAAAATAAATTTATTTGAAGGTTTATTTTAATTTTTAATTAATTTTTATTCTTTTATTTGAGTATAAGTCCTTTTATATTATTTCCTATATGTTTACTTATTGTAATTCAAATTTAAGTTTATATTATCATATTGATTGAATAATTTCAATCAAAAGAATATATTTAAAAAAACTAAGTTATTAATAGTATCTAGATTTGAATGTACAAGCTTCAAGGCTATATAAATTATTATAAAAGGTTAATAAAGTCAGAGCCCCAAAATATATTTATTCTAATTTTAATAATATCTTATATTTTAATTTAAACAATTATTTTTTGGTGAAATAATTATTTAATATATTATCTGAAATTGCTGTAACTGAATTTTACAGATAAGTTGATGGCCTCATGGTCGTATAAATACGGCATACCAATTGTGCCATCAAATCCAGATCAATCTATATTACATTCGTATATGGCAATTGGCAAAGATGGTTATGTTTAAGTCAGTATTGTTTTGGCTATGGTCCTTTCATGCATGGTTTATTGCAAGTGTAATGTGTGACTACATTTTAAATTGCTCCAAAATTCCCATAGAAAATTTGAAACCATTTCATGACTGGATCTTCAAGCAAAGCGACCGTTGAATGTTGCAAAGGCGCTCGAAGTTGGTTTGATGCCCATACTCCTTGAAAGCAAACAAAGCCTTAGTGAGACAACTGAGTGATGTCATCCATGACGTCATTATGATTGCAAAGATTCCATTTGTACTGAATAGCATATGATTATTAGCTCATGATTAGTTTGTTATATGAGAATGATTTAGATGATGACACTTATATGGATTGGATTGCCTTCATGTACTATAAGTACTGTTGTTATTCCATTGATCAAAGAATAAAGTAGCAAATTCTCAAGAAATATTCTTGGTTATATTTCTACAAACACGATCGCATATTCATTCCTTCTTCAATGGAATGTAATGTGTATTCTCACATGGTATCGAAAGAAAGTTGAGCCCTCGACTACGATCCATTTTATGACTTTATTATTAGCTCATGGTTATTGTCATCCTTATCCGAAAGTATTTTAATCACTACCGTTGGTTTAAATACTTCCCGGGAATGTTTGAAAACTACCTTTGCAAGTCAAAATCAAGCTAAAGTCATGCAAAATAGGTTGCATTTGCGGGACCCAAGAAAGGACATTTGAGATGAAAGAGTATTTGAACAAAAACAAAAGTTGTTGTGATTTGTTGGAGTTTGTTGGTGAGCCGATTAGCCAAAAGGATCAAATAATGTATGTTTCGAGTAGCCTTGGTCCTAAGTATAACTTAATTATGGTTTCAAAGCCACTTCCGCACTTGAGCCTTGAGTTTGAGTGAGCTTCATGCTCTTTTGCTCGATTTTGAAAACCGATTGGAAACTTTTGAAGGTCGGAATATTATTGAAGATGGATCTTTCTCGTGAATCTTACTACGTAACTTTAGCAACAGGAGATGAGGAATAAATCATGTCCCAAGAGGGGAAGAGGTTACTATCATAACTCAAATGGGAACAATCGAGATCAGAATTTTAACATCAACAACAGAGGTAGAGGCGGGTTTGGTGGCACCGGAAGAAGAGGATGTAGATATGGAGGCAAAATAGACCACGATGCCAAACTGTCACTATAACAATCACACTTGCGCAGAGATGTTTCTCAGCGGTGATCTTCGTTTCACACCCACTCGGATCACACCAGCCACAAAGAGAGTTATCGGTGATAGCAAAGCAGAGTCACCACGACCACAAGCAGAGTTATCGGAATGAGTTCTTTTGGATATTCAAATGTGAATGTTGCAAGCATTTCTATGAAGAAGCTTCTCAGGATTTGAATTGGTATCCTCGATTCCCGGTGCCACCAACCATGTGACCTATGATATGGGTAACCTCAATATTGCCCGATGACTACGAGGAACCGAGAAGGTGCAAGTTGGAAACGGACAAGGTTTGAATATTGCTCATTTTGGTAATACTATAGTTGCACCACCTAATTCTAATTATCATTCTTCTAACCATTCTTTTCTTCTTAAAAATCTCTTGCATGTCCCTCACATCACTAAAAATCTTATTAGTGTACCAATTTGCTCAAGATAATAATGTTTTCTTTGAGTTTCACTCATCCTTTTGTCTTGTGAAGGATCAACACACAGGAATGTTCTACTTCAAGGAGCTCTTAGAAATGGCCTTTATAGCTTTACTCTCTCCAGCCCAAGTCCTCTGTCTTGCAGTCCTCATCCGACACAATAAGCATAATTTTGGTCTCATGTCCATCAATTCCGCTATGGTTAGGATAGAATAAGTTTGGATATTTGGCATTCTAGACTTGGGCATCCTTCTTTAAGGTTGTTAAAAGAGCCTTTCACGCTTGTAATGTTCCTTAACTTGATTATGAAAATCAGTCTTTATGTTCTTCATGTCTTTTATTTAAATCACACAAATTACCTTTTCACAATTCCGATTCACACAACTACAAGCCATTTGATCTTATTCATAGTGACTTATGGGGACCCTCTCCCTGCAATCACCGAGGATACTCTTATTATGTTAGCTTTATTGATGATGTTACTAGATATACATGGCTCTATCTCCTTAAAGCTAAATCGATACCTTCACACCTTTGTGCATTTCAAAAACTTCATTGAAAATCAATATCACACAACCATTAAAATATTACAAACCGATGGGGTGGAGAATTCAAAGTCTTAACTAATTATCTTGCTTCTAATGGCATTTTGCATCGATTCTCTTGTCCATATACACCACAACAAAATGGTCTTCTTGAAAGAAAACACAGCATATTGTTGAAGTTGGTTTAGCCTTGATGGCTAATATCCACATGCCTAAAAGATTCTAGGATGCAATTTCCTTCACTAGTGCTACATATTTGATAAATAGAACACCCTCTAAGCCACTTCTTTTTCAAACCCCAATAGAAGCTCTAACAGACATAAACCTAACCTCCTTCATCTTAGAGTCTTTGGGTGTCTTTGCTATCCATATCTAAGGCCTTATAACAAACATAAGCTTGAATATAGAGTCAGCCTTCCATTTTCCTTGGCTACAACAGTCAATATATAGGCTACAAGGTCCTACTTCCTAATAACAAAGTTATCATTACTAGACATCTTGTTTTTGATGAGTCCAAATTTCCTTTCCACAGAATAACAGAAAACAAAATGCTCCATCTCAACCTCATCATAGTGATAACAATTTCCATACAATTTCCCAAATACCTCTTGCTCAGTCCTTCTTTCCAAATGATCCAAGTGATCCTGCTTCTCCTTCTTCCAGTAGTAACTTTCCTGTCACTCTTCCTAGCCCTCACACATGTCCTCACGCCTCTCATTCTTCCAGCTCAACATCTTCCATTTCTTTAGAAAAAGGTGGTCAATTATATGTGGAATTACCAATTCAAGTTAATGATCAAACTGATTTTGTTACCACTAATGCTTCTTTTCAGTCTGTCCCTATGATGTTGCAGGTAATATAGGTACTCATCATATGATCATCGAGCTAAAGTAGGTATTCATAAGCCTAAGGTCTACACTTCTCATAAACAGATTCTTGAAGAACCTCAGTCTATCCAAGAGGCCTTATCTATACCAGAATGGAAGCATGTTATGACACAAGAATATGAAGCTCTCATCAAGAACAATACCTGTACTCTTTGTACTTTGCCCTGTAACAAGCAAGTTATTGGCTGCGGTGGGTTTTTAAAACAAAAAGAAATGCTAATGGGAGTCTTGCTAAATACAAAGCAAGGTTGGTTGCTAAGGGATACACTCAAAGCTTTGGGATTTGATTATACTGAAACTTTTAGTCCAGTGGTCAAACCAAGAACCATTCGAATTATTTTGAGCATTGCTCTGTCTCAAGCTTGCCATATTAGACAGTTGGATGTTGATAATGCCTTTCTTAATGGAGAGCTAGACACAGAGCTTAATATGGAATAGCCCCTGGTTTTATTCAGAGTAATTCAGCTTCTCTTGTCTATAAGTTGAAGAAATCCCTTTATGGGCTTAAACAAGCATCCAGTGCATGGACAAGTAAATTTGCAAATGCTCTTCTCCAATTGGGATTCTCTGCTGCAAAGTCCGATAACTCCTTGTACTACAGACAAACCGCAACTTCTTGCATACCGATTTTAGCTTATGTTGATGATATAGTGATTACAGGCAACCAACGAGGAAATTCAAGTTGTTATAGATGAGATGCATCAGTTCTTTTTTCTAAAAGACTTAGGAAAGTGAATTATTTTCTTGGTATTGAAATCACACATAAGAAGGATGGACTATTTCTTAGTCAAAAGAAATATGTGGAGGAATTGTTGAATAAAGTTGGAATGCAAGCAGCTAATGGACTTGTTACACCCATGGTAAGCTCTCTACTTTTCTGTCAAAGTTTGATGGTAATCCTGTTTTTTATAGTAAGCTATATAGAAATATTGTTGGTGGCTGCAATATGCAAACATTGACCAGGCCCGAGATGAGTTTTAAAGTGTTAATCAAGTGAGCAATTCATGCCAAATCCATTAGATAAGCATTGGAAAACTGTAAAATGGATCTTGAGGTATTTTGATGGGACCTTGGACTACGGATTGAATTTCACAAAGATCATCTTCTCTCAATCTTTGAGCATTTGTCGATGCCTATTGGGCTTCAGAGATCTTGATGACAGAAGAAGTACCTCAGGTTTTGTGTATTTTTAGGGAATAATTTGATTTCCGGAGTTCAAAAAACAACCAACGGTCTCAAGGTCTAGCACGGAAGCTTTTAGCGTTGGTCACTTGTGATATATTGTGGGTTAAATTGCTTCTCAAAGTGAGCTCAAGTTTTTATTGGATAGAAAAGTAGTTATTTGGATGGATAATCTTGGAGCCATTTCTCTAGCTGGTATTCCTGTTCATCATGTGCGTACTAAGCATTTGGAAAAATCGACTTGCATTTTATCGTGGGACAAGGTTGCAAATAATTATATTGCGGTTCAATACATTCCATCCTTGATCAAATTGGTGATATTTCACCAAACCGCTCACAGTGCCAATTCTTCACTCGACTTGAAATAAGTTGAATGTTTTACCTCGAGCCTCCTTCAATTGGGGGCATGAAAGCAAACAAGGCCTTAGTGAGACAGGTTGAGTGATGTCATCCATTATGTTATTATGATTGCAAAGATTCCATTTGTCTTGAATAGCATAGGATTATTAGCTCCCGATTAGTTTGTTTTATGAGAATGATTTAGATGATGACACTTGTATGGATTGGATTGCCTTCATGTACTATAAGTATGTTGGTATTGTTCAATGATAAATTTGCTATCCAATTGATAATCAAATCGAGTGCTAAAAACCAAATATTAAAACAAACTTAACCAAATTCAAGGGTGTTAAGTCTTCCATAAAAACAAATCATAGTCGAGTTAAGTCTTTAGTCAAAACAAATTGAGTTATTCTATCAACAACTCGAGTGCGCTGAGTGACTAACTCACGATTAACTAACTTAGTTGTCCATCAAGGACACAAATTGTGAAGTATTAACTCGAATATTTAAAAGGACTAATTTGAAAAGTTGGTAAGGTTTATTCAACCCCCCTTCTAAACCTTACACTCACACCCTTGGGACCTACACACACCGTTCAAATACACTATACACCCTGGGGGAAACAAGATGTATAAGGAATTGAAACGGCATTACCGGTGGGTAAACATGAAGAACCAGGTAGCGGAGTTTGTTGCGAGATGTTTGACTTGTCAACGAGTAAAGGCGAACACCAACGACCATCCGGTTTATTACAACCGCTGAGAGTTCCCAAGTGGAAATGGCAATACATAACGATGGACTTCGTGACGGATCTACCAAGGACTAGAGGAGGCCGAGGATGCTATATGGGTAGTCGAGACCGACTCACGAAATCGCACACACTTCTTACCCATGAAGAAAACCGAACCGGCTTGCGTAAAACTCGCGCAAATTTATATCCGAGAGATCATTCGACCGCATGGAGTGCCGATCGACATTGTGTCGACAGGAGACCCGAGGTTTGTCTCCCGATTCGAAGTGCTTGCACGAGGAATTGGGTACTCGCTAAGTTTCAAAGACAACAAAGACATCCACAAGCGGATGGCGGTCTGGGGCGAACGATTCAAACCCTGGAAGAAAAGTGCGAGCTTGCACGTTGGATTTCCAAGGAAGTTGGGATTCGTACTTACCATTGGCCGAGTTTGCCTATAATAACAGCTATCAGGCCACAATTGGGATGGCAACCTACGAAGCCTTGTACGGACGAAAGTGTATATCTCCACTACACTTGGAGATTGATGACCAATGGACTCCAAAAGAAAAACGAAAGTCGCCTTGATTCCAAAGGTCGACTTAGTTCAGGAGGCCATGGAGAAGGTCAAGCTTGATCAAGGAACGGATCCGCACAGCTCAGAGCCGCCAAAAACGTTACGCAGACAAGAAGAGCTCTTGGAATTTGAAGCCGGAGATGAAGTATTTCTCATACTCTCTCCACGGAAAGGATTGATCAATCCGAAGAAAGGAGGCAAGTTGAGCCCGAGATATGTTGGACCTTACAAGATTTTGCAGAGGATCGGGAAGTTAGCCTACCGACTCGAGTTACAAAGACAGATGCGGGAATGCACGATGTATTCCACGATCGAGGTTAAAGAAGTATCAACCAGATCCCGAGCATATCATCACCCAAGATACTCCTCCTCTGATAGAAAATTTATCCTACATTGAGAAACCAATCCGGATCATTGACCAGCAGATACGTCAGTTGCGTAATAGAGAGATTCCGATGGTTAAAGTGGTATGACGAAACCACAACCGAGACGAAGACGCAACGTGGGAGATGGAAAAGGTAAGGAGTTTGCAAAGGCGGAAATGATTTTGTTGCAGGTATTGCAGCATACAAAATTTGTTACTTTGAACCTTATGTACAATGCGAACATGGGGATATACTAGCTGCATTTGATGATGCTATAGTAGATGGAGTCGATATCATTAATTACGATTTCCATTGGAGGACACATGGCATCTTAATTGACGAATGATCCAATTTCAATTGGTTGGCGCCCTTCATGCATCACAAAAAGGCATTTTAGTGGTGCAATTTGTGGGGAACAGTGGGCATGCATAGAAGAAATACTTTCTTCTTTCGTGATAAAATGATCTTGATAAAGTTTTGTTCGTTCTCTAATTGTTTTCTTTTTTTATACATAGCACGTGTTAAAGGGCAAGTCAGCGAATTCGTTTAGATTGAAAGGGACTAGTACCCGTAGTATATATATGGAGAAGATGTCTCATGCAAATGCGAAGAACAAGATGCACAATAAACTTGGCCTCTATAAATTGCTTTTTCATCCAACTTCCATTGTCTCTTTTTTACGGGAAAAAAAAAAGAATAATGATTTATGATTTTATAAGTGCCTAAACCCTTCTTGAATTTCAGATAACAGTGATCCAGGATGTGTAGACTCCGGTTTAGTGAAGGGAAAGATTGTACTCTGCAACACCTATACGGGCATAATATGAGCCTTTAGAGTTGAAGCTATCAGAGCAGTTACATTATATGCATGATTACACCACTCATGTTTCTTTGGTTGTTCTTATTGCGGAGTCCACCTTGCATGAACAGGACTTCCATGTGGTTTAGAGCTACCTCGGTTGTGCAATGTGTACACGAAACATTTTAATACATAAAAGATTAGTATATTATTAAAGTCGAATTTAGAGAGATTTAAAAATACTTATATTATTCGAATTCGACCTTTTAACGCAGATCTCCCAGAGTGGATTTATTGACTAGTGAATCAATAGAAATCCCTTCCTGCCCCTCAGGTTGCTAGTTTTTCTTCAAGTGGACCAAATATTATCGTTCGAGATATGTAATTTGAAGATACAAAACTTGTATGTTATTTCTTTATCCGTACATATAACCATGGCTGGTAAGAAAGATATGTTGGGTATACGGGTGTAAGTGTGAAAATGTGAGAGACATTGAGAAATAAATTGGAAGAATTAAATATTAACTCACTAAAAATATAGTCTCAAAGATACAATTTTTTCGAGACATATATTGCTCTCTCTCACTTGAATAGCCTAATCGGCTTTACTCTTTTCATGTGATCGCTCACGATTGCTTTTTGTTTGTGATGCTCACTTGATCCCTCTTGGGATTGACCTCTTTTGATCCCTATTGGGATGTCTTTGATCCCAATTTGGGATACCTTAAGTGTTGCACATAATGCATATTTATAGGCCTAATTTTGGTGTTAATTAATCATGGTGGACATTAGTTGGTGCAATAAGATTAGTGGGCAATATTATTCTAACCACCATGTAGTGCATTGTTGACTTGGAATAATGGTTGCACCATTTTCTTTGGACGGTTGCATAAAGTTTTGGCAGTTGCTTTTCTCAAAGCCTCAGATAGATTACAAATTAATATTTTTAACACCCCCTCTTAAGTTGTAATCCGTACATAATATTGAAGTTGCTCCAACTTTGAATTGTTGAGAATATTCCTTTGCAATTGAGCTAGCTTTGTGCTTGGAAGTGTTGGTTTCTTTCCATGACCTCTTCTTCTTGCACCTCGTTGTGAATTCCTCCATAAATGAGGATCACCTTTTGTTTATCCTCCATTTGTTTTAAAAAAAATTCAATGCATCTTTCGATATTTTTATACCCGTAATCATGGAAGAATAGATCGACCTACTACCTCTTGGTGCATAAAGGACAAAACTCTTGCATCTTTGATCTCGTTCTCTTTATGATGTTTTTTTTAGCTTCTTTTACCGCTTCTTCCTCCTCCAGGAATATATGTGTTATACCCTCTCTTCAACGATATCCCGAGTTCATGGGACACGACAACATTCTTATTTGAGTAACGTTCTTCAACAAAGATAGGAACACTTTGTTGGATAAATGTGAATGTAATTTCACTATTGTTGGTTGAAGCCTTTTATTAAAAAAATTGGAGGAATTATCAGGCCAATGGGTGGCTCTGATACCAAAATTATTGGGTATACAGGTGTAAGTGTGAAAATGTGAGAGACATTGAAAAATAAATTGGAGGAATTAAATATTAACTTGCTAAAAATATAATTTAATAAGATACAATTTTCTAGACATATATTGCTCTCTCTCACTCGAGTAGCCTAATCGGCTTTACTCTTTTCATGTGATCGCTCACAGATTGCTTTACAATGTGATGCTCACTTGATCCCTCTTGGGGATTGTCCTCTTTTGATCCCTCTTGCAATATCTTTGATCCCAATTAGGGATACCCTAAAATGTTGCACATAATGCCTATTTATAGGCCTAATTTTGGTGTTAATTAATCATGGTGGACATTATTTGGTGCAATAAGATTAGTGGGCAATATTTTTCTAACCACCATGCATGTAGTGCATTGTTGACTTGGAATAATTGTTGCACCATTTTCCTTGGACGGTTGCATAATATTTTGGCGGTTGCTTTTGTCAAAGCCTTCACATGGATTATAAATTAACATTTTTAACACCCCTCTTAAGTTATAATCCGTATATAATATTGAAGTTGCTCCAACTTTGAATTGTTGAGAATATTCCTTTGCAACTAAGCTTGCTTTGTGCTTGGAAGTGTTGGTTCCTTTCCATGACCTCTTCTTCTTGCACCTCGTTGTGAATTCCTCCATAAATGAGGATCACCTTTTGTTTATCCTCCTTTTTAAAAAAAAAAAAATCTTCAATGCATCTTTCAATTTTTTTATACCCGTCTGTGGAAGAAAAGATCGACCTACCCCTTGGTGCATAAAGGACGAAACTCTTGCATCTTTGATCTTGTTCTTTTTATGCTATTTTTTTAGTTGCTTCTTTTAGCGCTTATTTCTCCTTCGGAGTATATGTGTTATACCCTCTCTTCAACGATATCCCAGAGTTCATGGGACACGGCAACGTTCTTATTTGAGTAACGTTCTTCAACAAAGATAGGAACACTTTGTTGGATAAATGTGAATGCTATTTCACTATTGTTGGTTGAAGCCTTTTTAAATTGGAGGAGTTATCAGGCCAAGAGGTGGCTCTGATACCAAAATTGTTGGCTATACGGGTGTAAGTGTGAAAATGTGAGAGACATTGAGAAATAAATTGGAGGAATGAAATATTAACTTGCTAAAAATATAATTTAATAAGATACAATTTCTCGACATATATTGCTCTCTCTCACTCGAGTAGCCTAATCGACTTTACTCTTTTTCATGTGATCGCTCATGATTATTTTACACCGTGATGCTCACTTGATTCCTCTTGGGATTGCCCTCTTTTGATCCCTCTTGGGATCTCTTTGATCCCAATTTGCGATACCCTTAAATGTTGCACATAATTAATGCCTATTTATAGGCCTAATTTTGGTGTTAATTAATCATGGTGGACATTAGTTGGTGCAACAAGATTAGTGGGCAATATACCACCATGTAGTACATTGTTGACTTGGATAATGGTTGCGCCATTTTCCTTGGACGGTTGCATAAAATTTTGGCGGTTGCTTTTGTCAAAGCCTTCACATGGATTACAAATTAACATTTTTAACAGGATATGGCTTGCACTTGTTTGGCATGTGTTTCAAATTAGATTTATTAAAATAATTATACTACTCCATAACTAAAATTAGTATTTTTATAAATAAGTATATATATTAGTTATATACTTAACTAATTAAAATTTAAAAAAATCTATATAAATTTTAAATATTTATAACTAGTAAGAAGCATGTGGTTAGGGATGCCAACGCGGGTTGAGTTAAAACCCGCCCGCATCAAAATCGTCTGTCGAGCGGGTCTAGACCCAATCAAACGGGTCCCGGGGCAGGTCCCGAGTCCAAAACTTCAAAACCCGCCGGTATGGGGCGAGTCCCAGTCCACTAGGACCCGCCCATACATTAAGCGTTTTCTTAAATTAATTTTTATTTGTCCCCAAAATCTTGTTGCAGTTGGAATGTTTCAACACATGTGTGTTTCAAGCATTAATTGTCTTTCTTAATTCCCCGCTTCACTCCGGTGGTCCGCCTTTCTCCTGTCCAGTCCAACCGGCAAGTGCTAGAGCAGCCCACGCTAATTAATGCTTGAAGTCTGCTCCAAGCTTTCCTGTTATTGAGTCACTTGTGCTTTAATTAATGTTTGGGCTATGTAGTTGACAGTTGACTACTGATACATATTGTAATGTTGTGGAAGTGTTTTATGTTTATAACATGTTGCACTTGCTTTTATTTTTTACCAGTAATTCTCACTCTCAAATTGGGTCCAACACTATTGGATTTGCTTTTGAAATTTGGTCACAAATTACATTGAGTAAATTGCAGAATTGAAAAAAAAAAAAATTGCAAAATTGAATTGAAACTAGTGCTGGCGGGTCAAGCGGGTCTGAAGCGGGGTGGGGTGGGTCCCAGATCCTGTTTTCCTTGGCGGGGCGGGTTCGGGTTTAGCCAAACCCGCCCGCATTATCCCTACATGTGGTTTACACGTTTTTGTATGTGTATTAAAATAATTATACTAGTTCATAACAAAAATTTGGAACGTATTTTTATAAATAAAGAAATATAAGTTATATACTTAACTTATTAAAACTTAAAGAAATCTCTAAACAAATATCCAATATTTATAACTAGTACAAATTAAACCACGATTTTTGCTCATTTTTTGCACGTGATTCAAATTAGGTTTATTAAAATAATTATACTACTCCATCACTAAAATTTAGAAGGTATTTTCATAAATAAAGGAATATTAGTTATATACTTAACTATTTAAGATTAAAAAATCTAAATAAATTTTCAATATTTATAGTTAGTACTAAGCACGTTTATTGCACGTGATTCAATTTAGATTTATTAAAATAATTAATTAATTATATTACTCAGTAACTAAACTTTAGAAGGTATTTTCATAAATAAAGGAATATTAGTTATATACTTAACTAATTAAAATTAAAAAATTCTCTGAATAGATTTTCAATATTTATAACTATTTAAGTATATTTATGCTCTCCTTTTATACTTAACTAGCACCACGGATCCACTAGAAAAAAATTCCGACGGAGCTGGTCATATAGATCCAGTAAAAGTTGCTGATCCTAGTCTAGTATACGAGACATTCATAGAGGATTATATCGATTTGTTGTGTAGTTTAGGATACGATACTCCGATACTCAATACTGCTTGCAGCATGCAACCGAGAAAATCCAGGGTGCAACACTTGTAATTATTTTCTTGTACCCACCATTCCCGCAGATTGCACCACTAAAATTCCGCTTTGCGATGCATGAAAGACGCCAATTGCAATGGGATCATTTGTCAATTCATTAGCCATGTCTCCTCCAATGGAGATCAAAATGATGTCGACTCCATCTGTTATGGCATCATCAAATGCAGATAGGATGTCCATTGATTGGCATCCCTGAGTATGGCATGCTTTGTATCATAGAAATTAGTGTTTTTCACAATGTTTTCTGCTGCTATAGATGCAGTGTGACTCCCATGTCCTATCGTATCTCTGGCAGAATCATATTTCATGTTATAGTAACGAGCCCCAATTAGTTTGCTAGAATCCATTGTCCGTGAAACTTTCAGATTCCGATATCAATGACACCGATAATTATGTCGCTCTCGATCGTGGGATTTCGGTCAACAATATCTTTCGAAATCCCATAAAATCCCAGGATCTTGTAGTTTGTGGTAGAAAAGTTTGACAAGGTAAAATCATACTACTTCTTCATGGCCTGATCAATGGCATTAATTAATTCAGAGAATCAAAAATACTTGTACATTATTATTTGTTAAATTATTTTGGACACCATGAAGATTCTACAACTGTTTAGTTAATTTATATATAGGATGGCAAAACAAAATTAGTTTGAACTTGATTGGAAAAAAAAAAATAAATAATAAAAAAACAAAAATATTACGTACTGGACAATTTTTCCTTCTCTTCATCTGTCACATAGGCTGCAAATCCGTTGAAACTCCTCGTATAAGTTCGCACCAAGGATTGGCGCACAGACCTTTCACACATCATCAATTGATCAGTACATGCATATTGTTAATTTGCTTGAATATATTATATGTATGCATAAAAAAATCTATTAACCACGTAATATGTTACCTGTTGTCGACAACGTTTTGGAGTATGTTAAAATGGTATGTCGAAGGTAGTTGATCACTTTCAGCTTCAGGAAGATTTCCTATGTATACCATATGCACCTACTTAGATAGAATTCAAAGGAATATAATCAGCATGTCAATTAGCAATATATTATCGATCAATTTTATAAGCATTACATATCGTATCAAAATAGAACTATAACCATGCATGTGATAATTGTTTGTATTAACAACAGCAGCTCAAAATTATAAAAACGCGTCATCACAAACTCATATATAATTACGTGGTTTCAAATAAAATAGACAATAGTGACTTGCCTTTCTTTCTTGGTCAGTGCTAAATGTAACAGTAAACCAGGAAATATATTTCTTCATTGTAAACTCAATTGATCAATTGTACAGGGTTGTGGTGTGTGATATTTATAGATGGAGTGTAATGTGTAACTAACTATAACAACTTTAACAGAATATGTAACTAACTATCTAACTGTTGAAGCTTCTAGAAATCATACACTCTAATAGTCAGAAATATGAATATGGGTTGTCAGAGCCACGACACAAAGAACGAACAAGATTAAAACTTTAAAAGCATGGACTCCAGCCATGGTTGAATGTAATGCGGTCACCTTGGCTAGCTAGATAGTTTAATAAATAAACAAAATGAATTCTATGCCCCATATTTATAATGTCACCTGGCTGGTTATGAACACTATATGCCCCATGTATTCTCGCCTCTTTTTAAAAACAAGTAATGTGCACGTGTATTGCACGTGATTCATATAACTTTTCAAAAATTATTTACTAATTTTATTGAAAGATTAAGATAAATTTAAGGTGTATTATAAATAAATAATAAAAATTAAACAAATAACTAGTTAAAACAAAAAAATTCAAGTTACTTTAAAATATTTTATTGTATAGATAATTTTGGATGATTAAATTCCTTTTAGAAGAACTATGTACTAGATATTTGAAAAGTTGGATAGTAATATAACTAAATATTTTGATAGTTATGATTACATTAAGAGTAAGTTTCTTGTGAGACCATCTCACGGATTTAAATTCATGAGACGGATCAACCCATTTTATAAATCAAAGCAAGTTACTCAAATAGATTACCTAATTTGGTCAATTAGGATCTGTTTCACGAAATTATAACCAGTGAGACCGTCTCATGAGTTTTTGTCTTACATTAATCATTCTCTTGTTTGATTTTGATGGTTGGAAAAGTTTTTTTGTATTTGTATTTTGTGAGTTTTCTTTATGGTGGACTTATAGACAGTCAAATAGAGTACTTTTATTTTCTAAAAATTGATAAAAATGTTAAATTAATCAAACGCGTAAAATAAACTAAATTATTTTTTTACTAAAATTAAGCACAATATTGTGATACTTTTAATGTATGTTTAGGAACCCATTTCAAATGGACTTTTAGGTATAGAATTCTATTTAGCAAAAAACATATTTGGTGGTTATATTTAAATAGACTATAATAAGTCATTTTTCCATGAGTCATTTTAGAAAAGTTTTAAGTTATGGCTTTTGAATTTCATTTACTGCACTTCAACTGGATAGACAATAAAAATGCATCTCCACCAATCACCTAACAAAACTCAAATACTTTTTTTCTTAAAAAGTCCATATTGAACTCCATAATTCATAGATAGACTTCTATTCCAAAAGTACTCCCAAACTTGCACTTACTAATTACCACTTAAATTCAAAGAACATATAAAAGATAATCTTATACATTTACTTGCTTCCCTTGCTCATTTTTCCCTATTCTCTCTCACTTTTCCCAATAACGAATATAGCTGCAAATAGAAGTTGCAATACATAGTGCATATGTGGGAACACTTTTGTAATGAAAATGCATTTATGAAATAGACTTTTCATATGGACTTTTCAAAAAGTGTTTATGTGCAATGTAAAGTGTTTGGTAAAAGTACATTTTAAAACTTATTTTGTAAAAGTGGTAGAAAAGAAATCGAAAGTCACAGATTTGTACATCTCCAAATAAACTTCTATAACAAGTTACTTTTCCGAAAGTCCATTTTTAAAATAATTACTAAATATACAATTTCCTTTTACATCTCATTCTAATCAAAAAAGAGGTAAAAGTTTTATCGTAACACATGAACTTGAGATAATCCGATTTCATCTCTTTTGAGTTATCCCCCCTCCCCCAAAAAAAAGAAAAATTATATGTCAAAATGAAAGACTCTAACCTAATATATGAAAATAATTATCCGAAATTTCATTCAAGAGTCATGTTTTAAAATAAGAATATTAAAGAATGGCTAAAATTTTAGTATTGGAAAAGAGGTAAAAGTTTTACCATAACACATGAACTTGAGGTTATCCGAGTTCATCTCTTTTAAGTTATTCCCCCCCCCTCCCCCTTCCTTCTCCCCCACAAAAATAAAAAATTGTATGTCAAAATAAAAGACTCTAAACTAATATATGATAATAATCTAAAATCTCATTTAAAAGTCATGTTTTAAAATAAGAATATCAAAAAATGATTAAAGTTACGTTCTAGTTTTGAAATCACATCATTGAAATATTATTTTTGAGGCCGAATTTCGATGACTTTGTAAAAGTGTTGTGTATAGTGAACCCAATTAGTGTTGTTGTAACAATGCATATTAAATTGCAATTATTATATTTTATTTTTAAATTCCTTACAAATATCATAACATATATACTTTTTTAAACTCTAATTTCTTTTAAATTTAATTATGTTTTGTATTATTTTTTATTTTGCTTAAATAAATTCTACTATTGTTAACTTAAAATTAGAATACTTCAACAATATGCCACCATATAACTATATAATTAATAATAGAGAAAACTTAAATTACAATATACACTAAAAAGGATATTGAAGTTAACAATTAAGAGGTAAAAGTGATTTTAACTCATTCTTTTAAATTTTAAAATATTTTTCTAGACTTGCATTGTCATTATTCTTAATAAAAAAAATAACTTTCAACCTATAGATGAAACTTAATAAAAAAAGAGAGACAAGAAATGCATTGAAAACAAAAAAATATTCTCTTGTTCTCCTTATTTACAATATTCTTAAAACACCAAACTAAAAATTAGTTTTAAAGCCTCGTTCAATAAATTTCAACTATATGTATACATGTTTATATATATTGTTGTTAGATTTTAAGTTTATATTATCATAATTATAAAGATTATTAGATCAAATGAATACATCATGAGAAAATAAGTAAGATTTAATCTAAAGTGGAATGTGAAAGATACATGGTATAACCATCATTGTAAAATAAAATTATTTTTTTTTTCAAATATAAGCATATATGGTATCTTGATTGCTATAATGAATATAGTAATTAGTGAGTAAACTTTAAAAGTAAATTTTGTGCATTAGCCTTAATATGAATGTTAGATCAATTTTTAAATTAATAAATACTTTAAGATATACCCAATTTTCATAAAAATACTTGAAATAACACGGACTTGAAGCTCTCTCTCTCTCTCTCTCTCTATATATATATATATATATATACACTTTTAAACTCAATCAAATGTTATATTTTGTTCAAAAATTGAAACATTATATTTTATTTTGTTAATTTAAATTATATGGTACTTAGATTTATCATAAATAATGTCATCATAAATAATAGTATTGAAAAATTTAATAATATTTTAAGAATGTAATTTTAAAGTGATATCCGAGTTTAGCTTAAATTTGAAAATATTTACATATATTATTCTAATGTTTCTTCTAAGTTTTACACACATATAATTATTTCTTACTCTATATACATTTGGTTTGTCTTCGTATTTGAACAAAAACAAAAGTTGTTGTGATTTGTTGGGTTCGTTGGTGAGCCGAGTTAGCCAAAAAGGATCAAATAATGTATGTTTCGAGTAGCCTTGGTCCTAAGTATAACTTAATTATGGTTTGACCACTTCGGACTTGAGCCTTGGAGTTTGAGTGAGCTTCATGCTCTTTTGCTCGATTTTGAAAACCGATTGGAAACTTTTGAAGGTCGGAATATTATTGAAGATGGATCTTTCTCTGTGAATCTTTACGAGAACTTTAGCAACAGAGAGAGGAGGAATAAATCACGCCCCAGAGGAAGAGGTTACTATCATAACTCAAATGGGAACAATCGAGATCGAATTTTAACATCAACAACAGAGGTAGAGGGGTTTGGTGGCACTGGAAGAAGAGGATGTAGATATGGAGGCAAAATAGACCACGATGCCAAAAATTACTATAACAATCACCTTTGAGAGAGATGTTTCTACGGGTGATCTTCGTTTCACACCCATGCGGATCACACCGACCCACAAAGTAGAGTTATCGGCAGGATAGCAGCAGAGTCACCAGCCACAGCAGAGTTATCAGCAGCAGAGTTCTTTTGGATATTCAAATGTGAATGTTGCAAGCATTTCTACTGAAGAAGCTTCTCAGGATTTGAATTGGTATCCTGATTCCGGTGCCACCAACCATGTGACCTATGATATGGGTAACCTCAATATTGCCAGTGACTACGAGGGAACTGAGAATGTGCAAGTTGGAAACGGACAAGGTTTGAATATTGCTCATTTAGGTAATACTATAGTTGCACCACCTAATTCTGATTATCGTTCTTCTAGCCATTCTTTTCTTCTTAAAAATCTCTTGCATGTCCCTCACATCACTAAAAATCTTATTAGTGTCAGTCAATTTGCTCAAGATAATAATGTTTTCTTTGAGTTTCACTCATCCTTTTGTCTTGTGAAGGATCAGCACACAGGGAATGTTCTACTTCAAGGAGCTCTTAGAAATGGCCTTTATAGCTTTACTCTCTCCAGTTCCAAGTCCTTTGTCTTGCAGTCCTCATCCAGCCCACACAATAAGCATAATTTTGGTCTCATGTCCATCAATTACGCTATGGTTAGGATAGAATAAGTTTGGATATTTGGCATTCTAGACTTGGGCATCCTTCTTTAAGGTTGTTAAAAGAGCCTTTCACGATTGTAATGTTCCTTAACTTGATTATGAAAATCGGTCTTTATGTTCTTCATGTCTTTTATTTAAATCACACAAATTACCTTTTCACAATTCGATTCACACAACTACAAGCCATTTGATCTTATTCATAGTGACTTATGGGGACCCTCTCCCTATGATCGGTGGAGGATACTCTTATTATGTTAGCTTTATTGATGATGTTACTAGATATACATGGCTCTATCTCCTTAAAGCTAAACGATACCTTCACAACCTTTGTGCATTTCAAAAACTTCATTGAAAATCAATATCACACAACCATTAAAATATTACAAGCGATGGGGTGGAGAATTCAAAGTCTTAACTAATTATCTTGCTTCCAATGGCATTTTGCATCGATTCTCTTGTCCATATACACCACAACAAAATGGCCTTCCGAAAGAAAACACGGGCATATTGTTGAAGTTGGTTTAGCCTTGATGGCTAACGGTCACATGCCTAAAAGATTCTAGGATGCGGCCTTCACTAGTGCTACATATTTGATAAATAGAACACCTCTAAGCCACTTCTTTTTCAAACCCCAAGAAGCTCTAACAGGACATAAACCTAACCTCCTTCATCTTAGAGTCTTTGGGTGTATTTGCTATCCATATCTAAGGCCTTATAACAAACATAAGCTTGAATATAGAGTCGACCTTCCATTTTCCTTGGCTACAATAAAGTCAATATATAGGCTACAAGGTCCTACTTCCTAATAACAAAGTTATCATTACTAGACATCTTGTTTTTGATGAGTCCAAATTTCCTTCCACAAGAATAATGACAAACAAAATGCTCCATCTCAACCTCATCATAGTGATAACAATTTCCATACAATTTCCCAAATACCTCTTGCTCAGTCCTTCTTTCCAAATGATCCAAGTGATCCTGCTTCTCCTTCTTCCAAGAAGTAACTTTCTGTCACTCTTCCTAGCCCTCACATGTCCTCACGCCTCTCATTCTTCCACTCAACATCTTCCATTTCTTTAGAAAAAGGTGGTCAATTATATGTGGAATTACCAATTCAAGTTAATGATCAAAGCGATTATGTTACCACTAATGCTTCTTTTCGATCTGTCCCTATGATGTTGCGGGTAATATAGGAACTCATCATATGATCGATCGAGCTAAAGTAGGTATTCATAAGCCTAAGGTCTACACTTCTCATAAATGATTCTTGAAGAACCTCGGTCTATCCAAGAGGCCTTATCTATACGAGAATGGAAGCATGTTATGACACAAGAATATGAAGCTCTCATCAAGAACAATACATGTACTCTTTGTACTTTGCCTTGTAACAAGCAAGTTATTGGTCACGGTGGGTTTTAAAACAAAAAGAAATGCTAATGGGAGTCTTGCTAAATACAAAGCAAGGTTGGTTGCTAAGGGATACACTCAGGCTTTGGGATTTGATTATCCGAAACTTTTAGTCCAAAGTGGTCAAACCAAGAACCATTCGAATTATTTTGAGCATTGCTCTGTCTCAAGCTTGCCATATTAGGCAGGTTGGATGTTGATAATGCCTTTCTTAATGGAGAGCTAGACCACGAGCTTAATATGGAATAGCCCCTGGTTTTATTGAGTAATTCAGCTTCTCTTGTCTATAAGTTGAAGAAATCCCTTTATGGGCTTAAACAAGCATCCGGCATGGACAAGTAAATTTGCAAATGCTCTTCTCCAATTGGGATTTCTGCTTCAAAGTCGATAACTCCTTGTACTACGACGAACCGCAACTTCTTGCATATCGATTTTAGCTTATGTTGATGATATAGTGATTACAGCTGCAACCAACGAGAGGAAATTCAAGTTGTTATAGGCGAGATGCATCGGTTCTTTTCTAAAAGACTTAGGGAAAGTGAATTATTTTCTTGGTATTGAAATCACACATAAGAAGGATGGACTATTTCTTAGTCAAAAGAAATATGTGGAGGAATTGTTGAATAAAGTTGGAATGCAAGCGGCTAATGGACTTGTTACACCCATGGTAAGCTCTCCTTTTCTATCAAAGTTTGATGGTAATCTGTTTGAGATAGTAAGCTATATAGAAATATTGTTGGTGGTCGCAATATGCAATATGCAACATTGACCAGGCCGAGATGAGTTTTAGTGTTAATCAAGTAAGCGATTCATGCCAAATCCATTAGATAAGCATTGGAAAATCAGAAATGGATCTTGAGGTATTTTTTTGGGACCTTGGACTACGGATTGAATTTCACAAAGATCATCTTCTCTCAATCTTTGAGCATTTGTCGATGCCTATTGGGCTTCGGATCTTGATGATGAAGAAGTACCTCGGGTTTTGTGTATTTTTAGGGAATAATTTGATTTCCTGGAGTTCAAAAAAACGACCAACGGTCTCAAGGTCTAGCACGCGGAAGTTTGTTTTAGCGTTGGTCACTTGTGATATATTGTGGGTTAAATTGCTTCTCGGTGAGCTCAAGTTTTTATTGGATAGAAAAGTAGTTATTTGGATGGATAATCTTGGAGCCATTTCTCTAGGTATTCCTGTTCATCATGTGCGTACTAAGCATTTGGAAAAATCGACTTGCATTTTATCGGGGACAAGGTTGCAAATAATTATATTGCGGTTCAATACGCTCCATCCTTGGATCAAATTGGTGATATTTCACCAAAGCGCTCCTGCCAATTCTTCACTCGACTTGAAATAAGTTGAATGTTTTACCTCGAGCCTCCTTCGAATTGAGGGGGCATGAAAGCAAACAAGGCCTTAGTGAGACAAAATTGAGTGATGTCATCCATTATGTTATTATGATTGCAAAGATTCCATTTTATCTTGAATAGCATAGGATTATTAGCTCACGATTAGTTTGTTTTATGAGAATGATTTAGATGATGACACTTGTATGGATTGGATTGCCTTCATGTACTATAAGTATGTTGGTATTGTTCCATTGATCAATGAATGAAAGTAGCAAATTCTCAGTAAATATTCTTGGTTATATTCTCTGCAAACACTGCACTGCATATTCATTCATTCTTCAATGGAATGTAATGTGTATTTTTCACACTCCTGACGTCTGCCAATGCTACAAAGAACAGAACAATAGCCCTTCTGTCTCAATGTCACCTTTCGCGTGGTTTTCCAGATCACGTTTGTTGTCTCTTGTAAGTCGGGTTTATTATTCAGTACGTAATAGTCATGCTACACTAAGTGCATGGTATATTCGGTGTCTGAATGAAAGACAAATGTTCTATTTTAAGAAAAATGTGGCACATTATGATAGATCTATGTAATTGGGTGCATGCATGTTTTGCGAAACTTTAAATTTGAACATATACATATCAGTGTTTTCATGAAACACAAAATAGTACTCCATTTATTCAAGAATGAAAATTTATATTTAAGTGTTACGAAAAATTTTAAAAATAGTAATATTTTGGGATATTTTCATAGTTTTAAGTTATAAATATATAATTGGAAAAATTCAAAGTATGATTTTGTCAATGTCTCAAATTAGTAGAAATAAAATATGCACTATATAGAAAATGTGTTAGGTGTAGTAATCATAACGAAATATTTTTTTATTAATGGAATTGTTTAATTACATTTTCGTTTGGCTACGTGTAATCATAGATTTTATAATATCTAAATTGTGTTATTTTTTGTCAATGCGTGTGAGGACAAGATTTGTCCCAAGTAAGAGGCATGGAAAGCTTGGGCCTTGTATGGTTATGTTTTTCATGGACTATGAAAGAATTGAAGGGTCCAATTCTTCTAAAAATGCGAGGTAAAGCCAAAAGTGATGTCAACACTTTGGAAAACACAGCGAAAGACTTTTAACTGAATCGCAATTTCACTAAGTATGAAATAAAGACAGAATGAGATATAAAACACAAGAGATTAAAAAATTTTGTACAAGTATAAAATACTTGTCTTTGTGTTCATTAGAACAAAAATTATACAAAAGGTAATGTTGTTTACAACTTACAAAATTACAAAGTAAATAAGAAAACTAGAAGAACAACTCCCCTTTTGTCTCCAAAAGTAACAACACTCCTATACAAAATGTGAGAATCTATTTAGTGCACTCTAAACACTCAATATACATCATTTGAATCTATCTCACATAAACACTCAAAACTCGAGTTCTAAAAATGATGCCAACAATGTTGCCAACATTCCTGGTATCACCGAGCTTCTGTGAGAATTTCGGTATGAAAATCTTTGGAAGATGAACTCACAACTCTCATAAAATCGTGACTTTCGAAATTTTGGTTTCGATCCTTAAATAGCCATCACTTGAATAACTTCCCGCAAGAAAATAGAAGAAAAACTACCGCAAGATTTAAGGAAAGAAACCACCCACTACCATAAACTTCTAAGGAGTTAGTAAAGTGAGAAAACTAAATTTAAACTTCTAACATAACTCTGCAAAAAAAAGCGACAATATTAAGCGACAAGAATTAATCCGAAACGGAAGAAAAATTCGAAATATAATGTTTGATGAAATTCAAACATTAACAATCTCCCCTTTCTTGTAGATTTCTGGACAAAACTTTTGCACAAAAACACAGTTAATATTCTCCCCCTGAATTCAAGGATCAATCAACAGAGATAAACTCAAACTCCCCCTGAACTGAAGATGTATGTTAATCACACAGAAATACTACGAAGGAAAATTAATATATTAACAAGACATATTTACAACCCACATGAAGAAACAACCTAATCAGAACATACTATAGACATAATACCTAAACAACTTTAACTATCATCAGAAACAACAAAAGAGAACCACACTAACAGAAGACATAGTATCAAGCAAAAAAATAAGTACCCAAACAAATGATGCTCAGATGTTACCAACATTTTCAGCATCATTACCACCATCTCCTTCATCAGAAGAACCTTCATCATCAGCCACAGATTTCGAGCCACCTACTCCCCCTTTTTGTCCTGAAATCAGCCTCTTCAGTTCATCCCTTTGTTTAATCCAGTACTCAATTTGAGAAGTAGCATACTTCTCTTGTTTGATCAAATAAGCCAAAACTGGATCAGCAATTTGAGAAGGAGGACGAGGTGCTGCAATATCTTCATCAGACCTCAGAGGCAAATCCACATGCCTTTCACCTTTGAGAATAGGAGGTTTGATTCGGATAAGAGATTTGATATGAATCAATTTTTCCGTATCTTTCTTAGCAAAACCTTGGGACTCCAAAATGGAGTAGATAAGAGATGGAAAAGGAATACCAATCTCCAAAACCCTCTCAGCATATGAAGATATGATTTCACAAATACGGGAGCCAAAATTTATTTTATGTTTCATTCCAATCATGTACAAGAAGTAAGCATGTTCTTTTGTAACTGCGGCATTATTGGTTGTTGGCAACCAATTTGCAATTGCTATCTTGTGCGCAGGGACGGCATACTTGGAGGATATCTAGTGAGTATAGTTTCTTTCCGGGTTCCGGCCACTCGGTTTATGATTGGCGTTAATTCTGTATGACCATTCCATCTCAGTAACCTCTTGTCCATCTTCTACAACATCCTCGGTCCCCAAAAATTCATTCACAATTTGAGGAGTAAAGCGGTAGACCTTTTTCCTTAAAAACACCTCTCCAAACTTAGCAATTTGGGTTAAAAGAATCCAATAAAAGATTGCAATAAAATTCCTTAACAACTCTTTCAACATACGGTCTAGCATATGTATGAACCAAAGAGTTGTCTCTCTTTGAGATAACCAATCACATTATTTGACTCAAATTCTTGCATATGAATTTTTTATCTTGAAAAACCCTCGCTTAAGATAAGACTTCGAGTTTTAGAAACATCCGAGAAATAAAATCCCTAGAATAAGACTTTGAGGGATCAATACATGAGTACGTAGGTATAACCTTGCTTACGCAGTGTGCGGCCGTTTAGTCTATTGGAGAAGAATGATGTGAAGACGGAACATTCAATGTTGCTTGAGTATTCTCCAACTGGACTTTGTTCTTCGTTCGCCCAAGCACGCAAAGTTTCTTCATAGGTCTCTGTATCTTCTTCCACAACCCAGTTCGATTGTGTTGGATTGTGGAGGGACTAGAAGGAGGAGGAATGTCCGAGGATTGACGGGGAATTTCGAGATGATGCCATGATGGGTGCATCATTTTGCTGGACATTTGCTGAAAAAGGAACCTCTGTTTCTGATGGTCGAGTTTCAGATGATGCCACGATGTTGGCATCATCATTTCCATCATTTGTGTCCTTTGGTGGTGACTTCTGAACCTCTTGCTCTGGAGTCTGTCCTTGAAATTCCATGGGTGTTGTAGTATCTGCTTGAGTTTCAATGGAAACTTCAACCTTTTCACTAGAACCCCCAGTAGAGCTTGAACCTTTTGATTTCTTCCTTGGTCGTGCATCACCCGCAAGTATTGGTGTCAAACCCTTTCTTCTTCGTGAATATCGAGTCAGAGGAGGAATTAATGGCCCAAAAACTTCTCTGAAATCTTTCATGTTTGGAGGATTTTCCACATCGACGGGATTTCCTGCTTCTCCTGGGATTTCAAACCCTAGAGGTTGAGGTGCTTCAGATATGGGTACAATTGCTCCAAAAATTTCTTCTTGTTTAGCATTTGGTGAAGGTGGGTCTGCCATTGGTGGATCAATTTTAGGTGCTGCAACTTCTTCTCTTTCTATACTTGTGCCAGACGATGATCCCTTTTTGGTTGCTTGTGCCCACTCTGATCTAATATCCTGAGGATCATACTCAGCCATAAGAGGATTAGAAACACCTGAGATTGGAGTCGAAAGTTTTTGAGGAGAAGGGTTTTGAGTAGATAAAGGTTCGAGAAATGAGGTTAGATGGATTAGACACATTAAGGGTGCACCCTCTTTTAATTTAGTGAGAAGTTCCAGCAATGTGTTCGTCTTCCATAATTATAAGCGAGATAAAATATATGGAAATCGAAATAAAAATCTTGAATGTGGAAAAAAGCAGACACTTGAACATATGGTATTTAAAGTGATTTATGAAATAACCATATAAAGTCCCACTAAGTGCAGTTAAATAACTCACTAAGCCCACTAACCCAAATGTGTTTTAAAAAACTATCTCGTAAAAAACATGATGAGAAAAGAAAGGTTAAAAGCGCTCAAACCACCACAACATCGAGTTAGTGTAATTTTTTATTTTATTTTAATAAAAAAAAAAAACGAAAAATATATATACATATAAAAGGAAAAGAAAAAAATAACAAAGAAGATATCATGAGATGATATGTACAATGATGCCATCATTTACAAGATCATTCTCAGAAGAAACAAAAACAATTTTTCATGTTAGACAAAAAAAAAAATTCTTTTCTTGCTTAACAAGATCAAAGGCATAACAATAGTACATAAAGACTTATGAAAGTCATAGGAATATAGCTCACTAGAGTATCAAGATCTATGAGCCAAAATTTACAACAATGCCCAAAAAGCAAGAAAAAAAATCTGTTTGCTAACTTCTTTTAGAATAAGAGCTGCACAGAAATTAGAAGTAATGATAGATCAGAACAGAAAATCTCAAGAATACAAGCTACAAACTGAAAGAAAAAAACTATATACATACACGATGTGTTACGGTGATGCAACATATGAAGCATCACACATTAAAGAACACATAAACCAAGAGATTTCCTTAGGCAAGAAAACCTCTCAAAATCCAAGGATTTGGTAAAAATATCAGCTAGCTGATGTTCAGTGGCAATATGTTTGATACAAACCAACCTTTTCTCAACCAAATCTCTTATAAAATGATGCCGGATGTCAATGTGCTTTGTTCGTGAGTGTTGACAGGATTTTTAGAAATATCGATTGCACTTTCAGTTGTCACGATTACATGGTTAAAATCTCACTATTAAAACCATAATCATTCAGCGTTTGTTTCATCCACATCAATTGAGAACAACATGCACCAGCAGCAACATATTCGAATTCAGTTGTAGATAATGACACACAGTTTTGCTTCCTACTTGAACCACGAAACAAGATTATTGCCAAGAAAAAAAAACCTCCGGAGGTACTTTTCCTATCATCCGGATCCCCACCATCGATGTAATCACTATACCCTACCAAGTTCATGTTAGTGTCCTTAGTATACCGGATACCTAAATCAATTGAACCACTCACATATTTAATAATCCTCTTTACAACATTAAGGTGAGTAATCTTAGGTTCTGCTTGGTATCGAGCACACACACACACACTAAACATCAAGTCTTGACGACTAGCTATAAGATATAAAAGACTTCCAATCATACTCCTGTATAAAGTGGGGTCGACAATGATGCCATCACTGTCCCTGGACAATTTCATGCTTGAACTCATTGGAGTTTTCATGTGTTTGTTGCTTTCTAAACTGAATGTTTTTACCAAGTTTTTTACATACTTGCACTGAGAAACAAAGATACCATCAGGCATCTGTTTAATTTGTAAACCAAAAAAAATTGACTCACCAACAAGACTCATTTCAAAGGTAGATGACATAGATTTGACAAACTCATCCTTTAAAAAATCACTTGTTGAACCAAAGACTATGTCATCAACATACACTTGTGCAATGACCAAGTGTTGTTTTTCCTTTTTAATAAACAGTGTTTTGTCAACACTTCCTCTTTGAAAACCAACATGTACAAGAAATTCAGCAAGCCTTTCATACCAAGCTCTTGGAGCTTGTTTCAAACCGTATAAAGCTTTCTTAAGTTTAAAAACATGGTTTGGTTTATGAGGATCTTGAAAGCCTTTTGGCTGTTCAACAAAAACTTCTTCATTAAGAAATCCATTCAAAAAGGCACTTTTAATGTCCATTTGAAAAAGTTTAAAATTCAGAAAGCAACCAACACATATCAGAAGTCTGATTGATTCAAGCCTGGCCACTGGAGCAAATGTCTCATCATAGTCTATACCCCTCAACCTGAGTATATCCCCTGAGCAACCAATCTTGCCTTGTTCCCGATAATGTTACCATTCTCATCACTCTTATTCTTAAAAATCCATTTAGTAACGATGATGTTAACATTATCAGGCTTAGGAACAAGATCCCAAACATCATTACGAACAAATTGGTTTAATTATTCATGCATGGCTTCAATCCAAAATTCATCTTTTAAAGCTTCAAACACATTTTTAGGTTCAATCAAGGATACAAAGCATGTTGAATTAACCATAAGACACACAGATGATAGATAAGAAGGTCTCACCATTTCTCTATAATTCACCTTTTCTTTACCTCCTGGTTCGACTGATCGTCACTTCACCAATTACGAGTCATTTGGATGATTTTTTCGAACTTTCTGGATGGATTCCTCCGACAGAGATCAAGATTATCATCACCTTCTCGAAATCGACTCATTCATAACTTGAGTTCCCTCTGCAGTTTGGGTCGATGATTTGAAGATGATGCATCATTTCGGCATCATTTTTACAAAGATCGATGATCCGCTTGTCTTGTGCCACTTCCCGCACATGAGCTATATCCTCCTCCTCGTCCTTGTTTTCAAAACCTGTATGATCATCAAATACAACATTCACAGATTCTTGAATAGTCTAGTCCTAAGATTATAAATCCTATACACATGACTATTCTTGGAATATCCAAGAAACATTCTTTTATCACTTTTTGCATCAAATTTACCAAGATATTCTCGATCATTTAAAATATAACACACACAGCCAAACACATGAAAGTACTTGAGATTGGGCTTTTTTCCTTTCAAAATCTCATAACTTGTCATAGTAGTACCCGGTCTCAAGTGAACACGGTTTGAAATATGACAAGCAGTATTCAAAGCCTCGCGCCAAAATCTCTTTGAAATGTTTTAGAAAACAACATTACTCTTGCCATTTCTTGCAAGGTTCTATTTTTCCTTTCGGCAATCCCATTCATTTGAGGAGTAATGGGAGCTGAAAACTCATGAAAGATGCCCTTTTCATTGCAGAAATTAGAAAAAGAAGAGTTTTCAAACTCTCTCCCATGATCAGATCTAATTCGTGCAATGTTAGAACCATGCATGTTGCAAATTCTCAAATATAATTTTATAAACACTTCAAAAGTTTCTGACTTATCTTTTAAAAATTCGACCCATGAATATCTTGATAAATCATCTACACAAACAAAGGAATATTTCTTTCCTCCCAAACTATCCACTTCTATAGGTCCCATTAAATCCATATGAAGCAATTCAAAACATCGAGAAGTACTAAAATGTTGTAACACATGATGTGGAACTCTTGTTTGTTTACCTTTTCGACATGGTCCACAAACTTGTGTTACTTTACCTTTCACTTGAAGTTTAGGAATACCTCTCCTGACTTCCAAGTTGATCAACTTAAACATGTTTCTAAAATTAACATGTCCAAGTTTTGATGCCACAACATACAATCATCGTCTCAAAGATGATTACAAACTTGATTCAGTTCAACCATGTAACAATTATCCACAGATGCGGTACTAGTCATGACACAAGTATTGTTACCATTAAAAGCAGAACATGAATCTCTATCAAATTTCACATGCAAATTATCATCACACAATTGACTAATCTTTGATCAAATTTGCAAAAAGCCCTTTCACATGCAACACATTTTTCAAACAAGGAAGTCCTTTACATGAAGAGTTCCTTTTCCTACAATCGACCTTTGACACCACCACCAAATTGAACTTTACCACCATTCACTTGATTCATAATCAGTCAAATATCAGTACCAGTCATATGTCTTGAGCAACCACTATCAAAATACCATGTTCCTTCAACATTAGATCTAAGTGAAGTATACACAACAAGACATGACTGATCATCAAAACAAACCACATTATCATTAATATCAGAAGAATTCTCTGCAGTATTGAAAGTGTCTTCAACAGTGTCAAGCATCATTTCTGGCATCATTTTACCCAAAACCTTATCTTTCTTCAGTTTCAAGCAAAAAGGTTTAATATGCCCAGGTTTAAAGCAGTAATGACACACAAACTTACGTTTTAAAACACTTTCAGACTTTTTGAACTTGTCTTTGAAAAATGATTTGCCATTTTTTCCAGCATTCCCTTGTTTCATAGAAAGACATATCTTCTTACAAGAATCTATTTTGTTTGCTTTAACATATCCTAATCCAGTTCAATCAAATCTAGCTTTCAAAAATACATCATCAATACTTGTGAGCTAGAATCAAACTTACTTACTTGTCTTTTTAAGACTAGTAAGTTGATTTTACTAGATCAAAATCTTTGTCTTTCTTTGTTAAAAGAACTTCCAATCTCTAACAGATTCTCTTAAAATGTCATTCTCTTTGACAAGATCTTCACATTTAGGTTGCAAATCATCATGACATTTATCTTCTAAATCAACAGACTTTGACCACTGAATTCAAACATAAAAATGATGCAAAATGATTAACAAAATCATATTGTAATCAAACAAACTTGTCTTGTGATGCCTCGGTGTTGGCATCATTTGTTGCATAATTTCGAATCCATCGATTTGTGCTTCTCTTCCTCAAGAATCGTTATAAGTCCCTTGCAATTTTCGTCACCATCTTCAGATTCTTCATCACTTAAAGATACAGTAAAATCCATACCTCTTTTCCTAAGAGTGTTTGCACATTGTTTTGCATAATGACCAAATCCTTTGCAAGCACGACATTGAATCAAATCAAGGTTTTTTGGTTTTAAAGAATTGTTCTCTTGATTTGGTTCAAGCTTTTAGGAATTTGAAGAATTACGAGAAAAATGTTTCTTAGACTTGAAATCTTTGCCATTCAAAGAAGATTTTTTGAGTAAACTATTAAACCGTAAGGTCAATAATGCAATAGATTCTTCATTTAAATCACATTCATGAATGTTTTTCATAAAATGTTCCATTGCATTACTTTGAACATCACAAAAATCAAAACCAGTTTGGGTTTTAAAAGCAATACTTTTGTGTTGATGTTCTTTTTGTTGCCCCAAGTTTAACTCAAAAGTTTGTAAAATACCAATAAGTTCATCAAGTCTAAGAGTATCGGTATCCTTGGTTTCTTCAATAGTATAGATCTTAATTTTGTATCTTTTCGGAAGAGATCTCATTACCTTGCTTACCAATCTTTCATTGCTAATAGGCTCTCCAAGTGATTGTGCCTCATTAGCAATATCACGATTTTTGCATTATACGAAGCAATGGTCTCTCCAAGTGATTGTGCCTCATTAACTATATGAAATGTCAAAGCCATTTGGGGAGAAGCGATCGAGTTGCTTGCTACTTGATCAACAAGTCACCATCAATACCACTGAATTTGAAGTTCGGAGAAAGCGTGGTTTGGAAAGGATCCATCATACTCCCATTTGAGAGTATTTGGATGTTTAGCATATGCACATGTATCCAAAAAGCTCGAGGCAGAAACTTGATGCAAGGACCACTCCATGCATCTTCATTGCCTATGGAGATGAAGAATTTGGATACAAATTATGGGATCCAAAGGAGAGTAAGGTGATCAAGTAAGGATATAGTGTTCCATGAAAGTAAGACAATAGAAGACATTGAAAATCCCACAATATCTCAAAAGTCGAATATTGGTGCTCAAATCTCGAATCGATGCAGGCAAATGTTTGTGAGATACGGTGACATAGTGCTAGAAGATATACGGAAGCGAGAATATGAGGAGGTGGAAGAAATTGTTGAGTAGAGGAGCCACAACCCACTCTACCAAATGTTTATGTACCATCGAAAGCTAGATGATGGTGAGTCTCCTCATTGTTCGAGAAATTCGTATGCGAGCGAGGATGAAATTCATCTAGAAGATATTGAGAATCCGATTACCTCCTCCTTCATGAATATGGAGAACGGAGAGTTTCAAAAAGCGAGTTATCATAAGAATAAAATAAAATGGCTACAAGCAATGCGAGGATGAAATGGAATCTCTGCGGAAGAATCATAGTTATGAGATCATAGAACTTCCAAAAGGGAAGAAGACACTAAGAAACAAGTGGGTGTTCAATTGAAGAAAGATAGCGGCGGAAATGTGGTGAAACACAAAGCTCGGTAGTAGTAGAGGATTCGGCTTGCTTATGTTTCCCGATGGAACCATGCCGAGTGAGTGGGCCATTTTTGGTAAGCGAGAGACTTTGATGAGATTTTTTTCACTAGTAGTCAAGATGACATCAATTAGAGTTATTCTTAGTTTAGTAGCAAGTGTGAACTTGAGCTTGAACAAATGGATGTGACACGGAGATCTAAAAGAAGAGATCTACATGGAGCAAGAGAAGGTTTTGAGATTTTAGGTGATAATCTAGTTTGCAAACTCAAAAAGAGCTTGCGATCTGAAGCGGGCACCAAAGCGTGGTACACGAAATTTGACTCGTGTATGGTGAGTCAAGGCTACAAGAAAACTAATGCGGATGAGTGTGTTTACATTCAAGATTTTTAGATGGAAATTTCGTTGTTTTTCTTATATATGCAGATGATATTCGATTGTGGGAAAGGATACAACGAAGATTAGTGAGCTAAAGAAAGAACTTTGAAGTCCTTTGACATGAAAGACTTAGGACCGGCTCAACAGATTTTGAGAATGCGGATAAGTCAATATAGAAAAATCAAAGGTTATGGCTATCTCGGGAGAAGTATATTGAACGGGTGCTTGAGAGGTTCAATATGAAAAATGCCAAACCAGTTAGCATTCCACTAGCCAACCACTTCAAGTTGAGCAAGAGTGCATGCCCCGTCCAAGAAGAGGGCGTATCATATTCTTGGCCAGATTGGAAGTCTAATGTATGCAATGGTGTGTACAAGACCAGATTGTAAGTCAAGCGGCTACGATAATCTAGAGGGGGTGAATAGATTATCTCCATCTTTTCGATTTCGCCCTCTTTTTCGAACCAAAAGCTCAAGCACAATAATAAAGGTGCGGAATGTAAACAACACACGTCAATTTATAGAGGTTCAACCCACCTAGGGCCTAATCCTCTACCACCCCAGTATATCCGGGATGGATTTCAGAAAGAAAAAAAGATTTTATTAATTTACCACAAATTAATACAACACCAACTCACAACAACACCTTGAAGAGCACCACACTCTTCTTCAACACCACCTTTGAGATTACCACAATCTCACTTGAAGATTACCACAATCTCCAACGGCACCTTGTGAAGATTACCACAATCTTCAACCTTGAAGAATACCAAATTCTTCAACACCTTAACAAGAAGATTACCACAATCTTCTTACACCTAACACCTAGATCACCCAAGTGTGTTCATACCACAAGAACACTCACAAGGATATCTTGTGTTGAATGATTACCCAAATTCAAGATTACAACTCGATAATTGATAATACAATAGAGTGCAAGTGTAATCAAGAAAAGCCTAGACCTCAAGAATGTGAAAGTGAATAGCTAGGCAAATGACAACAAGAAATAAGACAATGTAAGAACAAGTGTATTCTTGAGTGTATCTTGTTGTGTTGTAGTTTTCTCTCTTATTGTTGTGCTTCAAAACTTCCTCTATTTATAGGAGATGATTGATACTTGATAGGCTCCTCTTGGAATCTGATTTCTACAAAAATTGCAATTAAAAACAAGATTATAGCTGTTAGAAATCAATTCCACAATTTAAGGAAAAGCCGTCTCTTTGCACAACGGTTAAATTTTCTTTGTCAAACTTAAGGGTGACCGGTCGCGCACAAATAGACGTTTGAAAATGAGGAAACACATTTACACAGCGATCGGTCGACGGGGTCCGACCAGTCGACCCCATGCGCTGCCGTCGAGCAAGACCAAAAAACGAGTCGAAGCTCTGTTTGAAATTGCTCCCAGTCACGGTCACCCGCCGGTCGGCCGTCGACCACCGCGACCGGTTGCCCTATAGGGCAACCGGTTGCCTGACCATTTTCTCGCAAACATGAAGTTTTCTGTTTTCCTCGACTTTCAGGTACGGGTTGCTCTATACGGCGACCGGTTGACCTCAAAACAAAAATGTTGTCCATTTTTATATCGAAAATAAACTTCAAAAAATACTCCGAAAAATATTAAAACCATTTTAAATCATTTCGGAGTATTTGGACAACCTTTAAAACCATTGTTTTGGTATAAAAACAAAATCATCAAAATCATTAAAAGTGTTGTCCAATTTTATCTAAAATAAAACTTGAAGAAATACTCCGGAAAATATTAAAATCATTTTAAATCATTTAGGAGTATTTGGACAACTTTTAAAACCATTGTTTTGGTGTAAAATCAAAATCATCAAAATCATGATAAAACCATTTATCAAACACGATATTGATCACGGGAACAGTGAGTCGTTTTCTCTCTAACCCTGGAAAAGAGCATTAGGAGATAGTGAAATGGACTCTCGGTACTTGAAGAGTACGTCAAAAATATGTCTTTATTACGGGAGCGATCCGGTCTTGGAGGGCTATACTGAGATGCGAGATATGGCAGAGATCTTAATAGTAGAAAATCTACTTCAAGATTTCTCTACACTTTCGTAAAGGGGAAGTTATTTCATGGCGTCAAGGCTGCAGGAAGTGTGTTGCTTTATCCACAATAGAAGCAAAGTATATTGATGTCGTTGAAGCCGGAAAAGAGCATTGGGAGACATAATAGGAATGATTGTTCGGATATGGTGAAGGGGGAGAATTGACGAATTCAATTTAAACTTTTTAAACCATCATCTTGAAACAAACAAATTCATCTATATTTGGCATATTCACTTTATAGTAATGAATTTTGACAACCAAGTGTGCAAGTTTTTTCATGGTTGAAGTTTTCAACCATTCACACCTTCTTCTATCTCTATAAATAGAACACATTTCATCACTTGAAAATCATCTCTTGTAAGTGGAAATATCATAGAGAGTAGAGTGGTCCTTGAGAGTCATCAAATTAATCCTTGAGAGATTGAGTTTTTCTATGAGTTTGTAAACCTCCTCAGTAAATCTATTCTTGTGAAATAAAATTGGTATTTTTCACTCAAATTCATCCATTTAGTTTCACTAGTTAAGTGTACGTCGTTGCACATAATCCATATAATTCTATTTAATTAAAATTCAACCTTATAAATGGAATATTTTTTTATTAAATTATTTTTTATATATAGTAAATGTCACTTGTGCAGTTTGATGATCCTAAAATAAAATTTGCAAAATTAAAATTAAACTTCTTAGTAGGTGAAATATGGTTAGAAAATTTTGAACTCGATATACGATAATTACATGATATATCATTGAACAAAATACAATGGATATTGAAAAAAACTAAAGAGTAATTGAAAAAAAAAAAATTATTCCAAGAACTCATTTTGCATCAATTCAACTCTTGTTTTACTTTTTTAAGTGTCTCATTCTTCTTCATGTTTGGCTTTGGGATTATTTTGCAACTTTTTTTAATTCATTCTTAGCCTAAGCATGATTGATTGACGTGTGGATGTCTTCTTCTTTTTGTCCATCTCCAGAAATGTGTATGTGTTATCTCTCGACTAAAGCTATAATATTAAGTTTCCCATTCACCACCCGTGCCTTTACTTTTTGTTAAGAGTGACGAGCAAGTAAATTTCTTTTCGTATGTTCTCATTTCCAAACACCTATTTTCGGTTTTGTACTATTCATAAAATCGAAATATATTTTGTTTCAAGTGCTTTTACTAAAAATAACTCATTTTAAATTAATTTTTAAAGCTACTTTTTCGTACATATTCTCCTACCATGTCATTCAATCGCATTTATTAAATTTACATCACTATCTCTCACTTTTCACTAAAAATAATTGTTAAGCCAACCCCTAACTTACCAATAAAATCATTTTCAAATACATATTGTATGACTTAATTTTGTGTAAATATTAAAAGAAATACTCAACCAAATATCAATTCATTTCTATTCAATTATTTATTTTCAAATTTTTACATTCAACCAAATATATTTTCAAATTTCACGCAAAAACCAACACTCACTCTTAAGGAAAATAATCGAAATGAAAATTCTCAATTGAAATGTGGCCATATTAGCCCTTAGCTCCATAATATCTCACTCGCATATTGTTCCTGGTTAAATTAAATATTTATATATTAGTAATGAAGATAAAGTAAACTAATCAATACAATTGGAAATGGTCAATAAATTAAAATTGAAAGAAATTAAAGTCGCATGGTTATATCATATAAATTATTAAACCACGATCCATTTTCATATACTATGCAAACTATATATTAATGGAAAAGGAGACATAAAAATATGAAGAAATATAAGTAACCTATAATATAATATTATTACATATTCAATCAATGTTGAATATTTATTTATTGGAGATCTGATATATATAGTCACTGCCTACTCAAACATAAATGAAGCACATTGTATGACATTCAACTTAATCTATATTTAAAATTCATGAAATAATGATTTGATGGATTAATAAAATATTTAAGTACTTCAAAGATTATTAATTTGTTGTTGTTGTTACAAAATATTCTTTGTTAGATTTATTGCAAATAAATAATTTCTTTGAAATAATAATACATATCCTCTAAATAAATTAGTTAATATACTACACAAGTTAACTATAGATATTGAGTACATGTATAACATTGTTGATATGATTGTTAATTCTTTCAATATATACTTTATTTTTAGCAAGTATAGATCGCAATGAATTATTAACGAATTGTTTATATAATGAATTCAACAAAAAATTAAAAAATATAAAACCATATATGTTTTTATGTTTAATTTACAATCAAATTTTCTCTTGTTTGGTTTTGATATTGGAGACATCTCTATTTATATTACTTTAATTTTTTTGCATTAGATGCATTATAAATAATTAATCGTGTAATGTTACATGCTAAAATTTAATAACCTAAGTTTTTCCATTGATAAAAAAAATTGAATCTAAATCATGTTAAATCGTATATACATTATTATAAAAAGAAACAAAGATAAAGATTATTGAATAAAGCTTGGATAACAATTTTTTTTCAAAATTGTAGTAATGACTTATATATATTTAACTAATCTTAAACCTAATTATTTTTTATTGGAAATACATATATTATTTTGTATTTCACAATGGTCTCAAACCCCATCTTCATGTATCTAAAAATATGTATCATTTAATTATCTCACAATTTAGGGAGGGTGATAGATGATAAATTTATTATTTTATGGGATATTTGCAACCAAACGCGAATTTTAGAAAATATATTTTATCCTCCTATTTATTTAAATCAAACTAAATAAATTAATCTTATTTATTTATTCTTTGTCTTCATTTAGTTATAAATTCATACTCTTGTTCTTTTTGTGTAGATGTATTAGTTATTAAGAAAATTAAAGAAAAATATTATAAATGTACATTTTTACATAACACTCAACTTTAAATGGCTAAATTATCTCGTTTGAAGTCTTTTATATATGTTTATGACATATGGTTGAAAAGCTCTGGATATCTAGTTTAATATGAAATGAATATTATTTAAAAATTCAAAATATTTTAAAATTACAATTAAATGAAAGCATATAAAAAGAGATTGAAATATAAAGAGACACTAATCATATTATCAAAAAAAATTAAAACAAAATCAATATAGGAAATTATTTAATCGCCCTTTAAACTAACTTTACTATAAGGATATTTTTGGCAAATCAATAAGTATAGATATAGATAATGATCCTATGATACCCGACAAAAGGTATTTCATCTCTTATTTTTATCCTACGGATAATTGATACGTGTATAAAAAGATTACCCTATTAAAAAACCACAATTTAAGCTTGGTTTATAATTCAAAAATAATATGATAATTTTTATATACGTGTCAATGATGCGTGTGGTGGAATAGGAGATGAAACACCTTTTTAATTAGAACACAACATCGCATCCGTAATAAAATTCCTATTTAAGGTTCTCAGTTGATAGAAATTTTCATTAATTATAACCTTCCTGTTGGAGAACATTCCATATCTAAATATGAAGATCGAGTTCAAAGTTCAAATTAATATTACTAGCTCATGATATATATGAGCATCCACAAAAGCACCACCAGTTTACAGTTCAAAATCTCTCTGCTTTTCATTCCTTCACTAAAAAGCCAAAGAAAATTTATTGGTACTTAAAAGTCCCTCCCACTGAAACAAACAATGCAAATCATGCTAAATACTATTTAAGAGAAAGTGATGTGTGCAGGGCAGAAAATCAACTGTTCTTTGTTCTAACAAAGTTAGGAAAAAATGGATATGTTTAGTAGACTTCAGTATTGTTTCCTCTTTGTCTTGTGCATTCTGATTTGGAGATGCCGAGGTGACGCTATAGATGATAATAGGCAGGCAAGAGGCTAATTTGAATACATCTTCTTATATATTTTATGGTTAATTACAAAAATGTCCCTAAGGTTTAACTCAACTATCTTCTAAAATTATCAATATATACCTCCTTAATTTGTTTCTATATTTTACGAATCGCACCTTAAGTAGGGGATATTTGTTAAGAAATACAAACTCCAAGTGGTGTTTGTAATATCTTGAGGGGGTATTTGTAATTTTGAAACATAATTGAGTTTTTTATTTTTGTCATTAGGTCAAAGCTTAAGGGTAGTTTCTGTAATTATCCCAAAAATTTCGACCAATGGGTAAATTAGGATAATTGGAGTCCCTTCTTGGATCCCAATTTTTCAAGAAGCATATATTGAGGATCTCTCTTTGTTTTTGTCTATTTTGACTATTGGTAATTTTTCTAACAGGTTTACATTGTTTACATGGGAGCCCTTCCTGAAAAAGATTATTCACCTTACCACAGTAACAAGCTACAAGAACAGCACATAAGTATGCTTCAAGAAGTAGTTGATGAAAGGTAACAATCATTTGACGAATAGTATTACATTACAAGAAAAAACTAATTTATTTACCTATTGAAGAATATGTAGGTAAATATATTAAGATAACATTAAAGTGTAGATAAATATTTATCAACAAAATAAAAAACTATTAGTAATTTATACCTACAGTATTTATGTGTAGATAATTTTTTAAGAACTGCTTGTGATTTGTCGGGAATTAGTCGATATTGGTTTGGGGAAATAATATTTTGTACTGTTCTGTCCGTATTTTGTAGATAACTAACTGTAAACAAAAATTTGTTGGTTGTTACTATGTTTTTTTTAAATACAATAGTATTAGTATATGTCTATATTGATCATTTGATATTGTTTCCTTAGTTATATAAGCAAGGCCTTAGTTAGAAGTTACAAAAAGAAGTTTCAATGGTTTTGCTGCTTCCCTTACAAACCAAGAACAACAAAAGTTAGCCAGTGAGTTCATTATATGCTTTACTAACATAAACATTTTACATAATTAAGCAAATTAAAGTGACTTAATTTCCATCACATTTTACAAATTTATGCAGGCTTTGGAGATGTGGTATCAATCTTTCCAAGCAGAACACTGTGGCCTCAGACGACCAGATCATGGGACTTTTTAGGTTTGCATGAAGATGTTAATCAGCATTCCAACACTGCAAGTGACATTGTAATAGGTGTTCTTGATTCTGGAATATGGCCAGAATCCGAAAGTTTTAGCGATCAAGGTTTCGGCCCTATTCGAAGAAATGGAAAGGAGTTTGTAATGGTGGCAGCAATTTTACTTGCAACAAGTAAAACTTCATTTCTTCCTATATTATTGTTTCCATTTTATTTCAGGGTAAATTATTACAATTATTATCCCTGGGCGGGTTTAGCTTAGTTATAAAAAAACTTTAATTATCTTTCAAAATTACGGATACATCACAAGCACTCCTTTGTGGTTTGTATTTTCTGAACAAATACCTCCTATTGAGGGTGCAATTTGTAAAATAATAAATATTAATGGGGTACTTGTAATTTTGAATAATAACTAGGTTTTAAGTAACTAGACTGAAACTGAATTAGTATATTTTGTAATGAAAAATTTGTAAAATTGGTCCGGTAGTTTGGTCTTTTTAAACTTTTGATGTGCTAAATTGTCAAAGTTTGGTCTTTTAGTTCAGTGAAATTAAAAATATGGGACATTTATTCGAAATCCGAATCGAAATTTTACCCAATCTATTATCTATGTCATCAACATCCTGGTCCAAATCAGCAATTTCTAGCCAAAACTGGGTCAAATGTCCTAAATTTTTAAAGTTACTAAACTAAGACTAACTTTGACAACTTAGTGGGCCTAAGTTGTTGTACGAATTTGACAATTTTCTTGCAATTAACAAGCAGAAGATATAGTACTTCTTTATTATTCTTGAAATATGGTTATGTAATATTATTCTGAAATTTATTTTAAAGTAAATTAAAGCCACGAACCATAACATATCTCCTTGTTTGACAGAAAGTTGATCGGTGCTCGTTTTTACACCTCCGGTGTACCTAATGCCGAGACGGCCAGGGACACAATCGGCCACGGTACTCATACGGCCTCAACAGCAGCCGGAAACTACGTAAAAGACGCAAGTTTCTATGGCATTGCTCAAGGCACCGCCAGAGGAGGGGTCCCTTCGGCGAGAATTGCAGCGTACAAAGTTTGTCACTCGGGTTGCAAGGAAGCAGATATACTAGCGGCGTTTGATGATGCGATAGCTGATGGAGTCGACATCATTACGATCTCATTGGGATCTTTCATGGCAATGGAAATGAGATACGATAGCATTTCGATTGGATCCCTTCATGCAATGCAGAAAGGTATATTAACTGTGCATTCGGCGGGAAATAACGGTTTTGCGCCCGAGACAGTCAGCAGTGTCGCGCCGTGGCTTTTGACGGTCGGTGCTAGTAGTATGGATCGTGGGATTATCACCAATATCGCGCTTGGAAATGGCAAAAAAATTGATGTAAGAATTTTTCTTAGGGTTAACTACAAAAAATACCCTTGAGGTTCAGTCTAATTATTAAATTAGGGGGGACTCAAAAATCTTTTAAAATTACAAAATACCCTTTAATTTTTATTTCTATTCTACAAATTACACAATCAAGAAGGGGTTATTTATTAAGTAAATACAACTCAATGAATCAGTTTATTCCTTGAGTGAATCAATTCACTCTTGCCCAAGGGAGAAACTTCTTCGTAGAGTACTGTGTTAAAGTGGGAAAGGTCTGAAGTCTAAGCGTTAGGAAGCTATGCCATAGGTAAGAGAGTATCTTTTCTGTTCGAGGTAGAGCACTAAGGCTGTGTCTTTTCGGTTTTCTCCTAGGCTTACTTCTTGATGAATTTCGTGAATGCCTAGCCAGGTAAGGAAGGAATGAAATGACTTGTTTGTAAGTTTATAATTAGGCTAAATCTCAAAGGTAGTTTTTAATTTGCCATTTTCCTTGATAAAGTGATTTATAATTCTTACATGTGATCCTAATTACTGTTTTTTTTGAACAGGGGAAATCAGTTAATGCCTTCAAGATGAATGGAACTGAATTCCCTCTAGTGTATGGAAAAGATGTAACAAGCAATTGTAGTGTAATCAGTGCCAGGTAGATTTCAACCTTTTAAGTCCTTTTCCTTCCTGTTATTTTAAGATTAATTATTAAAACTACCCTGGAAATTTTAGTTTAATTACAAAAAACCTAGTTGTCTTTTAAAATTACAAACTACCCCCTCAAGAGGATGCAATTTGTAAACTAAAAACACATGTGAAGGGGGATTTCGTAATTTTAAAGATAACTAAGTTTTTTTGTAATCAGGTTAAACTTTAGGGGTAGGATTGTAATTATCCTATATTTTTATATAAGAACTATTAGAAGAAATAACTCTTGTTTTGCAGGCTTTGTTATCCAGGGTGTTTAAACAGTAGCTTGGTTAGTGGAAAAATTGTTTTATGTGACGAAATCAAAGGCATAGAAGAGGCTCTTAATGCTGGTGCCTCTGGAACAATTGCTAAGACAGGAAAACATCCGACGTTTCCTTTGTTGTCCCCATGCCTGCATCAGCTTTACTTACCAACAACCTCAAACTAGTCCAGGACTACATCAACTCCACAAAGTTAGATATCCTATTTCCGAACTTTTTACTCAATGAAGTATAAGCTAAATTGCAATTTTAGTGTTGTAGCCATAGGAGATTGATAAAAATGGTACTGCGGATATCACGATTTTCAGAAGAAACAAAGCGCAACTTTCAAAAACTCTCAATTGCAGTCTCTCGGGGACCAGATTTCCTATTCCACTTAACTGGATGAATAATGTGTTGTTCAAAAAAATATAGATTGTTGATTGTATTAATATATCTATACATGTTATTCATCCGGATAACGAAATAGAATGTGCAACAGGAAATCTGACTCTGTCATTCGGTTGGTGAAAATTGGAAAAAAATTGACGGGAAAGTCCACGTGTCACATTTTCAGCCAAACTCGCTTATATGAAAATAAGTTCTGCTTATGTGGACATAATCCGAGTTTTTCTTCTTTTTTCTGAGTTTTTGCCTCAATCAGCATTCCAACTCACTTGGAAAATGTCCACATAAGCGAAATTGATTCACTTTCCACATCGGCATATTCTCCCGAAAATATGGAAACATGGAATTTTCCAGCAAACTTTCCAATTTCCAGCGGAGCAAATGACCGAATTCGAGAGTTTTTGGAAACTAACTTGGCTTATTGTCAAATTGTGATTTTTATACAACCGTTATTGTCACCCCTTTATAGCTAGAGGACTAAAATTGCAATTTAACCTAAATGATTGACTACTTCATTACTATCTGTAGCGCAACGTGTAGTATTATTAGTTCATTTATATCATTTCATTTCTGTAGAGAAGCCAAGGCATTTATATCAACAAGTGAAACCACGAAAAACATTGATGCTCCTCTGGTAGCTTCTTTTTCTTCAAAAGGACCAAATCCCATCATTGCAGATATCTTAAAAGGTATGTTTAGGACAACAAATTTGAAGTTTTAACTTACTTGAAATTTCTCAACTTTTCATCCTACATTGAGACATTTGCCAACATGTATGCAGCCAGACATAACAGCACCTGGAGTGGAAATCTTAGCTGCGTATTCACCAGTAGCTCCTGTTTCTTCAAACTACATTTCTGATGAAAGATCGGTTAAGTACAACGTTTTGTCCGGCACATCCATGTCTGCCCCTCACGCTGCAGGGGCCGCTGCATACGTAAAATCAGCGCATCCTGATTGGTCGCCTTCTGCTATCAAGTCTGCTATTATGACAACCGGTAATCAGTTCTTATATATATCTGCACAAAAAACACTACATTTTCCATGTCCAGCTTTTACAAAAAACTGTACCTGATGTTTAGTCTAATTACAAAAAGCTCCAGTTATCTTTCATAATTACATATATCCCTTAAACTGTTACAAGCACCCCCTTGAGGGAGTATTGGTAATTTTAAAGGATAACTGAGTTTTTTTTTTTAATTAGTTAAACCTCAGGGTAGTTTTTGTAATTTAAAGAGAAAAAAACACGAACTGTTGTCCGTTATTCCAGCTTGGCGCATGGATCCAACAAAACATAAAGACGCGGAGTTTTCATATGGAGCCGGGCATATAAACCCTATAAACGCAACAAACCCTGGGCTCATTTACGAAACAAATAAGGAAGATTACATCAAAATGCTGTGCAAAATTGGCTACCCCACAGAAACAGTTCAAAATCTATTCAAAGACAATAGCATTGACTGCTCAAAGTTAAAGCAAGTTGAGGTGACAGACTTGAATTACCCTTCAATGGCCATCGAAGTGAAAAAAGGCGTACCGTTATCAGCTAGCTTTTCAAGAACAGTAACAAATGTTGGCCTTGCAAATTCAACTTACACTGCTACGATCGACAAAAGTACTTCTGACTGCAATATCACCGTGGAGCCTGCCACCCTTTCGTTTAAGCAGATGAACGAGAAGAAACCGTTCGTTGTCACTGTTAAAGGGGATCAAGTGAGGTCAATGATTTCTTCTTCGCTGGTGTGGTCTGATGGTGTTCATTTCGTGCGAAGTCCTATCGTTGTGTACCCGAAAAGTCTTCCTATTGGCATGTGATTATGCTTATGAACCTTGTGTGGCTTAAAACTCAGTAATAAAGAAACATTGTATTATCTTAATTGTTCATTTTAAGTAACATGTGAAGGATGGAACAAGAATGTCTTTGAATCTTAGCCTGCCCAAGGTACCAATTATGCACATAAGAGATGCGAGTAATCACAATTTTATAAAAAAATCCAAAAAAATTACCAGCAAACCTATCATAATTACAAATGTTAATGACAAGAATGCTTTGGATATACACATAATATTCGAAAGAGGGTATCCCAATTCCTAACGAAATCTGCTTTAGTTGGAAATGGGATCAAGGAAAGATCAGGATTCGACATTTTCAATGAGCATATGTCCAATACAAAATAACAAATAAAAGATAAAAAATGGATCCCAATCATAGCCAACAAAACCACCATGTATGTAGTTTTTTCACTTCATCCATCATATAACCAAACCTTGTGCTCTAGGAATTTAATTACACAAGTGTAGTCCTATACTCTCATGCAATTCACAATTGCTGAAGAATAGATATATCAAAAACAAATCTATCCAACATACATTTCATTCTGCCAATGCAGTTTATACAGCAATATTACAGAGTATATATATCAACTCACCGTTTTTTATTATACATGGCTGTGAAGTATGTATACAGCTTTGAGGGTATATGTACTGTATGTGAGCCAGTGAAACCCCAATTTCGATGAGTAACCCAGTTACCAGTCTCACACATCAATTTAGTCATAAATACATCTTAGTTTTTTCGTCCCTTTAACTAAGTTGAGAAGATCACCTTAATGAAAGCCCAGGCAGGAACAATTTGCCATTTGTCATCTCTCTCTGAAAGACTTCTTCGATAAAACTTTATAAATGCTCTGGAGACGATAATTCTGAGTTTGTGTTTATTCATACTACTTCCCATACCTTGTAATCTCTGCCCTCAATGGCTAACGACCATTTTTTTGCACCATCTGAGGGTTCATAGTGACCAGGTCCAATCTTCATTGCCAACTTTTCATCAATCATCGCAGCATAAACGTCTCTCTCTGCCTTGATTATTTTAACCTAAATCAAAATCAAACATGTGAGAAGAAAAAGAGACGTCAAAATTTTACATGGAAGTGTGTATGGAAATTGATATGATATTTGAGATTCAACTCTGGCCAGTGGCCAACCAAAATTGCCCCGTAAATTATGATTCTAACTGCAATGAAAACTGAAGAGGCAAGATTTGTGTGTGATGTCCCAGCAAGTGTTTCTTAAAATATGATGACCATTGAAAAGAATAAAGGTATGATGACAAAAAGTACCCTTGTGTTTGACCTATTTACAAAAAAAAATACAGCTAATTTTAAAATTACAAAAAGTACCCCTCAGGTTTGATTCAGCGTTAAAATTAAGGGGTAAGCTGTAATATTTTTATAAATAGGAGGAGGGATTTCGAAATATTTTTATTTATGAATGGAGTAAATGTTATACAAAAAAAAACCTCAGGGTATTTTGGTAATTTCGAAAGTTAGCTTTTTCTTGTAGTTAGGTCAAACCTCAAGGGTATATTTAGTAATTAACTCAAGAATAAATAACAAACTTGACAGTAAAATCAGTTAAAGAGATTCAAAGTGATAGAATAATCAAACAAAGCAATCATTTGAAGATGTGACGCCAAGACAACTATGGTGAAACCCATATTTGACAAAAGATAAAAACAATGACAAAAAACTTCCAAAACTTACTGTGCTCCGACAGTGGATCTTTTTCCGCTTTCTGATGGAGATGAGTGTCAATATTTGAGACTGATATTCGGAGAAAATGTGATCGTAGAACACTGATGGCGTCCCAGGGTGAGTTAAGATATAGGCATAACCTTGCATTTCTTTTCCACCTGGGAATCTCCAATGACCCTTCCAAATAGAAAAGAATAAATCAGAAGTAAACATAGCACAAGAATGATTAACACTTAATCAGATGTCACTAATAAACCAGCTCAGAAAATTTAAAGATCGGGATTCAATCTGTTGAAACAATGAGACGGATGAACAAATAAGATGTCACTGAAAAATAGAAAAAGAATCTTCTAACTCTAGCAAGAGAAAAATTATTAGCATAATTAGAACAAATTTTACACATCAGTAGGTAATAACAGCACGGAAACAAAAAAATATAGGTGCAGTACCAGGAGAACAAGTAAATTGCATATTGAGCACTAAATATGAATAAGAAAGCTAGGTCATCAAGTTGACAAGCTTTATCTAGGAAAATGTAGTAATACTTTTTCTCTCTTTCAGAAAGATCAGTCAGCAAACCTAAAAAACGAGGTATTAATAGATGATTATAGAAATTGGTAACTGATTTCAACATCTCAGTAAGCCATATCTTTATTCTCTGGGTTCAATTATGAAAGGATGCATCATCTCCATGTGGGTATACCTGGGTCAACATGCAAGCAAAATGTAAAGTTATCTAAAGACTAAAGAGCACCTTAATGGAAGTATATTAGTTACTTTGAGGTAACTTTATTTACAGACACATGCAATAGTGAAGCACAAAAGAAACTTTATATATATGAAGAGTTCCAACCTGAGTGGAACCAGTATCATGATTCTCAATAAAAGTAACAGCCCTAGACGGCCACCATCCCACCACTCCTGGAGGTTTTCCTTTCTCGTCTGATAATCGCCAATATTCACATCTTTCAAGTGCCTGTACAACCAAGATCAAGAGAGAGAAACGCTTACACAGAGATCTATTGACCAAAGAAGGTTATTTTTATGATATAACATAATAAAACGTGCTTGAAAAAATAAAAAGGATCATATGCTTACAGCATGAAGAATTCCTTTTGTCGTGACGTCAAATGCACCAGCAGTTCCATTTGTAGCATTAATCCAATCTACGATTCTCTGTCTATGTGCATCTTGATTATGATCCATCTCACCATAAGTGTAACTAAGGGAATCCCAAAACTCCCCACAGCAAAGTAAGGCTCGCTTGATTCCAAGTAGTCCTTTACATAGCCGCCCCAAAACCCCCGCACAAAATCAAGCCTCCAACCATCATAACCGATTTCTTCTCTGCATTACCATGTATCAGCTGATCAGCTAGTGTAACACCTCATTTAAACAGACACATTCTACGCAATTGCTATAAGTTAGCATGATAACATATCCAGAGAAAGATTGCAAGGTTACACTTTCATATTCTTAAGTACGACTTCAATATAGCCTTCACAAAATATATTGCCCAAAAAAGTGAAGATATTGGGCAAGAATTTACGATAATGCAATTTGCACTCAAGATTTTCATTTTCACTCGAGATGGAAAATCAATATTTAGGACTTAAACTAGTACCTTCACCCAACAGCCTCGAAATTTTGAGCACTTGATTCCTTATTATTAAAACTTGTCATAACCATTGAATATAACAGAATAAAAATTTAGATTCAATCGACTAACCGTAACCAGCGTAGCCATTCCTTGATATCTTTTCTCACGAAATCTTGAGAGTGATCAATGTTTGGAGCAGCATGGAAATTATCTCCACTACTCTTATTGCCCCTTCCTGTGAGTGATCAAAAGAGGCAACATTTTAGAGGCAGAATAACTAAGGCTACTGAATTCAGCTTACTTTATGAAAATAGCATTAAACTTAATGTTTGGTCAAAACATTGTTCATTCATATCACAAGCACATCTACAATTGTTTCTTTTTTAAACTAGTATACATGTCCTTAGTGGATAATATGATAAACCTATTTCACTATACATCTCTTTAGGGAGAAAATTAAAAAAGAAACAAAGGGATGTAGACACGCAATACAAGAACGGACATGGTTGCCAATTTCAGCTCCTTCCAATGTCTACAATTTCAGTGAAGGAATAAATTTGTTGAGGCTTTGTAATAAACATTTTATCACATAAGCAAAAGCACGGATGAATAACTAGTAAGCAAATATTTGTAGTTACAATATTACAGAGAAAATCATCATCAACTGCACCTTATCCCACTATGTGGGGTCGGTGGTGTGAAGTTTATAGTGTCAATTAATTGTCTAAAATTAGTTAACACTACAAATTCACAAAAAGCAAAGTGGCAAAGTTTTACGCCGGATGCCCTTCCTGACGCAACCTTCATACGAAGGAGAAATGAGATGAAATTCCAAAACCATCATCATCATAAGTTTTTCCACTTGCATGGAAAATACGATGAGACGGCGGTGAGTTGAGATAGTTGCTCTAGTCATGTTCCATTACATGATTGATATTGTAAAATCAACATGTGGGTCATGGAACATGACCATTACAATATTACAGAGAAAATGAAAAAAGTAATTAGGACCATTACGGTTTTTTTCTTTCTAGTTCTCCTTCTCCTTGAGCTTGGGGGCAGAACATTTTGGTCATATTTTAGAAACAAGTAGCAATCATGATTTCTTACATTCAAGAATTTCACAAAAAAATTGTTGGAAAAAAACCTTCTAAGGCACAAGGCTATCACACCTGAAAATGTGGATCATCAGCAACAACTGCACGGTCATCCCAATTTAAGCGACCACCAAAAATGTTCCAAACACCGTTTTGATTCTTATACTGTGCACATCGGTGGTTTAAGACAACATCTCCAAGAACCTTTATACCCACTTCATGCAATTTGCTCACAAGACTCTTTAATTGATCAATGTTTCCATACCTTACAAACATCATTATTGTCATCAATATTGCAACTAAACAAAAATAAATAAACAAAATAAATCAAACAATAATGGTGATTTCAATAGTGATAACAGTAGGGTAAATGGCAAATTGTTTCCCAGAATAGAGATGTGATAGTTTCCATGGTATGTCAATAACCATATTCTGCATTGCAGCTCAAGCTTTATCGGTGGATTTGTTTTTGAGATCAGATAGGGAAGAAAAATTTCTCTTTCTATTCTTATTAATGTTAAGCTAGCGGCAGGGCCAAATATCATTGCATATGCAAATGATACCTGGAGTTTAAGTTGTACAAATCCCTAGGCATGTAACCTTCAGGTGATACAGAATCAGTAGGTGGAGGTAACCATATCACTGTAAAACCAAGGGATGATAATTCTGAAGCTTTTTCATAAAGCTCCATATACCATTTTCCTGATTTATGGGACTCCCAATTAAATCCCTGGCACAGAATCTCATATCCCGAACCAGTCCCCGAAGATATAGTTACAGAGGATTGTAAATCTTTATCTTCTGACACATCAGTATCTGTATATGTAGGCATAGAACTTCGGAAGATACTATAGGCTTCTGCAGCAAGCTTCTCAATTTCTTGGAGAATGCTCTCTTGTGCTTCTCTGCTTTTTGTTTTTCGACTCTTTTCGGAGGAAATATCACTCACTAAATTCCTTATCTCGTTAATGATACCATCTGTATGTGCAGAAACTGCTTCATTTGACTCAGAAGTAATGTTAACTGACACTGGGGAGCCAAACTCCTTCAGATGTTCCTCACCTTTAGAATGAGTTAAACTAGAATGTTCATCTGTGGCCACCGAACTTGTGAAGGGTATGTAAAAATCATTTCCATTGCAATTTAACCATGTATTTTCATTCAATTTCAGCACAAAAACAAATGCCGAAAATCTTTGATCCAATGTAAATGACCCCCAAGAACCACTTCCATCATCTTTTCGCTGCAATGAAAAATCATAATATTCAGTAAGTGATGAAAAATGGAGCAGCTATTAACTGACTGACTGGAAGATATCAGCGAATGACCAACCAAATCTTTGGTTTGAGGTTACAGAAGATAATAAGTTACAACCACTGATCTTATCCAAGGCAGTAAGATCATTCTTGCCAATTGCTCGTACAATTAGCATTGCTTCTACTCTTTTCTATGGCAACATAGAAGCTTTATCAGTATACGATTCAAAGAATCATTGGTAGTAGGACAGATAGACAAAAGAAGACATTGGTGCAAAAGTATGACGATAACAGGCTTCTGATCTTCCATTAGTCCATTCCTAAGTTCTCACTTGGTAATAACTAATAAATAGCATAACTGTCAAGCATCAAAACCATTTCTTTTCCATGAGTTTTTGGTTGCATTTGGATCAAAAGATCATTTCTTTTTTAACCAAAAATTTGCGCAATAATTGAAATTCCAACCAATATATATTCAGACGATACAATATCACAGATGTATAAGTCAAGCACAGGCATAACTTGAAGTATAGACAAAGCTAAAAAGAATATAAGTAATCTGAAAATAATTACAGGTAATGTGGCATCTTGCATAACAAGATATTTTACGTAATTCAAGAACAGCTGTTAGAGTGCCATTCCCCACTCCCTTTGGCAGGTATGCAATTTTACAACAGCAACAAAAGAAGGGGAGAAAAGGAAAGCAGTCAGAGATGCCACATAAAGTAACCGAAACCGATCCTCATGTAAAACATGAAGTTACATGATTGAATAATAAAGTTATTAACAAATATTTAATTGGTTAAAGTTTTATTTTAGTAGCCATCAAGCAAACGAGTTAACTCAAGTCCGATAGAGTGCTAAAGAACACAAGTATATCGAAGTCTAAATTTGGCTAATTGCAGTAAGACAATGCATTTAATTCTTTGATATACCTGCAAGAGAGTCCGCAAAGCCTTATTTTTGAACCTGATTGTTTCAGGAGGATATGGCTCAGCTGGGATTTCCCAGTTTTTACCTTCATCTATGCAAACACCCCAGTGTATTACTACATCTCCAGGTAAATCAGTTTCTATATGCAAAATATTTTTGGCTCTCTCGAGACAGTGACTCGCCGACACACTTATTGAGTTATCAGTAATAATTTCTTTGAAGACAGAGTGCTCCTCATAAAAAGCTTGAAGAGGCCTCTTTTGCAAGTTAGATTCCCTGATGTCATCTCCTTTAGAATCCGCAGCTTCAGGTTTATGAAGCATGTTGGATATCTGTCCCAAAGCCCCTGCTGTAAGAGATGAACTACTCAACTGTTAAGCAGTGAAAAGAATGCAATGGAAATGGGAACTGCAAAAAATTATGAAGAACAGACAGAAACAAGGACATGATCTTTTCAAACCTCACATTTCGATAGGACATAGTAGCTTGACTAAAACAAAAAAAAAAAGGAAAAAGAAAAGAAAAGTAAGTGCATTTAAAGCAATTCTGACCACCATAAATCACCATCTTCTACCCTTTATCCACACACCAAGTCAACCACTGAACTAAAAAGCCTAGCTGAAATAATAAGTCCACAGTGTATCTAGTATGCTCTCACTGAAACAAGTGCCAAAATGAAACAGAAAATAAAATAAGTTGGACAAATGCCACAACTTGGACAACACTGGCGAGTATCTAAAGAAAAATAATTTTATAACATAAGCACAGAAAATCAAGCAACCTTGCCATATGCCCAAGCCCTTTTTGGCTCCTACAACATTGCCATCATCTTGAAGGTAATCAATAAGAGGCACTTTAAAATCTCTTCCTCTATGCTGATACCAATACCCACTTTCCTCATCCTGACCATTAAGAAACCACACAAAAGACATACATCAACAGCAGAAGTCATCAGGAAGAAACTTAAAATAATCAACCAATCAAAGAAGGAAACCATTCAGCCTAGCAACAAGCGGCATGCACCTTCAGTACAAAATTTATAGCTGCAATTGAACTGCTTGTATTAAAATCTATCTTCACTTCATGAAATGCTTCTCCTTCCGATGATGTGGGTGATCTTTGAACGGAGTCTCAATTGCATAATCCTGAAACGGGTAATCAATACCAGTCTCTGTGGAAGAATATCCAAAGATAGAGAGAAACAAGAATAACAATCACTGAGCACTAACTAATGAATCAATAGTTACCTTAATGGGAATAGAACCTGAAGGTCTCATATCCAGAGGGGGTTGATCCCATTCACTGCAACAATGAGAATCAAAACATTGGTTTATCATGAGATGTATAAATATCTCAGGAAAATTCATCATAATGCATCCAATAAACACAGCCAATTGTCGTTGGAATAAGCGGATTCTTGGAATGGCAAGAGTACATGGTTATGATTCTAAAAGCATATATTTGCAGCATCATAAATCTGAGATCACAGGCTGCATTTTAAACCCTATATATTTTATTGAAACAAGTTTGTCTCCATTAAACTTGAAAAATATGTAAAGTACCATCACTAATGTAAAGCATACCTGCCAACATCGCCTATGTAATTAACACCCCAGTGAAGAACCCATTTTCGGGTAAACTACAACCCACCGTAAGCTTCCAACACTCTTCATTTTTCCCACTGTCTAATCTGATTGTTATCTTTCCTTCCAGCTGTCATTCCAACAAACAAATTGAAAACTGTACTAATAAATATTCAAACTGAAGCATACTATACTCATTTTTATACTTGAGGCCTAGAAATAACATCACCAACTACAAGTCATCACAATAATCAATGGAAGTAGTTCAAAGTAGAGAAACAAAGAAATATATATCTGAAAAGTGCTGAAGAAATTACTGCATTGATTTCACCCACTTCCTTTATTTCAATTACGATTCGCAATAGGAATTTCGAAAAAATAGAAGAAGAAAATGGCAACTCCTCCAAAATTACAAGGAACAAAAGGGATAGTACAATAAACAATATAGATACCAAATCACTTTTCACAAAAACCATAAAAAGTTAAATATTCAATTTATCATTTCCTCTCAACCCCATACACTTTTCTTCTCAATTGATCTGATACACTTTTCTTCCCAATTGATCTGATAAGCATAAAAATTCGGTAAACCCATTAGCATGAATTCGGAAACACAACTAAGAATCAGAATATAAGTACACAACTCCAATAAATGTATGTATTTCCACAAGCGTATAATGACAAAAATCACATACCTTCTCAGGTCGCTTTAAATGGAAAGTTTCGCTAAAAGTAACATTCGAAGATTCGGAGGTTTCAACGACGGTGGCGCCGGAGGAGCTGAGGGCTTTGGGAATGTAAAAATGGCGGGAGCATATATTGGCGCGGCGGTTTCTGGTCCGCGTGCAATTCGGGTTAAAAGGTTGAAGCTTTTTGGAAATGAATTGAAATTTTTGGACAGGTTTGAAAGTAGTGCAGGTGTGGTGGTGGAGGAAGAGTGGGTCTGCTGTAACTACGGACATTTTCTCTCAGCACCTGTGCAGAGGATGGACTATGGAGGTGGATTTTTTGGCAGATATATATACATATATACATACACCAAAATATCTATTTTATACATATATATAAGGTGGCCGTGGAAGGTGGAGGTGGGAGATAAACTTAAAGGTAACTCGTAAATTTGATCATTTTAGCACATTAACTCAAAATAAATTTTTCTTCAGAAAAAACTCAAAATAAATTTTAAATAATTTGTACCTTTAAACTTAATTACTCCTTCAAACTTAAATTTTAATGAATTTTATTTCATCATTTTATAGTGCAGGAATAGCTCATTGCCATATCTTTCAACTTTCTACGTAAAATCAAGAAAAGTACAAGTCATGTTTGAAATTAGTTTGACATTTAATTGAATTGATTTTAAATGAATTTGAATAAAAGAATTTTGAGTGGTACATACTTTAATTTTTTTAATCAAGTTGAATTTAGGTCGGGAATTAGATCGTGGTCGACTAAAACTCAAGCCCGGGACCAGATATCTGGAGTTTGATTCTCATGACCTCTCACTTCTCAGAATATGTACTAACAAAAAGAATTTCAAAATCTTATTGAACAAATAAGTATGTCCAAATTTGTCTAATCCCAGACATGTACTAAAAAAAGTCGGATTTAGGTCGAATTTCAAAATCTTACTCAATAAACAAGCATGTTCAAATTTGATATGTTATGCTTAACAAACCAAATTAGCATAACAAATCAAATTCAAACGAGTAATCAAACTCGTCATCAAATATCAAATACTGCATATTTTAATATAACGGAATACCAACATTACCCTAGTAAATAATTAAACCAAACTTTTAACTAAGAAAGAAAATAATAAGATTATACACTTCATGCAGGAGAATAACAAATAAAGCAATATTACTTTGACAATTCCAAACTGCAAAATTGAAATGTACATCACATCAAATGCAGCTGTGCAAGTAATTGCAATTGCAAGTAGCAATTGGTCTATTAACAAAATAAATTCATGGGTTGTTTCCACAATATCAAAAAAGTGAGGGGATGGAGCAGCAAATTCTTTGCGAAGAGTTCAAAAAAGGTGGGTCACTTTTCGTGGCAGTGGGACTTTTATTGCACATTGGATGACGAGATTGGAGATTCAAGGCAACCACATCGGCTTTTACGTCAATCCAAAGGGTCGTCCTCCTTACAACTCATTAATCCTATGCACTTTCAAACATTTTTTTTAACTAAAAAACTTTTTATATTTTTTTAATATATATTGATATTGGTTTATTAAAATAAAAAGTAATTTATTAAAATAAAAGTAAGACACTATTTAAAAGTAACAAAATTCCGAATTAAAATAATAAGATATAACCAGTGATTAGTGAATTTTAATTTTAAAAATATATATCTTATTAAGATCTTATTTGAACAATTTTTTTTGAAAGCAGGTCTAATTTAAACATAATTATCAATAATTACTAGTACATTAGGGCTCGTTTACTTCCTTGGGTGGGATGGTGAGTGATTAATAACAAATGTGATTGGAATAGGGATAATGGGTATAATGATTAAATTATCTAATAAATTCTGTGTACTTGATATGATTATCTGAGTGATATATTAATCAAGATTCTTATCATATATATACCTTGATGGATTATATGGTGTATTATTTTTTTTTTGACAATTTTATCCTTAACTAAAATATTGCATAGGTTGTCAGATTCCATTTTCGCCATGGGAAGATGCTTTGTGTGCTCCACTGCACATTACAATTGAAAAGATACAAGTACACATTACCATTGAAAAGATACAAATACACAAACTAGTTTCATTAAAAAAATCAGAAAAAGAAATAGAAATCATTGCAATTAAAACATTATAGCTCCATTCGGCTGCATCGTGTTCGTCATGCGTCTCATGACTAGGTAGCATAAAATGAATCCCAAGTAATATATAAAATCCAATAATAATACCGCAAAAGTTTCTAAAAAGCAAAGACAAATCTTCATAGTTCACTGCTATTTTCTAAACATTAAAATTGCCCTGTCAACATCATCCTCACCATCTCGACCCTTTCTTCATCTGGTAAGCTGAAAAACAAATCAAGATCTTTACTGTTGTTCACAAGAAGTTTTGCCACATAAATTTTCTGGCTCATATTCAATCCTGGCAGCCTCCGTAGTGCTTCATACACATCAGTGTTTTTTAGAGGCATCAAACTCATATCCTATACGTTTTGCAATTTCACCAAGTCTTTGGTTAGTGTCGCTGTAATATTTTCCCATTATTTCAAAAAAAAAAATTTTTCGTCAATTGGATCTTTGGACTTCCTCTTTTTAGAATTACTTTTCTTGCTGCTCTCACTTTCCTCCGGTTGACTCACAGACATACCTATGCTGTCATCTTCAAAGACATAATTTACCCCATTTATCCCATCATTTGGTACTTGCTCATGGTCTTTGTCATTCTCAGTATCTAGTACATCAGTTGCAGCAGCAGTACAATCCTCGGCATGCTCACCAGTGGCTCTATCTTTTCCAAATATTTCACACCAGGCATAATAAAATGGAAATGACTTGTACCTAGTTGTTCGGGCATTTGCATCCACCTGATATATGAGAGTAACTCATCAAATTATGTTTTATTTCCAAATAAATTTAATAATCACTTATATATGCATAATTTAAATGTCATTACCTTAACATATTGATCCCATACATCTTCATCTTCTACAGTAATCATGTGTGTAGAGTTATTCCATTCGAAACCTGATTTTGCCAGCATACTACTTAATGTTCCATGAGTTTTTTTTCCAAACATGAATTTTGGAATTTATGTGTGGTTCAGCCGAAGATCAGTGCCAGGAAAGGATTTCATCATGTACTGCTCAAGCACACCCAGGTATCCTGTCCTAAAGCCATTTTCACATTTCCAACATTTAAGCACTATATCCTTCAAAGCAACTACTAATGCCTTCTCTTCACGCAAAGACCAAATTCTCCTACTTCTGTCCGGCTTCTTTCCAGGTTTGCCTGAATTTCTACTATGACCTCCAGCCTCCATTTACAAACCTGTAAATCAAACAAGTAATACAAATAACATTGTACATGCAATCTAAGTAATTTTGTTGACAGAATCTTTGATATCTTGGAGGACAGAAATCTAATATTATACTGAATGAATATTTAAATTACTACTATATTTGTCTCCATTTAAATCACTTGTCTTTCAAATGATACCTAACACCTCTATACGGCGTTAAAAATCCATCTCCATTTGTGTATCCATTATCACACAAGTAGAAATTTCCTATAAAAATTAGTAACGTAAGAATTAATAAAGAGACTACACAAAGATGATTAACATAAAAATCCAGTGCAACAAGCATACCCCTAGGGACTCGCAACCCATTTGGCTTAGTGATTGCATCCGTAGAACTCTGTAATCTGCAGCACTTCCTTCCCAACCACTTAACACATAAATAAACTTCATATCCCAATCACAAACTCCTAGTACATTAACAGAAATATCTCATTTTCTATTGCGGTAATGACCCTTATCAGAGACCCGAACCTTGACATCAATGTGAGTCCCATCTAGTGCTCCTAGACAACCCTATGACAAAATAAAACACCTCAAAGACCTTACATATAATGATAGCAAATATTAAATATAAGTATAACAATTACCTTGAACCATTTCCACCTATCGTTTGTACAATCCTCAGTAATAGGCTTAGGATCCACAAGCAACAAAGAGTGAAGTTTTATTACGGCATTAAGCACTGCATTGAAATGCTTACTAACTGTACGGCCTGATCTTTTATAGTCAAATCCAACTATACGATTCTTTTTGTGATGGGCAAGCACCGTGATGAACATAGCTACTTGTTCACTAACCCCTACATTTTGGTTTGACACAAGTCCACCTGCATTTTGTAGTAGGTAGCACAAACGACCAAATGTATTCCTACTCATTCTCAAGTTGTTTAGACAATCTGTATCACTAACTTGAATAAGATCTCTCATGTGATTTACTTGCTTTGGAATTCTAGAAATCATATTGTATTGCTTGTATGCTCTATGAAGATAACCAGCTTTTCCACGTTTATGATGTCGAAAATATTCAAAAAGCATAGTCAGAAAGGTTACACTTTCAGATACAATCTCTTGCAGTGTTAATAAAACTTCATCACTATCGGTTGAAAAATCCATCCTAATCACCAAGCAAAAATTCACAAATAAGCAAACGATATCACATGTCAGAAAATAAAACTTTCAATTAAATAGTCACTCGTCGAGTATAGAGAAACGCTGTGGTATTGGTTTGTTCCCATTCAACCAAATGATTACTTAACAATTCCAAGAAACATGATAAGTAATCAATATTAAACAAAAAAAAATTAATCTTCATTCACAAATCTAATTTAGAGTATTTTATGAAGCAATGTTATTATTTGAAAGGGCTTTGTGAACTTAAGAATCAAGAAATACAGACCTAAAATCTTATTTCATTCATTTGAAAATACTACGTGCAAATACATTTTTAATTTCAAATTTTAAGGCTTCGAAAAATACTCACTCGCTTGGTGTTGACCTATTTCAAGATAAAAATGATTTTTTAAGTCTAATGGTTATCTATCTGTCATGCAGACACAAGGAATGAGAAGAGGCGTGGTGTCGTATAGGAGCACATTATTCAACCCAAGTAATATGTTGAAATCAATTTACACAAATAATAGAACCAATTAGTTAATCATTGTATTTCTTGAATGAGATTAAACAAAACAAATTGCAGTTTATATGGAGATGTGAATGAATCACAATCACAGACAAGAATAAAATGAAGAACAAATATCAGAAGAAGACTCACAAATAGCAAACTTTAGGCGATCGAGAATAAGAGAAGAACTCTTACCATTCACGTTCTGAAAGTGAGAAGAAATAGTAGAAGTTGTTCACTCATAAATAGCAGAGAGCCATGAATGAAGAGAACTCTGTTCTCCACGTTCTGAAAGTGGGAGGAGAAACGCGGGCAATTTTAGGTTAAAGTGAGATGAGCGCAGTAATTTTAGGTTTAGTTGTAATATGTGGTTAACAATGAGGGGTAATATAGTCATAATATATTTGAGATATTTTTTATAAGAACGCAGGACAATTCGTCCCACCTCACAGGTGGTATTAATTATCACGTAAAAATCATCAATTGTACCGGGCTTGATATATTGTCATGGGCTATCATCACTACTAGTAAACATTGGATTAGGCTGGATATTTTAGTATATCCAACCTAATTAAATGAAGTAAACGAGCCCTAAATTTATGTCTATGTATATGTGATAATGAAAAAACTAGCAGGCTGAATATCTTTTACTTATAGCATCTTCAGCACACCCTAAAAATAGGGGAATCCTAGGGGACAATCTCCTCTCTAGCAGTTCTCTAATTCTCACGCCAAAATTGAGGGGATGAATAGTTTAGTGGTGCATTGTTCCACGCTAATTATTTTATCTTTTGCCTTTTTTTTGGTTTGTTTATATAAATATAATATATAATTTATATAATTAGTTATGTAGTTTATAATTTTGTGTATTGATTAATTTACTAAAATAAGTTTAAATTAATTTTATTATTTTTAAGGATTTGTATAAAATATTAATTAATTTAAAAATTAATAAAAAATATATTTATATTTGATAATATTAAATAAAATAAAATATTAAACATTAATATACAAATATATGTGCTAAATTATAAACTAACAAATATATTAATTCAATATAACAAAGAATAAAAATGGAATATTCTAATGTAGTGTGAAATATAGAGTTGACTGTTGGAGATGAATCTTGAATTCCTCTAAATTTTTCTCTAAAATAGTGTAAATACACACAAAAATATAGTTGACGTTTGGAGATGCTCTTATGCTATAATCCGCGGTAAGTGTGTTCAATTTATTTGAGAATTATCCATACACATACTACAAGTTATTGGTTACTAATCATATCTTTCATTGGGAGGACTAATGAGAATCGAACCCCAAACTTTAGATCAATATCCAATTTCATTATTGGTTGTTGATGAAATTGTTTCAAAATATGACTATCAAACCATATTTATCTAGTCAGTTCATAATAAAATGTTGGACCAACGGTGACGCAAACTAAAATCCCAAATGACCAAGCACTCCTACCCTCCAAAAACGAAGATCGTACGATTTTTTTCCTTATACCCTACATTTTGAGAGGATTGAATTAAAGATTTGTGTGATTGTTTGTTTTTTCAGTCCGTCCACTTTTATTTTTTGAATGAATAGTAAAAGAAAAAATTAAAGTGAAAGTAAGATAAGTAGAGAAAATATAATGACTAGGTTGATGTGATAAAAAAAACTTTTAGAGATGTTGATTTTCTGTGGAAGTTTTTATGGAAATAATAGTGTAAAATATAATAAAAAATTGAAATAGAAAATGATAAATTGAACTAAAAATAGGCATATGGATCTCATTTTATAATTTTCGTTATCAAGATTAATAGAAAAATAATAAAAACTGTGATAAATTAAAATTACTCAAATTCTTTATATGAATAGGAGGGGGTGGGGAAATAAATAGTATGGTTGAGTTTTGAAAAGTGCGAGAGAGAAAGAGAAAAATGAGCGTGGTTGGATATATTTTCATTTTCTAGAAAATAGTGGTAAAAAAATTTAGAAGAAAAAAGATTTTGAGAGTGTGATTGGATGTGAAATGAAAAAGTAATGATAAAAGTTGATTTGATTTAAAAATAGTAAAATAGTGATTGAATATGATTGGTAGTTAGAAATGTGTGACTTAGTGAATAGTGATTAGTTTATTGTGAAAAAATGTGTAGTTGTGATTGGTGAGAGAAAAAAATAAGAAAAAGTGATGTGAGAGAATAATATATTTTCGAAAAATTTCATAAACAATCACATGTTTGGTCAAAAAAATTCTCCAACGGAACAAAAATGGATTCTATTTCATATCCAACGCCTTAATTTTGGAGAAAAATGAAATATTCTTTGAATGAGATTTCATTTCTTTTGGGGCAAAATACAATAACACCTCTTGAACTTGACTATGTCTCATTTACTCCCATAAACTTGCAAATGTAACACTTACCCCCCAATCCAATTAAATATAATTTATTGGCAAAACTACCCTTAAGAAAAATGAACCTACATATGTTCTAGTAAATTTTGAATATTTTGTACCATATTTAATTTACGTTCTTATTAAATTCAAAAAGTAATTTCTTTAATTGTACATTAAGTAATTTAAACATTAAAAAACTAAAGCAATGTACAATAAATACACACAAAATATGAATGGAAAAATAAAGTATTAACTATTTAATTTAAATTAACTTTCAATACTAGAAAACATATTAATAAATATATTTTGTAAGTCAAGCGGCTATGATAATCTAGAGGGGGTGAATAGATTATCTCCATCTTTTCGATTATGCCCTTTTTGAAACAAATAAGCCAAGACAATAATAAAGGTGCGGGAAGTAAACAACATGCGTCGATTTATAGAGGTTCAACCCACCTAGGGCCTAATCCTCTACCACCCCAAAGATATCCAGGGATGGATTTCAAAAAGAAAAAAGATTTTATTAATTACCAAAATTAATACTACACTTACAACATCACCTTGAAGAGCACCACACTTTTACAACACCACCTTTGAGATTACCACAATCTCTCTTGAAGATCACCACAATCTCCAACGGCATCTTGTGAAGATTACCACAATCTTAACCTTGAAGACCACCAAATTCTTCAACACCTCAAAGAGTACCACACTCTTTAATAAGAAGATCACCATAATCTTCTAAAGACTTATCACCTAGATCATCCAAGTGTGCTCTTACCACAAGAACACTCACAAGGATATCTTGTGTTGAATGATTGACCAAAAACAAGATTACAACTCAATAATGAATATTACAATTTGAGTGCAAGTGTAATCAAGAATGGAAGTCTAGACCTCAAGAATGTGAAAGTGATAAGTTAGGCAAATTACAACAAGAATGATAACAATGAAGAACAAATGTGTTTGATTGAATGTATCTTGTTGTGTTGTATCACAATGGTTGTATTGGTTGCTCCAAAACTTCCTCTATTTATAGGAGATGATTGACCATGTATAGGCTCCTCTGGGGATTGAAAATCTCTGAAAAATACAATTAAAATCAAGAATATAGTTGTTAGAAATCAATCACACAAATTAAGGAAAGTTTAACTTGGTCTCACAAAATTTCGAATTTGTTGTCAAAACTTAGGGCACCGTTTGAAAATAACACAACATTTTTACAGGCGGCCGTCGGCCGACGGAGTTTGACCCTGTGCCCAACCGGTCCCCCCCTTGAATAATTGAAGGACATAGTGAAATAAGCACGGCGGCACGATCGACCCCCTGGGCGACCGGTGTTGTCTCATTCTCTGTTTCAACTTACACCTTTACGGGTTTTATAGGGCGGTAAAACCGGTCGACCACGAGACCGAAGTGTTGTCCAATTTTTTTTTCGAAAATACCTTTAGAATAAATAGTAAAAATATTTTAAATCTTTTAGGAGTATTTGGACAACATTTAAAAACATTGTTTTGGTGTAAAAACAAAATCATCAAAATCATGATAAAAACATATATCAAACAATCTCCCCATTTTTTTTGATTACAGACCAAAATAATTTTTTTTGAAATATTAAGGGTGCGATTGGATATACTTTCATTTTGAAAATTTTCATTTTGCTGGAGAATAGTAAAAAAATAATTTAAAGAAGTTAATAGTAAATTTTGAGAGTGTGAATGGATATGTAATGATGACAATTGATGGATGTTTTTTTTTTATGGAAAATTGTGTTTGGATATGAGAATTGTTTTGTGTTTTGATGTGATGTTGGTATTTAAATATTGTAGAAAAATCTATTGTTGAACTCATATAATTATAATTGTATGATTATGGCAGAAGAATTGAGGATTGGATATCTTGTATCAATTTAAATAATATGTATTTTTCCTATTGCACATGAGTACACTACAATCTTTATTTATGCTGACGGCATAAATGCATAGGATGTAATTGTCGAATGTAGTGTGAAAGCGTGAATATGTGTTACTGATTTGAACAATGACGATCCAGACTTGTTTGCTCGTCAATAAGAAGTTGACATTATTTGCGGGTATATTGGCTAGGCCGTAGCTTGACCAGAAACTTTTTACCTGGCACCAAAATTTTTTCCCCTCTAGCTCAACTGTCTTTCCCCTTAAAAAAATATATATATATTTTTTTTTATTTTTTTTCTGTAGAAAAAACGGGACAAAAAAAAATTTGGATTGCGCGAGGGGCCGGGGAGGCCTCCCTTGTCTACGCTCCTGTATACCAGAACAATATTACTGGAACTTTTCCAATGGTAATGCAAACACCCTTTAATGTAGAATATTGCCAAGCATACAAATTTTTTCTGTCAACTTGCAGACTTCCAAAAATTATTTAATAAACTGGTACTTAGAATCATATGCCATTTCAATGACCACCATATTTAATTTACCAAATGAATAGAGGTTACAGTTTTCTAACAAAAGTACATAATATATGACCCACTACACTGAAATTACAGTAATTTATCCATATAACATTGCATAACATAAATACACCAAGAACATGAAATTGACATTATGACCTTGGTTAAAGATATCTCTGGAAATTTATTTTATTCAATGGAATGGATTACCTGACTCCTACCGTTGGCAGCAATAAAAACTGGGAAAAGACAATTCAATGTAAGAAAGGACGGTTGACAGTCGACAGGGGTATCAGAGAAGAGGGATTACAATATCCCAAACAGTAAAATCTAGTGAGCTACTACAGTAATAATTCCCCAAAAAGTCTCTGATGTCCATATCCATTCACGCCGTCACTGCATTTTCGTCCATCTAGTGAATTTTTTCATTTTCGCCGACATCCAATCGCGGCCTAAGAGGTCGAGTTTAAAAAAGCAAAACTAATTTTCCGGTAAAAACATCTAACCGTTTAGAAGCGACCAAATATCCAAAATAAAATAGCAACCAAATAAGGGAGTAAATATTTTCCAAATATTAGCACAAGCTCCTCCTATCAACAAGCTCATCAAGAATAATAACGAGGCAATCAACCAAAAGCTAAAAGTTTAGCTTTCACAAATAGAGCTTAAGAATCAAGAGCTTATAAGCTTCCCCTGTCAACACAACATCATAAGACATGTAAATAAGTCCAACAAACTACAAATGGACTAAGTATACTACATAACTTTTGGCTTTTAGGAACCATAGCTTATAGCTTCTTTCACGAGCTTATATTAGCTTTTATGAGCTAATGAGCTTATAACCTGTTTCTCCCCCTTTGGAATCATCAAAAAGAATGTTAGCACGATAGAAACATCATAAATCCATATCAAAGTGTGCATTTTATCGAGTTATATGATCATAGAAGCTTATATTTCCAAAAGTAAAAGGAAGAGTTGATTAAAAGACTTGTAAGAACTTGTGAAAGCTCATTTAAGTTGCAAAACATGATCTCTATAAAACTATAAGACATTTGAAGCTAAGAGAGTCATATAAGTGATGAATTTTCCTTAGAAATATTTTATCGAACACTTGGCGGACATTAAGTATAAAAGGAAATGTGTAGCCCTTTTAAAAAAAAATTTGTCACGCCAATATATCATCACCATCATTCAACTAATATTAACCAACAATAACAAGATATATACTCAAGGGTTCAACCCAATTGAGAAAACCAACAAAGCAATAAAATCAAGGCATTACAAATGCCACCAAGCAAGAATTAAAAGAAGCACTTTTACCATCAAGTACTTCAACCTTTCATCCAAAAATTTCAAACAATGCATAAATTAGAGTATTTTTACCATTAAATACTCCATCAAGATCATAAACAAAAGCTACTAGCATTCTTGCTAGTTCATCCCCTTTAAGAAAAACAACAAGCAAATGTCATTTGAACAATAGAGTTGTACACAATAGTTCATTACATAATAAAAGAAATGACATGAAAAGTAAAGCAAGAAAAGTGATAAGATTGTCATTCTTCATCTGATGAAAAGCATGCATTCGAGATGAGATCCTTGATGAGATTCTTCAATTTTCCCATCGACTTTTTCAATCTAGAGTTCTCTTGACTCAACGCCTCATACCAAACATCTTGAAGGACTCTATATTAATCAAATTGGGATTGAACGAAACCCCGAGACGGTTGAGCACCGGTATTACCCTCCGGATTGCTTGGTCCGTCACCCGCCGCAAATCTATCGGCTTCGGCATCATCAAAAATGTCGTTGGGATTTTGAGATGTAGAACCTTGGCTTCTTCCTTTTGCCATTTTAGTAGGACGAATAGGCATATTCTTGCGCATGTGGACTACTTGTGAAATATTATCAATATCGAAATCATTTTGAAACATCTCCGAATTACACTCCGATGAGGGTAAGCCCGAGTTTATTAGAAGCTTGCAAATCCAATTCCCCATGACAAACTTCTTCGTCCCTTGGGTGATTGACTCAATGATGTATTAAGTTAGAATTGCACCAAAATTTAGCGGTTCCCTTCTAGCAATTTTATATGTCAAAAAGAAGTCCAAATTGCTAGGCATTTTTCCCGCTTTACCACAAATGCAATAGGCGACAATTATAGAGATAACTGTATGCTGGAGACACATGGCCAATAACGAATTTTGTGGCCAAAAGCCCAAAAAGGTCTTAACCTCTTTCATAGTGACACCCATCATTTCATCATTCCAATTTGTACACCCAAAATAATCCCAACCACCCTCTCGCACATGCAATAATCGACAAATATCATCCGAAGTCCATCGAAAATGACGACCTCTCACAAACGAGTTCAACGCAATAGGCTTCCTTTGAGCATCATACTCAATCCACAAATTAGCATAAAAATGCAAAATCACATCATCATCATACAACACATAAGGATGCTCCCACAAATGCATCCAATCTTGTTATTCAAAAAATCCACGTATAGTCAGAAAAGAAACAAATCGACAAATTTTTGTACGAGCAATAGACTTAGCACCCAAGTTCAAATTCTCATAATACCACTCCGCATATTTATTGATAAAATCTAAAGCATTCGCGGAGCGAGGAGCTTGAGAGATAAGAGATTTCTTAGTTCTTGCCCAACGACAATTGTCGAGCAAAATGGTCCCGCGAAGTTCGGCAATTTGAGGCCGGAAAAGTAGAGGGTTTTGAGTATCCTCGTGTTCTTGAGCTACATTCCATTGGGTAGCTCGAATATCGCGTTGTTCGGCTTCCTTTTGCCGATTTCTCGAGGTGCCCTCTCCGGCTTTCCTTCGCTTGGGATTGGGATTGCGATCGGTAGAATTCCTTGGAGGTGCCATAGAAGTAAGATTCTTGCAAAATAGAGTGGATTAGCAAAAGAAATCACAAGATTTGGTTAAGATTTGAGATTTTGTGAGAAAGGGGCGAAAATATTCGAACAAGGGTTTGAGAGTTATGTTCTGTCAAAATGAAACAAATGTGATTTTAAGAGATAAAACAAGACAAGGCGACCGGTCGCGGGTGGGTGCGACCGGTCGACCCCCTTTAGATCGTCCCATGTGCAATTTTTGCAATTCCCAGAATTTTCCAAAATCGATTTTTTACCCCAAAAGCTTTTCAAAACATGCAAAAAGATAGTCATGGATTATATCCAACATATACAAATCGCAAAAAATAAACTCGAATAAAAATGTGATTTTAAGAGAAGTGCCCTTTTTTTTAGAAAAATTAACAAAGTCTTTTTAATGGCACTTAGGGGAATGCAATGAAATGGTTTAAATGATAAGCGCATGATTAAGTCATGAAAAACATCGAGTTCTAAAAATAATACGAGTGAACGTACCTTGATAGTATAAGGTACACATTATGACAAATACTCATTGGTGAAGATGTATACATCCTACATAATTCTTGAACAAATTTTGCACAACCAATAATACAAGTGTAGGCAATATATATGTCTTAAGTAGGCTCATGAATAATCTTGCAAATTTTGCACAACCAATAATACAAGTGTAGGCAATATATACATCCTACAAATTTTGGACAACCAATAATAAAGCACATTAGCCTTAACAAACACACAAGAGTTAAAAGCATCATGTAAGGTCTCATTTTCAAAATATTTTAAAAACACAAATATATATTGAAGACCTTAAAAATAAATATTTGAAAACACATTTTGAAAATTTTAGGCATAAATAAAAACATGTATGATAACAAAACAAAATAATAGGGAGATACTGTTTTCCAATTACGCCATTTTCATGTATTGTGTCTTTCCGTTGTTGATGATATCTGCCCCTTTGAAAATCATCTTGTAGATGATAGCTTCTCCAATTGCTCCATTTCCAAGGATTATGTCCTTCCCATTGTTGATAATGTCTTTCTCTTGGAAATTCATTGTGGTGATGTCTTCTCCTTTGATCAAATGAGACGGTCATTTGATGTCTTCTAGGCGGTATGAATTTTCCTTGATTTTTATTCTTCCAGGTACCTAATATAACATCGTTTTGTGGTACCCTCAAGTGTTTGGGTCCTTTGGGATTAGCTTTGAGACTTTTAGGTCTCCAATAATAATTAGAGCTATTTCTAGCCCGATAAGTATTAACCGTGTGACCCGTTTTACCACAATAAAAGCAAGTAGTAATTTTTGGAGCATAATGACCAACATTCATAGGGACTTGATTCTTTCTTATATGATTAACAACATTAGGCTTATTATCAAGTCCTTTATCACAATTATGAACATCAACAATCTTGGTCATTTCATTGGTACTCAAGTTGAATTTTAATAAATCATTTTTCATGCAATCAATATCCTCAACAAGAGTACTATTTTCTTTTTCAAGGTTTCTAACCTTATCAAGTGTGGTGGTGTGAGTATATGATAGTGATTCATATGAAGTAAATAAACTATCCTTATCATTTTTCAAAACATTGAATTCCTTTTTCAAATTTTTGTATTTAACAAGTAGGCTTTGGAATTCATTTTGAAAATCACCGTAATCATTTTGCAAATCACTATAATCATTATGTAATTCATTATCATAGGAAGTAGAGGGTTTACTTACCTCGTTTTCTTCGTAGCCCATAAGACAACGTTCATTTTCATTGTCGTCGGAAGTTGTAGGAAGCTCATCCCAAGTTGTTGTATCCCTTTTAGAAGTAGATGCTTTTGAGTCGCTCCTTTCATTTGCATATACTTCTTCTAATTTTCTCCATACTTCATGTGCCGATTTAATTCCTACAATATGATCAAATTCCAAAGTGGTAAGTGAACAATACAAAATATTTAGAGCTTTACCATTTAAGGAGATGATTTTCTTCTCTTCATCATTGAGCTCCTTGAGGACTTTGGAGGTGTGTGGTGTATCTTTTATCGGAATAGATTCTCCATTGACGACCGTGTTCCAAATATCGAACCCGCAACCTTGTAGATAGCATTCCATTCTTTCTTTCCAAATTGTATAATTTTTGGAATCAAATAGTGGTGGCTTGGTGGTGGAGGCGCCGGTAAGGTAGACTTCATTTGTAGCGGTGATCGTTCCTCTTTACTCGCGATGTGGAACGAGCTTGCCAAAGAGTTTGGCTTTGATACCACTTGTAAGTCCAAGCGGCTACGATAATCTAGAGGGGGATGAATAGATTATCTCCATCTTTTCGATTATGCCCTCTTTTTTGAAACAAATAAGCCAAGACAATAATAAAGGTGCGGGAAGTAAACAACACACGCGTCGATTTATAGAGGTTCAACCCACCTAGGGCCTAATTCTCTACCATCCCAAAGATATCGGGATGGATGGATTTCAAAAAAAACAACAACATCAAAAAGATTTTATTAATTACCAAAATTAATACTACACCTTACAACATCACTTCATGAAGAGCACCACACTCTTCTATAACACCACCTTTGAGATTACCACAATCTCTCTTTAAGATCACTACAATCTCTAACGGCACTTTGTGAAGATAACCACAATCTTCAACCTTGAAGACCACCAAATTCTTCAACACCTCAAAAGAGTACCACACTCTTTAATAAGAAGATCACAACAATCTTCTAATACCTATCATCTAGATCATCCAAGTGTGCTCTTACCACAAGAACACTCACAAGGATATCTTGTGTTGAATGATTGACCAAAAAAAAGATTACAACTCAATAATGAATATTACAATTTGAGTGCAAGTGTAATCAAGAATGGAAGCCTAGACCTCAAGAATGTGAAAGTGATAAGCTAGGCAAATTACAACAAGAATAATAACAATGAAGAACAAATGTGTTTGCTTGAATGTATCTTGTTGTGTTGTATCTCAATGGTTGTATTGGTTGCTCCAAAACTTCCTCTATTTATAGGAGATGATTGATCATGTATAAGCTCCTCTTGGGATTGAAAATATACAGAAAAATACAATTATAATCAAGAATATAGCTGTTAGAAATCAATCCCACAAATTAAGGAAAGTTGGTCTGCTGCACAACGGTCAGAATTTGCTGTCAAAACATTAGGGCGACCGGTCGCGTAGAAATAGACGTTTGAAAATAACACAACATTTTTACACAAGGCGACCTGCCGACGGGGAGTCCGACCGGTCGACCCTGTGCCCAACCGGTCCCCCTTGAATAATTGAAGGACAGAGAGAAATAAGCACGAGCGGCACGATCGACCCTAGGGCGGCGGTCGACGGCTGCCGGCCGACCCTACTGGGTGATCGGTCGACCTGCAGTATAAAACTTCAGTCTTATTCTCTGTTTCAACTTACACCTTCAGGTACGGGTTGCCCTATAGGGAGACCGGTCGACCACGAGACGGAAGTGTTGTCCAATTTCTAATCGAAAATACCTTTGAAGAAATACTCCGAATAAATAGTAAAAACATTTTTAATCATTTAGGAGTATTTGGACAACATTTAAAAATATTATTTTGGTGTAAAAACAAAATCATCAAAATCATGATAAAAACATATATCAAACAGTCTCCCCCTTTTTGATAATTACAAACCAAAACAATTTTTTGAAATATTAAGAGGTCGAGTTTAAAAAAACAAAACGATTTTCCGGTAAAAACATCTAACCGTTTAGAAGCGATCAACTATCCAAAATAAAATAGCAACCAAATAAGGGAGTAAATATTTTCCAAATATTAGCACACGCTCCTCCTATCAACAAGCTCATCAAGAATAATAACGAGGCAATCAACCAAAAGTTAAAAGCTTAGCTTTTACAAATAGAGATTAAGAATCAAGAGCTTATAAGCTTCCCCCCTGTCAACACAACATCATAAGACATGTAAATAAGTCCAACAAACAACAAATGGACTAAGTATACTACATAACTTTTGGCTTTTAGGAACCATAGCTTATAACTTCTTTCACGAGCTTATATTAGCTTTTATGAGCTAATGAGCTTATAACTTGTTTCTCCCCCTTTGGAATCATCAAAAAGAATATTAGCACGATAGAAACATCATAAATCCATATCAAAGTGTGCATTTTATCGAGCTATATGATCACAGAAGCTTATATTTCCAAAAGTAAAGGGAAGAGTTGATTAAAAGACTTGTAAGAACTTGTGAAAGCTCATTTAAGTTGCAAAACATGATCTCTATAAAACTATAAGGCATTTGAAGCTAAGAGAGTCATGTAAGTGATAAATTTTCCTTAGAAACATTTTATCGAACACTTTGCGGGCATTAAGTATAAAAGGAAAATGTGTAGCCCTTTTAAAAAAAAAAAAAAAAATTTGCCAAGCCAATATATCATCACCACATTCAACTAATATTAACCAACAATAACAAGATATATACTCAAGGGTTTAACCCAATTAAGAAAACCAACAAATCAATAGAATCAAGGCATTACAAATGCCACCAAGCAAGAATCAAAAGAAGCACTTTTACCATCAAGTACTTCAACCTTTCATCCAAAAATTTCAAACAATGCATAAATTAGAGTATTTTTACCATCAAATACTCCATCAAGATTATAAACAAAAGCTACTAGCATTCTTGCTAGTTAATCCCCTTTAAGAAAAACAACAAGCAAATGTCATTAGAACAATAGAGTTGTACACAATAGTTCATTACATAATAAAAGAAATGACATGAAAAGTATAGCAAGAAAAGTGATAAGATTGTCATTCTTCATCGGATGAAAAGCATGCATTCGGGATGGGATCCTTGATGAGTTATTTCAATTTTCCCATCGACTTTTTCAATCTAGAGTTCTCTTGACTCAACGCCTCATACCGAACATCTTGAAGGACTCTATATTCATCAAATTGGGATTGAACGAAACCCGAGACGGTTGAGCACCGGTTTTACCCTTTGGATTGCTTGGTCCGTCACCCCGCCAATTTACCGGCCGGTATTATCGAAAATGTCATTGGAATTTTGAGATGTAGAACCTTGTCTTCTTCCTTTTCCCATTTTATAGGATGAATAGGCATATTCTTGCGCATGTGGACTACTTGTGAAATATTATCAATATCAAAATCATTTTGAAACATCTACAATTACACTCCGATGAGGGTAAGCCCGAGTTTATTAGAAAGCTTGCAAATCCAATTCCCATGACAAACTTCTTCGTCCCTTGGGTGATTGACTCAATGATGCATTGAATTAGAATTGCACCAAAATTTGCGGTTCCCTTCTAGCAATTTTATATGTAAAAGAAGTCCAAATTGCTAGGCATTTTTCCCGCTTTATCACAAATGCAATAGGCAACAATCATAGAGATATCTCTATGCTCGAGAGACATGGCCAATAACGAATTTTGTGGCCAAAAGCCCAAAAAGGTCTTAACCTCTTTCATAGTGACACCCATCATTTTATCATTCTAATTTGTACACCCAAAATAATCCCAACCACCCTCTCGCACATGTTAATAATCGACAAATATCATCCGAGTCCATCGAAAATGATGACCTCTCACAAACGAGTTCAATGCACAGGCTTCCTTTGAGCATCATACTCAATCCACAAATTAGCATAAAAATGCAAAATCACATCATCATCATACAACACATAAGGATGCTCCCACAAATGCATCCAATTTGTTCTTCAAAAAATCCACGTATAGTCGGAAAAAGAAACAAACCGACAAATTTTTGTACGAGAAATAGACTTAGCACCCAAGTTCAAATTCCCATAATACCACTCCATATTTATTGATAAAATCTAAGAAGCATTCGCGGAGCGAGAGCTTGAGAGATAAGAGATTTCTTACTTCTTGCCCAACGACAATTGTCGAGCAAAATGGTCCCTCAAGTTCGGCAATTTGAGGCCGGGAAAGTAGAGGTTTTGAGTATCCTCGTGTTCTTGAGCTACATTCTGTTGGGTAGCTCGAATATCGCATTGTTCGGCTTCCTCTTGCCGATTTCTCGAGGTGCCCTCTCTCGGCTTTCCTTCGCTTGGGATTGGGATTGTGATTGGTAGAATTCCTTGTAGGTGCCATAGAAGTAAGATTCTTGCAAAATAGAGTGGATTAGCAAAAGAAATCACAATATTTGGTGAAGATTTGAGATTTTGAGAGAAAGGGGCGAAAATATTCGAACAAGGGTTTGAGAGTTCTGTTCTGTCAAAATGAAACACGTGATTTTAAAAGATAAAACAAGACAGGGCGACCGGTCATGGGCGCGGGCGCGACCGGTCGTGGTACAGGGTGACCGGTCGACCCCCTTTAGATCGTCCCCTGTGCAATTTTTGCAATTCCTAGAATTTTCCAAAATCAATTTTTCACCCCAAAAGTTTTTCAAAAATGCAAAAAGATAGTCATGGACTATATCCAACATATACGAATCGCAAAAAATAAACTCGAATAAAAACGTGATTTTACGAGAAGTGCCCTTTGTTTTTTAGAAACATTAACAATGTCTTTTAATGGCACTTAGGGGAATGCAATGAAATGGTTTAAATGATAAGCGCGTGATTAAGTCATGAAAAACATCGAGTTCTAAAATAATACGAGTGAACATACCTTAATAGTATAAGGTACACATTATGACAAATACCCATTGGTGAAGATGTATACATCCTATATAATTCTTAAACAAATTTTTCATAACCATAATAATACAAGTGTAGGCAATATATATGTCTTAAGTAGGCTCATGAAGATCTATAAGAAGTAATAAAGCACATTAGCTTAATAAACGCACAAGAGTTAAAAACATCATGTAAGGTCTCATTTTCAAAATATTTTAAAAACACAAATATATATTGAAGACATTAAAAATAAATATTTGAAAACTCATTTTGAAAATTTTAGGCATAAATAAAAACATGTATGATAACAAAACAAAATAATAGGGAGATACCGTTTACCAATTACGCCATTTCCATGTGTTGTGTCTTTCCCGTTGTTGATGATATCTTCCCCTTTGAAAATAATCTTGTAGATGATAGCTTCTCCAATTGCTCCATTTCCAAGGATTATGTCCTTCCCATTGTTGATAATGTCTTTTTCTTGGAAATTCATTGTGGTGATGTCTTCTCCTTTGATCAAATGAGACGGTCATTTGATGTCTTCTAGGCGGTATGAATTTTTCTTGATTTTTATTCCGCCATGTACCTAATATAACATCATTTTGTGGTACCCTCAAGTGTTTGGGTCCTTTATGATTAGCTTTGAGACTTTTAGGTCTCTATTAATAATTAGAACTATTTCTAGCCCGACAAGTATTAACTGTGTGACCCGTTTTACCACAATAAAAGCAAGTAGTAATTTTTGGAGCATAATCACCAACATGCATAGGGACTTGATTCTTTCTTATATGATTAACAACATTAGGCTTATTATCAAGTCCTTTATCACAATTATGAACATCAACAATCTTGGTCATTTCATTGGTACTCAAGTTGAATTTTAATAAATCATTTTTCATGCAATCAATATCCTCAACAAGAGTACTATTTTCTTTTTCAAGGTTTCTAACCTTATCAAGTGTGGTGGTGTGAGCATATGATAGTGATTCATAGGAAGTAAATAAACTATCCTTATCATTTTTCAAAACATTGAATTCATTTTTCAAATTTTTGTATTTAACAAGTAGGCTTTGGAATTCATTTTGACGATCATCATAATCATTTTGCAAATCACTATAATCATTATGTAATTCATTATCATAGGAAGTAGAAGGTTTACTTACCTCATTTTCTTCGAAGCCCATAAGACAACGTTCATTTTCATCGTCGTCGGAAGTTGTAGGAAGCTCATCCCAAGTTGTTGTATCCCTTTGAGAAGTAGATGCTTTTGAGTCGCTCCTTTCATTTGCATATACTTCTTCTAATTTTCTCCATACTTCATGTGCCGATTTAATTCCTACAATATGATCAAATTCCAAAGTGGTAAGTGAACAATACAAAATATTTAGAGCTTTACCATTTAAGGAGATGATTTTCTTCTCTTCATCATTGAGCTCCTTGAGTACTTTGGAGGTGTGTGGTGTATCTTTTATTGGAATAGGTTCTCCATTGACGACCGTGTTCTAAATATCGAACCCGCAACCTTGTAGATAGCATTCTATTCTTTTTTTCCAAATTATATAATTTTTGGAATCAAATAGTGGTGGCTTGGTGGTGGAGGCGCCGGTAAGGTAGACTTCATTTGTAGCCGGAGATCGTTCCTCTTTACTCGCGATGTGGAACGAGCTTGCCAAAGAGTTTGGTTTTGATACCACTTGTAAGTCCAAGCGGCTAAGATAATATAGAGGGGGGGTGAATAGATTATCTCCATCTCTTCGATTATGCCCTCTTTTTTGAAATATATAAGCCAAGACAATAATAAAGGTGCGAGAAGTAAACAACACGCGTTGATTTATAGAGGTTTAACCCACCTAGGGCCTAATCCTCTACCACCCCAGTAAATCCGGGATGGATTTCAAAATGAAAAAAAAGATTTTATTAATTACCAAAATTAATACTACACCTTACAACATCACCTTGAAGAGCACCACACTCTTCTACAACACCACCTTTGAGATTATCACAATCTCTCTTTAAGATCACTACAATCTCTAACGACACTTTGTGAAGATAACCACAATCTTCAACCTTGAAGACCACCAAATTCTTCAACACCTCAAAGAGTACCACAAGATTACAACTCAATAATGAATATTACAATTTGAGTGCAAGTGTAATCAAGAATGGAAGCCTAGACCTCAAGAATGTGAAAGTGATAAGCTAGGCAAATTACAACAAGAATAATAACAATGAAGAACAAATGTGTTTGCTTGAATGTATCTTGTTGTGTTGTATCTCAACGGTTGTATTGGTTGCTCCAAAACTTCCTCTATTTATAGGAGATGATTGATCATGTATAAGCTCCTCTTGGGATTGAAAATATACAGAAAAATACAATTATAATCAAGAATATAGCTGTTAGAAATCAATCCCACAAATTAAGGAAAGTTGGTCTGCTGCACAACGGTCAGAATTTGCTGTCAAAACATTAGGGCGACCGGTCGCGTAGAAATAGACGTTTGAAAATAACACAACATTTTTACACAGGGCGACCTGCCGACGGGGAGTCCGACCGGTCGACCCTGTGCCCAACCGGTCCCCCTTGAATAATTGAAGGACAGAGAGAAATAAGCACGAGCAGGCACCAGTCGACCCTAGGGGCGACCGGTCGACGGCACCGGTCGACGCCCTGGGTGATCGGTCGACCTGCAGATAAAATAAAACTTCATCTTATTCTGTTTCAACTTACACCTTCAGTACGGGTTGCCCTATAGGAGACCGGTCGACCACGAGACTAAGTGTTGTCCAATTTCTAATCGAAAATACCTTTGAAGAAATACTCCGAATAAATAGTAAAAACATTTTTAATCATTTAGGAGTATTTGGACAACATTTAAAAATATTGTTTTGGTGTAAAACAAAATCATCAAAATCATGATAAAAACATATACCAAACAGTCTTCCCTTTTTGATAATTACAAACCAAAACAATTTTTTGAAATATTAAGAGGTCGAGTTTAAAAAAAAAACAAAACGATTTTCCGGTAAAAACATCTAACCGTTTAGAAGCGATCAACTATCCAAAATAAAATAGCAACCAAATAAGGAGTAAATATTTTCCAAATATTAGCACACGCTCCCCCTATCAACAAGCTCATCGTTAATAATAACGAGGCAATCAACCAAAAGTTAAAAGCTTAGCTTTTACAAATAGAGCTTAAGAATCAAGAGCTTATAAGCTTCCCCTGTCACAACACAACATCATAAGACATGTAAATAAGTCCAACAAACAACAAATGGACTAAGTATACTTACATAACTTTCGCTTTTAGAACCATAGCTTATAGCTTCTTTCACGAGCTTATATTAGCTTTTATGAGCTAATGAGCTTATAACTTGTTTCTCCCCTTTGAATCATCAAAAAGAATATTAAGACGATAGAAACATCATAAATCCATATCAAAGTGTGCATTTTATCGAGCTATATGATCATGTGAAACTTATATTTCCAAAAGTAAATTTAAGAGTTGATTAAAAGACTTGTAAGAACTTGTGAAAGCTCATTTAAGTTGCAAAACATGATCTCTATAAAACTATAAGGCATTTGAAGCTAAGAGAGTCATGTAAGTGATAAATTTTCCTTAGAAACATTTTATCGAACACTTTATGCATTAAGTATAAAAGGAAAATGTGTAGCCCTTTTAAAAAAATTTGCCAAGCCAATATATCATCACCACATTCAACTAATATTAACCAACAATAACAAGATATATACTCAAGGGTTTAACCCAATTAAGAAAACCAACAAATCAATAGAATCAAGGCATTACAAATGCCACCAAGCAAGAATTAAAAGAAGCACTTTTACCATCAAGTACTTCCAACCTTTCATCCAAAAATTTCAAACAATGCATAAATTAGAGTATTTTTACCATCAAATACTCCATCAAGATTATAAACAAAAGCTACTAAAGATTCTTGCTAGTTCATCCCCTTTAAGAAAAACAACAAGCAAATGTCATTAGAACAATAGAGTTGTACACAATAGTTCATTACATAATAAAAGAAATGACATGAAAAGATAGCAAGAAAAGTGATAAGATTGTCATTCTTCATCTGGGATGAAAAGCATGCATTCTGGGATGGATCCTTGATGAGTTATTTCAATTTCCCATCGACTTTTTCAATCTAGAGTTCTCTCGACTCAACTCCTCATACCGAACATCTTGAAGGACTCTATATTCATCAAATCGGGATTGAACGAAACCGGCATTTCCGGTTTGAGCACGGTTTTACCCTTTGGATTGCTTGGTCCGTCACCCGCCGCCAATTTACCGGCTTCTCGGTATTATCGAAAAATGTCATTGGAATTTTGAGATGTAGAACCTTGTCTTCTTCCTTTTCCCATTTTATAGGATGAATAGCATATTCTGCGCATGTGGACTACTTGTGAAATATTATCAATATCAAAATCATTTTGAAACATCTCTCGAATTACACTCCATGCAGGGTAGCCCAGTTTATTAGAAGCTTGCAAATCCAATTCCCTATGACAAACTTCTTCGTCCCCTGGGTGATTGACTAATGATGCATTGAATTAGAATTGCACCAAAATTTGCGGTTCCCTTCTAGCAATTTTATATGTAAAAGAAGTCCAAATTGCTAGGCATTTTTCCGCTTTATCACAAATGCAATAGCAACAATCATAGAGATATCTCTATGCTCTCGAGAGACATGGCTAATAACGATTTTTGTGGCCAAAAGCCCAAAAAGGTCTTAACTCTTTCATAGTGACACCCATCATTTTATCATTCCCAATTTGTATTCCAAAATAATCCCAACCACCCCTACTTTATGTTAATAATCGACAAATATCCTGAGTCCATCGAAAATGACCTGACCTCTCACAAACGAGTTCAATGCAATAGGCTTCCTTTGAGCATCATACTCAATCCACAAATTAGCATAAAAATGCAAAATCATCATCATCATACAACACATAAGGATCTTTCTACAAATGCATCCGATTTTGTTCTTCAAAAAATCCACGTATAGTCAAAAGAACAAACCGACAAATTTTTGTACGAGAATAGACTTAGCACCCAAGTTCAAATTCCCATAATACCACCCGCATATTTATTGATAAAATCTAAAGCGTTCGCGGAGGAAAGAGCTTGAGAGATAAGGATTTCTTACTTCTAACCCGCGACAATTTATCGAGGCAAAATGGTCCCGCCGAAGTTCGGCAATTTTGTGGCGAAAGTAGAGGTTTTGAGTATCCTCGTGTTCTTGAGAGTACATTCTCAGCTGCAGCTCGAATATCGCATTGTTAGAACCTCTTTCACGAATTTCTCGGGGTGCCCTCTCCCAGAGGCTTTCCTTCGCTTGGGATTGGGATTGTGATTGGGTAGAATTCCTTGTAGGTGCCATAGTAGATTCTTGCAAAATAGAGTGGATTAGCAAAAGAAATCACAATATTTGGTGAAGATTTGAGATTTGAGAGAAAGGGCGAAAATATTGACGAGGGTTTTGAGGATTACGTACGCCAAAATGAAACACGTGATTTTAGAGATAAACAAGATAGGGCGACCGTCGTGAGTACGGGCGACCGGTCGACCCTTTAGATCGTCCCTGTGCAATTTTTGCAATTCCCAAAATTTTCCAAAATCAATTTTTCACCCCAAAAGTTTTCAAAAATGAAAAAGATAGTCATGGACTATATCAACATATACGAATCGCAAAAAAATAAACTCGAATAAAACGTGATTTTGAGAAGTGCCTTTGTTTTTTAGAAACATTAACAATGTCTTTTAATGGCACTTAGGGAATGCAATGAAATGGTTTAAATGATAAGCGCGTGATTAAGTCATGAAAAACATCGAGTTCTAAAATAATCACAGTGAGCGTGCCTTAATAGTATAAGGTACATTATGACAAATACCCATTGGTGAAGATGT